>VTFQ01000005.1:37513560-38113560 GCA_036281575.1 Ancherythroculter nigrocauda
AGAAGAAAGAAATATGCCAAACTTTCTCAGCTGTCAATGTTAGAAACACATTTTCTGAAATTTCAAAGGTAGTATACCACAGAGTTGTAAATTCACATTATTTTTTAAAAAGCGAAAATATATAAACAGCTAGATTTAACTGTGGAAACGTAATCACAGTCTGTGAAAAGGGTCCATATCATGCCATTCATTCAAAAAATTAATTCCATTCCAAGTTGTGTTCACAAGGGTCTTTTGAGCAGAATCTCAGTGCCATGCACTAATCAATAAAAGTGTCAGACCCAAACACAAACACAAGGTCAGTGAGAACCTAAACAAGGCCTTCAGCACAATATATCTGCACCTCTTGCCATCCGTCCCTCTTGGTGACAGATTCTCGGGTCACGCTGTCCTGGTCTGGACTCCTAATTTACGAGCCGCTGTCACCAGGTCTCCTTCTCGCTGTTCCGTTCATTTATTTTTGATGAAACTGACCCCAGACGGTGAACATGTGCATGTGATCTTCACTCATTCAATGCACTTATAAAATGTAAAGAACATGGACTAAACTAGACATTGGAAGTGAGATGATTGTGCTCAATCTATCATGTAAATGAAATTCAATAAATAAAAATGAATCTGAAAATTATGTTATTTATTTTAGGCCTTTTTTATTGACAGTAGATAATGGACAGAAAATGATATGGAGAAGAATGACATAAGTTGTAATTTAACCTACAATAGCTCAATTCACACCACTATTGGAAAAGCATCTTCATTCTACTACAGACTCAGTGTGTCAATGCAACGCTGAAGTACTGCTGATCATTTACTGTCCCTATTAAGGTGCCACTAAGCTGTAATGATAAGGCCACTATGAGCTTGTTGACATAGTGCTCATGCTTCATGCCTGTTATCTCAAGGCTTGGTGAACATAACCTGGAAATGTTAATATGATAAGCACTAAATGCAGCAAGCCAATTAAGCGTGAAGGAGCCCTGAGAGCCCCTAATGGTTAATATATATGTTTGTATTGTTTAAGGATCATTTGCTAAATAACACAGTACTGCCACTTGTTTGCAGAGATTTCATATCAGTCCCATACTGAGCACACCAGCTGTTGTACAGTGTGTGTATGTGTGTGCTTAGCTCCAAAGTGGCGTGCCTTAAGGTGTGTGCCAGTATAAACTCTCGCTATTGTGGGCTCCAGTTATAACATGAATGTTTTAGTGTATTCCTTACAGATTACACAACAACTTTTAAAACCCATGTGACAAACATTACTATTGTGGTACTTTATGTTATGACATATATTCCATAGTTAATGTAGGTTTCAGAATATGAAAATGACCAAGTTTAGAATTATAAATTAAAAAAAAAAAGAGAGAGAGAGAAAAGAAATGTCCTCTCACATTCAACTGCTTTCCCCCCAGCAAATTTCATAATGTGTAAACATTTGTATGAACATAAGAAGATTCAACTACTGAGACATAAACTGAACAAATTTCACAGACATTTGATGAAATGGAATAATGAGTCCCTTGCTGTGAGATGTTACTCCCCCTTTTGAAAAAAAAAACAAAAAAACAGCATATGCTATGTTTTGAAGCATGGCAGCTGGTTTGAGCTGGCTTATGCTGGTCCTTAGTTAGTCATGGATTAAGGTGGTCCTGAGCTGGTTATAAGCTGGTCTTGAGCTGGAGGTAGTTGCTTAAGACCAGCTACTTGACTAGCTTAAACCAGCACATGATCAACTAAGGACCAGCATAAACCAGCTCAAACTAGCTGTCATGCTTCAAAACATACCTAACCAGCTGTTTTGTTTTTTTTTTCAACTGGGCCACTCTTATACCAAGGCAAGTTCTGAAACATGTCTGGGTGGACACTGGACATATGATAACACGTGGTTTGGCACTGCAAGCCCTGTTGGAAAAAAAAACAAACAAAAAACAAACAAACAGCATATGCTGGTAAGGTAGGTTTTGAAGCTGGGATGCTGGTTTGAGCTGGTTTATGCTCGTCAAGTGCTGGTCCTGTGCTGGTCCATGCTGGTCTGATGCTGGTCCATGCTGGTCCGATGCTAGTCCATGCTGGTCCTATGATGGTCCTATGCTGGTCAAGTGCTGGTCCTATGATGGTCCTATGCTGGTCCAGGCTGTTCCTATGCTGGTCCATGCTGGTCCTTGACCAGCTTAGGACCAGCACTTGACCAGCATGGACCAGCATAGGACCAGCACTTGACCAGCATAAACCAGCTCAAACCAGCATCCCAGCTTCAAAACCTACCTTACCAGCATATGCTGTTTTTTTTTGTTTTGTTTTTTTCTATCAGCTGTCCTTCCTGTCTTACTATAAAACTGTTTTAGGTGTTTTACATTATGGACATTGCAGTTTATTGCTTACATCTGCAGTCTTCATGCTTCCCTGCATCAAGACCCTGGCATGTTCACACAGGTGATCAGGGACCCCCGGTATCTTTCTCCTGGTGTTTTTCAGAGTCAGTAGAAAGGTCTCTTTAATGTACTAAGTTATTGGAACTGTGACTTTAATTGTCTACCGCCTGTAAACTTAAGGCTAGATTTACTAAACGGGCAATTAGCGTGAGAGTGCAATTCCACAAATACGCCGGGAATTGGAGTGGCAAGTTTTGCGCGTGATCTACTGCTGACACACAAATTAAAGAACACAGACGCAATCAAATCATTTACATAATGACCAACGCAATCTACCAAGAGCAGTGCAAATTAACGTTGGGTAGCAAATAAGCAGAGCTGATGCTCATTAGGTGGATTGTCAAACGATATGTTTGGTTAACGTCTTCCTCAGGCATTCCAAAGAAATTAATTCGACTGGAAAATATGTTCTCCCTTCTACCATGAGCTCTCTGTTCTCTGCGGTGTCTCCTCCTAGTAGCAACAATTGCAGCCATGTCGCAAAATGGGTTATGACATGCGTTTTTGGGTGTTAATTAATAGTGCAAATACCAGTAAATTTACTAGCACAAACATTAGTAAATCGTATTGCGTGATTCATTTAAATACTCTCCCACAAATTTTGCGTCTGAAAGGGAAACTCCTACAAATGCATATGCAGTAAGTTCAGCTGCAAAAACAATTCAGTCCATGCCTTTTCAGCAAATCATTTTGCACCGCGTGCCTTTAGTAAATCCCGACAGTTGTTTTTTTAATGCCAAAAGAGGGTTTGCGCTGGTGCAAGTTGTTAGTAATCTGGCCCTTAATGTCTTAAGCAATTTCCCACAGGTGCATGTTCAATAATTGTTTTTGTTTCATTGAACAAGCATGAAAAACATTGTTTAAACCCTTTCCAATAAAGATATGTGAAGGTTATTTGAATTTTTGGTTACACTTTATTTTACAGTGCCGTAGATACATTGTAATTACTCAAATAAGTGTTGAGTACTATTAATTAACTACATGTACTTACAAACCCGATTCCAAAAAAATTGGGACACTGTACAAATTGCGAATAAAAACAGAATGCAATGATGTGGAAGTTTCAAATTTCTATTTTATTCAGAATACAAAATAGATGACATATCAAATGTTAAAAAACTGAGAAAATGTATAATTTTAAGGGAAAAATAAGTTGATTTTAAATTTCATGGCATCAACACATTTCAAAAAAGTTGGGACAAGGCCATGTTTACTACTGTGTGGCATCCCCTCTACTTTTATAACAGTCTGCAAACGTCTGGGGACTGAGGAGACAAGTTGCTCAAGTTTAGGAATAGGAATGTTGTCCCATTCTTGTCTAATACAGGCTTCTAGTTGCTCAACTGTCTTAGGTCTTCTTTGTCGCATCTTCCTCTTTATGATGCGCCAAATGTTTTTGGGTGAAAGATCTGGACTGCAGGCTGGCCATTTCAGTACCCAGATCCTTCTTCCATGCAGCCATGATGTTGTATTGATGCAGTATGTGGTCTGGCATTGTCATGTTGGAAAATGCAAGATTTTCCCTGAAAGATACGATGTCTGGATGGGAGCATATGTTTTCTAGAACTTGGATTACCTTTCAGCATTGATGGTGCCTTTCCAGATGTGTAAGCTGCCCATGCCACACGCACTCATGCAACCCCATACCATCAGAGATGCAGGCTTCTGAACTGAGCGCTGATAACAACTTGGGTTGTCCTTGTCCACTTTAGTCCGGATGACATGGCATCCCAGTTTTCCAAAAAGAACTTCAAATTTTGATTCGTCTGACCACAGAACAGTTTTCCACTTTGCCACAGTCCATTTTAAATGAGCCTTGGCCCAGAGAAAACGCCTGTGCTTCTGGATCATGTTTAGATATGGCTTCTTTTTTGACCTATAGAGTTTTAGCCGGCAACGGCGAATGGCACGGTGGATTGTGTTCACTGACTGTTTTCTGGAAGTATTCCTGAGCCCATGTTATGATTTCCATTACAGTAGCATTCCTGTATGTGATGCAGTGCCGTCTAAGGGCCCGAAGATCACGGGCCATCCAGTATGGTTTTCCGGCCTTGACCCTTACGCACAGAGATTGTTCCAGATTCTCTGAATCTTTGGATGATATTATGCACTGTAGATGATGATAACTTCAAACTCTTTGCAATTTTTCTCTGAGAAACTGATATTGCTCCACTATTTTTTGCTGCAGCCATGGGGGAATTGGTGATCCTCTGCCCATCTTGACTTCTGAGAGACACTGCCACTTTGGGTATAAAAAGAGCCTCTCAATCATGTTGCCAATTGACCTAATAAGTTGCAAATTGGTCCTCCAGCTGTTCCTTATATGTACATTTAACTTTTCCGGCCTCTTATTGCTACCTGTCCCAACTTTTTTGGAATGTGTAGCTCTCATGAAATCCAAAATGAGCCAATATTTGGCATGACATTTCAAAATGTCTCAATTTTCAACATGTGATATGTTATTTATATTCTATTGTGAATAAAATATAAGTTTATGAGATTTGTAAATTATTGCATTCTTTTTTATTCACAATTTGTACAGAGTCCCAACTTTTTTGGAATCGGGTTTGTACTATAGAGTTACAGTTAGGGTTTGGTTTAGTGTTAGTTATTTGTAATTATGCATAATTTACTGTTATTGTAGTACATGTACTACATGTAGTAACGTTCAACTATGGGTCTGTAAATTAAAGTGTTACTAATTTTTTTATTTTTTATTTTTTTTGCATGCAATGTAAATGGAGTTTACAGATAAGTGTACTTTCCCTGCATTTGGATACTTCTAAGGATCTATTACACATTTATTTATATATTTATTATTCTCTTCACAGTTATACTGTATGTTTCTTACACATTTCTGGTACAATATAAACAGCTGTTAAAGTCAGCATAACTGTTACTGTTGCTCACATTTGGGGTTAGTGATTTGAACAAATCCTTAACCCTGAGTATTAAAGTTCAGCACATACCTTAAAAACATAATGTTTTATTATTATTTCTTAGAAATATTTTAGAAATTTCTTAGAAATGTTTTATTATTATTTCTTAGAATATACAAAATATTTGTACAAAGCTGCTGCGCTGCTTATCAAGATATGAAAAACTTTTGTCCGGTCATGTTGTAAGGCAAAGAAAGTCATTTAGTCCAACCAACATGCAGAAACACATGGGTAAAAAATAGAGAAAAAATCTGAGATCCAGGAGACAACAAAGGTTTTTTATTTTCTCTCCATTTAATCTAATTGCATTAAGAATTACAATTGAAATATTTCAATTTGTTTTCTTTTATGGGTTTAAACAGTGTTTGACCAAAAGTTTATCTTTACCAACAGAATTGTTTTTACAATGTTTGTAAAATGTCTCTCTTTGTCCAGTAAATGGCCACATCTCTGTTGTTCTTTGCTTAAGGCAAAGAAACCATGTGGACAAAAGCAAGTTGTTCTGAATTGATTCTTTCCTTTTCTTGCTACTGAAACAGTACAAACAGAAAAGGCAGAGAAATATTTGCTTTGACAAATTGATGGTCATATAGTAATCTACATGCTGTTTAATCACTGGGTAATCACTGATGACAGATTCAGAATATTTGCTGTGTACAGTTTCTTTGGAAGTAACTGCTTTAATCAGATTGATATCAAACACACAGTTAAAACATGACATTTACAACATCAGGCCATAAAGCAGCTAAGACTGATCAATACATGAGGATGATTTACTGATGTACACTACTGCATCAGAGCCATGAGGAGAGCAAACACTCACAAATTCAGCTCACTCTCTGTGTGTTTTAAATCAAATAATGCCACTAAAAATATGTAAACATATAATTACATTTTAACATTTGTATATTTAGTTTGATTTTGATATTGCTGGGGACATAAAAGCAGCAGCAGCAAAAAAAAAAAAAGAAGAAGAAAAAAGGTTTTTAGTCTATATTGACTTCAGTTAATCAATTCTGTAACGTTAAGTTAAAGGTAATGATGGCAAGCAGGCAGTTTAACAGAGTTTTATCTTTACCTTTACTCTGTCAATAATGCAGTAATGCAGTCATCAACATCTCTCATCAGCATCTGAGTACATATACATAACATTGGCTATGTTTTAAACACTTACCTTACTCTGCACGTCCTTAAAAGAGCTAGGTTTTCTTACGGATTTACTTTGACTTCTCAGGAAATGTCAATGGTATGACCTAATTCAGATGCATCCAAATTTACAACAAGAGAGAATGGGAGAGAATCCATCAGATTTGGTTCTACCAGAACCACCAGGTAAGGTTTGCTTTCAGGGGCGAAGCCTACCAGTATCGTGTTCTTCCGTTTCGGCCTAGCTTTGTCTCCCCACACCTTCATCTTCACCTTCAAATTGCATGGATGCAGCTCTGGTTCTATTGAGACTCCAGGGTACTCAATTACATCAATGAAATACTAGCTCAGTTGCAAAAGATGGCGGTTTGTCATCAAGATGTCATCTTCACCCACATAAGGCACTTGGGGCTAAGACTGAACTCCAAGAAGGGTATGCTTTCTCCAGTTCAGAGGAAAAATTTCTAGGAGTAGTTTGGGATATGGTTACCATGCAGGCATGTCTGTCTCCTACTCATATCAATTTGATTTTCTCGGCTAGGCCAGGCTGTCACTGTGAAACAATTTCAAAAGTTGGTGGAACTCATGGCAGTTGCGTCCAACGTGATTCCTTTTGACATTTTGTGCATAAGACAATTGCAGTGGCTCAAGGCCAAAGGGTTTTCCCAGAGGAGCAACCCATTTTGCATGAACAAGGTATTTCTGGTGCTGAAGTACTTCCTCCCAGATCTCAGAGGCTATCATGTTATTGGGGAAGTCTCACTCCAAGAAGTATGTGATGCTGCGGGTTGGTCTTCCTTGCACACTTTTATCAGGTTTTATAGCCTGGACCTGGACTACACACCAGGGTCACAAGTGCTCTCATCCTAAGCTCTTAGTAACTTTACACTAGGACAGGTATTTGTCAGTATGGCACAGTGGGTATTTCGCTCCCCATAGTGTTGACATCAGTCGCAGCGTGGAGTTCCCTCAAAAAGGGAACATCTCAGGTTATGACTGGAACCATGGTTCATTTAGAAGGGATCGAGACATCACATTGCCATGCTATACTCCCCACATGCCTGTGAGCAGCTTGCTTCAGCCAATCAGAAGCACTGCTTTGTTCTGGCTATCCTTTATAGATTCCTCCGTTACGTGTCCCGGTGTGACGTTATGCCAATCAAGCTTGGAATAGTTGCACATGTAGTGTCAACGTCAGATGCAGTGTCTCATTCCCTTCTGAGGGAACCATGGTTACAGTCATAACCTGAGATGTTTTTTTTTTTTTTTTTGGTTGCGACCAACCAATAACCACTGGCTGAAACTCAAAAGGGCACGTTACTGTTTTGATAACTGTACGAAATTATAAGCAGTGAAATCTGTTCTCTGACACAATGAGCTGTTCATGAAGTTGATATGACTTTCAACCCTCATTTTTTAAGAAAATATATATTTTAAGCTGTGGCAGTGAAAATCGGTGAGAAAACACCCTCTGTTTTGTAAAAATGATGCAATAGGACTGTAAGATTTGCAACCACCCAGAACTACAGCAGATCTCTGATGTACTCCACTGTTCTGTCAGGTTTCTGTAATAGGAGGTCAGTTATCAGGGCCACAGCGATCAGTGCCTAACACAGAAGACTGCAAAGGCTTGACCACACTGAGAGAACATCCTGTCTGAGAACATCTCTGTCTTTTTAAAACGATTAAATAATTTCTCAAGAACCATCAGAATTTTTAGCTATATGTAATTAATTGGGTGCTTGCTACTTTATGATGTATCATTCATACATGAATGAGGAAAACCATAAACTTTGAAAATATCATAAGTGTCCTGAGTAGCTAGATATTGATCTCATTCACGATCAATCAATGGCCAGAAACAGTGGGATTAAAACAATAACATGAGAAAGGAGAATGATCAACAGTGTATGGACAGAAGAAATAAAATAAAAAAATACACTGATAAATGTAAACTTTTTTATGGTAATGTTTGTGTGGTTCTCAAGAATGTTATTTTAATACATAGCCTATACATTTTGTAAGTATTCCTCATTTTCACTTTTTAATCTTGTTACCATTTTGTCAAATCCCATGAACTAAAAAATACCAGGTCTTTAATTATCATATTTAAGGAAGTGAAATAATTTTGACATAACAGCAGAAACATCAGTAAGCATTAGCAACAAATTTTATATATTCTGTTTGTTTTATATTCTGTGAGAGGAAGTAGTTAGTTTGTCTCACTTTAAAACAATCAATCCTGTTTAAAACAAAACACACTTTAGCTTTTAATTTTCATCCTGTGGGACATTTAGTTTGTATTATGATTATTATTATTATTTTATCATTTTATTATTTTGTCATTGTTTGTAACCAAGGCAGCTATAATTACAGTTTTTTTTCAACTGCTTACACACATTTTCAAAACTTTGCTTCTTTTTTTTTTTTTTTTTTTTTTTTTTTTCAAAACTTTATACACAAATCCAAAAATTGCACACACAAAATGCAAAATGCCTCACATTTCTTGCAAAATGAAGCACTGCATTCAAAATATCACAAACACATCTCAAAAGCAAACATTTGTCTTATGTTTCAAACACCTTTGCCATAATATTCTATTTTTGGATATATACACAGTTATTCAAAACCTAAAGCTCTTCTTTCATGAGCTCCTATGTACATTTCTGTACAAGATTGAAAGTAATTGGCAGAGAGATGTTGAAAAATTCATGGTATATGAAAGCAAGATTGAAACCAAACTATTATTATTATTATTATTATTATTATTACTGTAAGCATTTGTGGTTGTGAATACAGTATTGCACAGTATGAAAGAAAAGAAATACATCAACTTGTGCTCCATTATGAATCGCATTTTGACTTTTTATACTATAATCATGGAAGCTTCTCTCTCTGTGTGTGTGTGTGTGTGTGTGTGTGTGTGTGTGTGTGTGTGAGAAGTTTCATTGTCATTGTCTTAAGTAGGCCTACACCCTCTTTATTTTCCCTTCACCACACCACAGAATTGCAAAGACGCATTGATCCCATCCTTGTGTCAATGAAACCACAGAGTGATGAAACCGTGTGTGTGTGGCTGAACGAATGGTGACCAAAACAAGGCCTGATCAATCAAAGGCTGGGCTAATTGATTGGTGGGCTCACACCATTATACTGAAAGAGAGCGAAGCAGAGAAACAGAGCCAATATGCGGGAGATTGTGGCGACAGGAACAATCACACAGCTCCAGTCTACGGTCTCAGGTAAGAATGCTGGAAATTTATTCTTCTGTGTGTGATGTAGAAGCCTGAAGAAATCATATTAAATACATTCTAAGCATGTAGCATGCACACCAAGTCAAAACAACTTACATCTACATGCGAATCAGCTAGAATTTGCAGGTGCGATATGCAGTCGGTGTGTGTGTGTGTGTGTGTCTGAGATAAACATACTGTGATGCTGTTAAGAGGGGAGGAGCCAAATGTGCAGCTTATGAGGAAAGTGTGTGTGCAGATCAATGAACTGCCTAGTGTGTGTCTTCACTATTAGTTCATAGCACAGTGATACTGTATTCTAATACAGCATTTTCATGTACTAAAATGAGAATATCGATACCTATTTTAGGGTACAAAATATATTAATACATGAGACATTTTGTTCAGTGAAAGACATGTTTACAGTTAAAAATTCAGGATTCATGAATATTACAAGAAAATAATTTTAAAAAGTAATTAAATAAATAGTTCATTATATAAGAATGTTCATTTTTTTAATATTATATCTGTCTGTTCCTTTATACAATGATAGAATGACTGCACTATTAAAACACAGTTACAACAGTTTGAGATTCCATAATTACATCTAACAAGAAGCATCAACAATGAACTCTGTAGATGTCTAGATCAATAACAAACACTCAGCTAATTCACAATACATAAAGAACTGATGAAGAGGAGCCGCATATTTTCATTAAATCTACACTTTAGCAGACAATAGAATGAAAGAAATAATGTTTTAAAATAAATAATGATCACAGAATCTGAGAAATTAAAATACAAAATCAGATGTTATTTATGCAGTAATTCACTAAAATATTTAATTTTTTAAAATGATTAAATTATTCAAAATAGTAAAAAGTAGTAGAAATTAGTAAAAATAAATACAAATAATGGAAATATTAAATGAATTCATCAAAAGAATCCATTCTGTATTAAGAATTATGGAAAAACTCCCATCTTCTACACACACACAAAAAAAAAGTAATTGAAGAAAAAAAGCATAAATTATTTATATTATTAATGATAATAATAATAATAAAGCAATTAAACCATTAAAATATGGAGAATTCTAAGGAAAAGGGAATAACCAGTTTTACTGGCCTTAGATTATTTCTGAAACGTAATACGTACATAAAGATTTAATAAAACTAAATTTAGAACTAAATTTTTAACTAAATTTAGAATTATTGGTTACACTTTATTTTACAGCGCCGTAGTTACATTGTAATTACTCAAATAAGTACTGAGTACTATTAATTAACTACATGTATTTACTATAGAGTTACAGTTAGGATTATGGTTTGGTTTAGGGTTAGTTACTTGTAATTATGCATAATTTACTGTTATTACTATAGTACATGTAGTAACGTGTAACTACGGCATTGTAAAATAAAGTGTTATTGAACTATTATATGGTTGTATATTTCCAATAATTAACTATTTGTAACTAGTTTAGCTGCACATATTATATAATGCAATGTGATTAATTTAGTAATACACCTGAATTTGCGTTTAAAAGAGTTGTGTGTGTGTGTGTGTATCCATGACAATGACCTCCACCACCCCCTGTGTGTGTGTGTGTGTGTGTGTGTGTGTGTAAGAGAGGGGTGCCTCTCTTCAGAATAAATCACACACACAATGGACGAGTGCTGGGATTTCACACTCGACGCCTTCCTCCGTGTGTCCTATTCTCCTCACACGTGTCAGGGAAGAATAAGGAGCCCCTTCACGCAGTGTGACAAATCTCTCCTCCTCACACATATCCTTTTGTGTAAAGTTTCGGAGTATCTGACACACACACACGGCTCGGGAATTTGCTCGGCCTATCACTTAATATTATGTTTTGTATAATATTAAGTGATACACTTGTTTAGAAGAAAGTTGGAGCAAAATCTTTTGTACTACGTGTTTTTCTGTCAGATCTTCTGGATTGTCTGCCAGGATGCCGTTTGAAAGGGCTTATTGTTCGAATGCTTGCAGTCCACTCCACAAGGGCTCTTGCTGTAAATACGGCAATTTGACTCCGGCTAGTGGAAAGTAGCTTTGACAGCAGCTAAATAGGACTGCACCACAAAAAGAAATCAATACTGGACTCCTGTTCATGGCAGCCTGCGTCTTTCCCCTCCCCTGATTTATACAAGAAAACCTTTGGGCTTTCCATTGGAAAGAATGCAGCCGCTCACATTTGTGTGAAGAAAGGTTTAAACGCTTTTAAAAAATGAGTTCTCGGAAACCTTCTGCCTAAATTTCTGGAAAACAACATAGACTGCGTTAAAGGGTTTTGCAGTGAAAGAGTATGAATACAATGTATTTGTACAATTTTCAAAATTGTGCGTGTCTCATTATTGATTTCACCCACCAGCACCTCAAAAAACTGAGTAAATGCATTTTGTCTCCTACATTAGTCCAAGCTTTTTCCTCCCAACAACCACACATGAGATGCTTAAAACTTTAGGAGTTGACACACTTTTAGAGAATTATTATTTTAAAAAAGAGATGCTCAAAAGAAATGCTGAAAAAAAAAAAAAAAAAAAAATAGGAAATAACCCAAGGTTATTCAAAAGCAGTTCAATCTTTTCCTTACTAACCTGATGCTCTTTCAAATTTTGAGTTATGTAAAAATATGTAGCTTTATATTTTTAACTATGTATCTTAAACTTTTTTTTTCTCACACGTATCTGCTTCAAATCACAGTCGTTTAGAAATCTATAGTTTACGCCTAAACTATGTGAATAAATTCTGTGCATTAATTTACTATGTTAATAAAATTTACTTGAAAATGATAAACATGATATATTTTCATTTTTAAAAAAAGCAATTTAACTTGGAAACATATCTAGAAATAAATAAAACAGGCGAACAATTTTAGAAAACCATATATAATAATATAATATTGTATATATATATAAATATTGTATATATAATATATATATATATATATATATATATATATATTGTAGGCATGCATGGATATTATGTATCAAAATAAACAAGAGAATCTGCTGATTCATGTGATGCAGCTTTGTTATTTAATATTATCATGTTCTGAAATAATTTTAATTTAATTTACTTGAAAATGATAAACATGATATATTTTCATTTTTAAAAAAAGCAATTTAACTTGGAAACATATCTAGAAATAAATAAAACAGGCGAACAATTTTAGAAAACCATATATTATATATTATATATATATATATATATTATATATAATAATAATATTGTATTATATATATATATATAATTGTAGGCATGCATGGATATTATGTATCAAAATAAACAAGAGAATCTGCTGATTCATGTGATGCAGCTTTGTTATTTAATATTATCATGTTCTGAAATAATTTTAATTTAATTTCTTACCTCAAAATTCGGTTTATTCTTTATATTTTTACACAGAATTTTTAACTTCTACTGTCACGATGATTTACATTTTTCTTGGTTTCTGTAATAAAAATGATTTAAACTATTGAACTAATTTTTTTTTTTTTTAATTACTGTCCATGCAGTTTTTATGTCCTCATATTAACTGTGAGACTACACAGAATATTTAGTTTAACTTTTTTTTAAATGAACTTAAAAAATAAAAAAAAGGAGAAAACTGAAAAACAGACATTGTAACCATTTTCATTAAACATTGATATAAATTTGAAATTATAATCTTAATGTTGATAAAAAGTGTCAACTACTATCAATATATCCTGTAATTTAACAACTAGGCACAAAATGATCATGACCACATAATCTAAACGAGAAAAAAAGTCTTTTTTTTCAAAATGGGAAAAGGATAAACTTTAGACAATGAGGATTTTGTAGATGAAGAAAGATAAGCTGAACAATGATACAAAGGTTGCAAGTTATTAAATGAAGAGAGAGATGAAGGAGTGGAACAGTATTGATTTTGAACTGTTCCCTGAGGCTTTACAATGGCTATCAGGCCAGGGGGATGGTGTATACACACACACACACACACACACACACACACCTACACACACACACACACACACACACACACACACACACACACACACTGCAAGTGGGTTAAAAGTGAGAGGATAATGACCCTACTGGTTAAATTGTCACTTATACTATAGTTTTGTCTCAGAGACTCACAGCTCTCATACAGTATGTCTGTGATGGCTGTCTGTGATGGTGCACAAACACACCAACCAAACTCATATTCGTGCTATTAAAATCTTTATCTTCACAATGAAAAGTGTAATGCTAGAAATGCTTGCCTCATATATTTATATGAGTTTTAGTGTTAAGAAAGCTGAATATGTTGAGTTTTGTGCAGAAGTTTTTATTATTATTATCAATATATATTATTGTAATACACAACAATTACTATACATTTTGAGATTGGTTAAAGCATATAAAATATTTAATAAATCAGAAGGTACCAAAACATTCAACACAGAACACACACTCTCTGAATTAATCATATCAACAATAGAGACTAGAAAATAATAAAATGTTTTCATTTAATACTATATTATTGACTGAATAATGATATTATGTTTCAGAATATTGTACAATCTCAAGTAAAAATGTATATATACTCTTCTTTTTTAATTTTTTTCTTTTTTTTTCTTTTCTTTACAGTTTCATAAAATGTTGCTGCATGCACATTTAAAAAAAAGGAGTTTTACCTGCTTAATGTAAAGTTTAGATATGTTTTACACCATAGTACATTTCTTTTTATCCTATTCATTATTTTAGAAAAGAAAAAAAAATCCCAAATTATGTCATGTTATAGTTTAAGAAATGTGGTTTGGATTTATGCTGTGTTAAATGTGCACATATTTAAAATTTTATATTGGCACCTTGTGTTTGTACATTTATATGGTCATACATATTTGAGTACAAATCTAAAGTGTAATAAAATATAACATCATAGTGGCCCATATCTTGAATCAGGCACATATTGATATGAACTTTGAAGTTAGCTTTATGGAGCATGTTTTACAAAAGGTCTTTATTTTTCTATTTACAATATTGTTCCTGCTGTACAACTTTATGAAATCAGATGCTGGATGAGCAAAGCTTCATTTGTCTTGGTTTTTTAGTGGGGTGGGGTATTTTGAGGGGGAAAGGGGGAGTCGTTCTATCCATCTGTTCCCCCAGATATGGCACTAAAGCAGTGACCACGCTGATCATCCTAACTAACAAAGGTCAGAATGACCCTTGACCTTATGGCCGCTAGTTGAGTGCAGTGGACATCTGGGCACAGCCATCACTAATACACATACACAATATGGTCTGCCACGTGCTGAGGATATTTTTTCTGCCTTTTTTTTTTTTTTTGGCAAGATAAAAAAGAGACTTTGAAAGTAGTGTCATATTTTTATGAGCAATATGTCCTTGGCAGGGTAATGGACTGTAACCATAGACGTGATTCTTTTTCTATTAACCATTACACCTATTTTAATTGTAGATCTGATAATTTGATATGTGCAACACATAGTATAATGCAACTGCTTTACCATTACATTTTCATATATCTATAACAGAAGATGTAATGTGATTTTAATTGCCATTTATATGCCTTGATGTTTAATTTTCATTGATTCATAGTTACAGTATAAAAAATGTTCACAGTATTTTTTTTTTCTACCATGATGACCAGTTTTCATAAAAATGCCTAGTTACTACAGTTTTTGTTCCTACTGTAAAACAATAACACATTGCTATTTTACTATGGGATCTCCTTCAGACAAGTTTCCATTCATTCATTCATTCATTCGGGACAATATTGTATAATACCAGGTTTTAATAACTGGGGTTGTTTATTGGAGTTTAATGTTCAAATATTTAGCATTTTAATTGAAATTATTATGGTAACATGGTGTGATCTGATAATAAACATAGAATGCTTCAGAATATGTTTGATAGCAAAACTAGAGAGACCAAATAAGAATGTGCTGCCAGAATTTAATTATTATCATTTCTGGGTTAGAGCCAGCATGTTAGCATTAGCATAGCTGGGTTATAGCCAGTTTATTAACATCGCTGGATCAAAGCCAGGGTGTTAGCATTAGCCTTTGCAGAGTTGGACAGGTATTTATATGGAGGAGCTGATAATAAATGGAGATTTCAGAAAGGAGTCTGAGGGGTGCTGACATGTTAGCTGATAACCATTGCAGTGTGTGTTTGCATGTGTCTGTGAGGGCTAGCTGGGTGACTGGCTTGCTCACTCCTTGAAAATCACTGATTAATGAACAAATCTGCAAGATAGTGAGATACGTAGACACTAAAGCAGATAGCACAGATTATCATGATGCATCCAAACATCAGCACTAGATGGAGCTGATGGAGTTCACTGACCATAGTTTCTGCCAAAAAAACAACAAAACAACAACAACAACACAACAACAACATAGTTACTAGATATATTAAACTCATACTACTTATTTCTGTGGAGACATCAGATTTATGTTAATGAATGCTGTGTGTCCACTGTGGATTTTCCTAATGCACTTTGAATGGAGTATACAGTAGGCTGAAGGGAGGTCAAAGATCATGGCCTCAGAGGGTTGAATGGCCCCTGGCCAGCAGATTGTTAATGTGCTTGAGGGGTCTGGCACTGTCACAGTGAAACGGCGGCATTATGCTCATTTACTTACTCAGTATGAGCGAAACACCACCAACACTCACAACAATGATCATGCACCAACAATGCATGATCATGTAACAGGACCTCATCTTCCTCAAGAGTCAAAGGAACATTTAAAAAAAAAAAAAAAAAAAAAAAATGTATTCATTATTTATGATTGTTTGATTGTAGAATTGTTTAATTAAATTTGTTAGCACAGTTATTATATTTACTGCTATTATGTTCCAATAAATCACCATCTAAAGCAGTAGGCCCTACCTCACATTATGATGAATACTTTGAAACTATAGCTTCTCAAGCTACAAGCTACTAATAATTTAAGGTAGCTTCAGTGTCTTTTTATCTTCAAAATTTTTCAGATTACATAATATAGTTTTGCAGAAAGAGCAGTATAAATCTGGTACAAAATGTATTATAAAACCTGTGTACTTAAAAGTAAAAGAACTGTCAGGTCATACAACTTACAGACAACCCAGCAAACATTTGGACGTTTAATGACCGTTGAAAAGATGTCCCTATGACACATCCCATCATGGTTGAACAATAGTTCCAAAATGAAATTTGAACGGACGTCTTAGACGAGATCTCTTTTAGTTTAATTATATTAAGTATTATTGAACTACACATAGCTAAAAGTCAAAGTAACAATTATACATGCAACCCCAGAGACAAATGTATCTGAATGCATTTTTAGGAAATGTTCGGTGTTACATGTTTTTACCAATTTATGCCGTCCTACCGCGACTATTTTTGGCCAGGGACATGACGTTGCCGTCAGACCAGTGTTTGCTGTGAACAGACAAATCTGCAGTCACTTTGCATTACACATGTCTTCAGTGTGCTTTTTCATGTGAAGTTTCTGTAATAGATGGAGATGTATGGGGGTAGGGGTGCCCGGAGTTGATTGCAGATGGGGGCCAATGGAACAATCACAAAATCAATGGAATGTGGAACACAATCGTGGAAGGGCCCGTGATGAACGTTTCATTAGGGCTTTTCACACTGCATTTAACCCTGGGTTATCATCATTCTAAACACCACTTTTACACCAGGTAAAGGAACATTTCACATTTGTAATTTAGAAGCGGGGTTAGCACCGCTTTTTACCCAGGGTTATGAAACCCTGCTCCAGAGCAGGGTTAGCACCACTTTTGCAGTGTTAACCCCGCATTGCGGTGCCAAACTTGTATAGTGTGAAACAATACGGTGTTAGAATGTTACAGCTAGACGCTTAGCAACAGACAACCAATTGCATACTCATAATATTTGCCTGCTTTTGATGGTCACGGAAACACTGTGCATTGTATATAAACAGTAAATTCAGAGTTTGAGAGAAAAAATGTCAAATGCTCACAGAAAATGTGACAATTTAGGGCTTTTCACACTGCGGTTAACCCCGGGTTATCGTCGTTCTAAACTCAACTTTTAACCCTGGTTAAAGGAACTTTTCACACTTATAATTTAGAAGCGGGGTTAGCACTGCTTTTTACCCGGGGTTATGAAACCGTGCTCCGGAGAAGGGTTAACCCCGCATCGCGGTGCCAAACTTGTTCAGACTGAAACAATGTGGTGTTAGAATGTTACGACTAGATGCTTAGCAACGGATAGCCAAAAGCGTGCCTCATATTCATGTGACTTAGACAGTCACAGAGACACTACGCATTGTATTTAAACAGTAAATTCAGCGTTTGAGAGGGAAAGTGTCAAATGACTGAAAACGTGACAATTTGAGTGAATTAGAGACAGTTTCATTCTTACCTTTGTAGTCCGAAATGTCCATTCAGTATACACTTGATAGTACAGTCGGCAATACAAGGATACGCAATGCTAGAGCTAAATACAGGTTGCATGCTGCGTTTATCCAGTCAATGACACTGACACCGCAAATATGCAAATAAGAACTTTAACCCAGGGTTTAGGAATGTACAATGTGAAACGTCAGTTTATGAATACCCAGAATTAATTGTTAACCCTGGGTAAATTATGAGCAATGTGAAACTTGAAGCAAGATAACCCAGGATTCCATTTACCAGAGGTTTAGAATGACTCAGGGTTAACTATTTCAAGTGTGAAAAGCCCTATTTTGAACCAACCCCACAATTGCTTTCTTCACCCTGTTCATGCCTATTGTGAGAGCCGCCATTGTGAGCAGTTGAACAGGATATTTCAAGAATCAGACCTGTTAGTAAATACAGCTGTAAATATTAACTGTGTGACCATATGTTCAATTTTAGAACAGAGCCGTAGAACAGTGGCTGCAACTAAATATGCAAAATGGTAAGCAGGAATTTCTGTACTGACTCATTTCTGACTCATATGAATTAGTGAAGTATTTAAACAAACTGATTAACCAAAATTCATCAGATTTTGACATTTTACTGTGTAGTATAATTAATTAGGTGATTATACTTAATCGTCAAGATTTGGAAACACCCTAAATTATGTAACCAAGTGAAAACATTTTGCATGCTGGGACCAGCTTGAGATGCTGGTGTGCTGGTGGACCAGCATATGTTGTCTATGCTGGTATGATCCCACCAAGACCACAACAAAACTTGTGTATGTGAAAAATGCATGTTGCTGGTTTCATGTTTACACATTAAAATCCCCAAACACTACTCAGTTTTCGTATGGTCCTAATCTATATTATGGTCTGAATAAAATAGATTCACTCTACAAGTGATGATTGAACATTGGTGATAAATACCTGTGGTTAACAATCAGAATTTTTTCTTTTGTATGGTACATGTACAAAGGTTGTTGAAGTCTGTTTGAAGTCACCATTATGGTGATTAGTGTTCCGTTTAGTTGGGCACTTGGCCTTTGACTTTGGTTGAATTAATTCTCTTTCAGCAATTGTTGAAAGCAGAGATGTTCAAGAGTCTTTTATGTGGAGTCTGAGTCAAGTCTGAAGTCTTTATCACTGGAGTCTAGGTCAAGTCTGGTGTCTTTTGTCCAAATCGAGTCTCGAGTCATTATTAAAAAAAAAATTCTCATACTCAAATCCTATTTTTTTATCCTAGTTGTATTATAGACAAAATAATATGATCTTTCTATCATCTGTTTTGTTTGAAATTAAGGTCCTATGATGTAAGGGATAATGTACATCCAGTTACTTTATAATCCATTACAACATACAAAACAATCGTCCTGGCAACACGAGTAGTCATTTTCAATACAGTCACTAAGTGGACGCAAGATGGCACCAGTGAGTCAAAGTTTGTTATACAGTAGCTTGTTATATAGCTTTGTTGTTATTGACGACAGTCATTATCAGAAAATATCAAACCTCAGGATGTTTAAATCAATAGAAAACTGATGCTGATACGTTAAAATATGAGCTTTAAGTAATGATGGATTAACATCTCTTTCTATCTCTCTCTAAGTATATAAAGTTGCATATAGTACGAAAAGATTGATCAAACGTAGCGCTAGGTTTAAAGGCTAGATTTTTTTTGTTCATATTTTAACAGGCTGGCAATCCAAATGAGCCAAGCAACTAGTCGTGTGAGTTAATGTGACTAACCTTTGTGGATGTGATGTCTCATAAAATTTGATGATGTTGTTCTGGTGTCTTTAATTGCTTTCCCACATTCACCTAGACACCTAGACAATCTGACATGTTAATAAACCCAAACGAAAAACATATGGCACGGTGGCTCCCATCATGTTTCATGGGACTCTTATGACATTTTGGAGTTTATGCGCAATACACTTACATATGTAATCAAATTCAAAGAGTCCGATCTACCATGACACATAGGGAAATATATGTGACGCAGATATTATAAAACCATTCAAACACAACACAAATTCTTTATTTATTATATCAGTAGTTAAGAGTAAAAGACTTGAGTTGTTCTTAAAATATTCACAAGTCTTTTGTGTCGAGTCAAATCTGAAGTCATTTCAGGTCAAGTCCGAGTCAAGTCTGAAGTCTATTAAAATGTGACTTGAGTGCAACTCGAGTCCGAGTCACTAACTCGAGTGCCCATCTCTGGTGCATGCTATTACTATTTTCAACAATTTTCCATGTTCTTGACTGCGCTGACATAGCTTTTACTATGTGTACTTTTTGGAATCAGTGACTGACAGCTGGATTTTGATACATGTGACTTCCCAAATAAGTATGAAAGTCTTTAAAACAGCAACTATCAATTTTGAGCTTTCATTATCAAGTTGTTATTAACTGTCCCATTGAAAGAGCTCTTCTCATAACCCCTGTTATTGAACAAACTGCTTATGATTATGCTTTTATTAGGCTTTTTCCTTGGTTTTCATGTTAGCTTCACCAGCTCTGTTTTGCTTGAGAACAGTTTGAATATCCACCAGCTAGACCAGCACTATACCAGCATAAACCTGCCTGGACCAGCATTGAATCCATGCTGGTTAATGCTGGATTTTTCAGCAGGGTTATTTAAACATGTTTCTCCACTGAAGTCCAATGGCATTTACAATTGAGCATAAAATGAAAATATTTCCAGAGCTGAGAATAACAGAATTCAGGTTGAATACTGTGCCAGCCAAGCTACACTGTAAACAATTACCGTGATTTTAACAGTAAAAGACTGTAAAAATGCTGCGGTGAAAAACTGTTAATTGGTTTACAGAAAGTTTCCGTACTATATACGGTGAATAATTGTAATAGATCTAACGGTACATTCAATGTAATTTTACGGTAAAATACCGTTAAATTCACAGTTTTTGAAAGTGAAAAATAACAATTCATTGTAAAATTTACAGTGAAAAAACGTAAATTGACATTCCCACAATTCCCTGCGTGACACTTCACATTTGATATATTTTTGTTGAAATAACTCTGTTTCTTCTTAGTTTTTCTCATTTTTTTCTAATCAGTTATGTATATTAGGGTTTTATGTTACATCTAATGTTGTTAAATTAATGTTTATTGCATTTTTAAAATTTCATGCATGTTACCATGATGGTGTTTAGTGTGTGTGTGAATGACACTGTGTGCACCTTCTATATTTTAGTATTGTCCTCCTCAGCTTGTGGAAAAGCTGCTTGTGATGAACGTGATTCATCATGTGACTCTTATCACCACTGTGTTTGGTGACTGTCAGTGTATTATAAAGATACAAAACAGATATTAGTACTTCATTAGGTTGGTAAATTAACATTATATCAGTTAATGAAATATGTTATTTTACCGTAAATTTTACTGGGATTTTTTTTACAGTGTACTGAAATCCAATGTTAAATATACATATTTAAAATGTAAAATTCACATGTAACTCCGTAAGTATGTTTACGGTTTTGTCATTTTTACAGTATTGTTCTGGTAACCACAGCTGCCGGTATTTTTCCGTAGAAACAACGGGATTTTTTTTACAGTGTACTGCCATTGAGATGAATAGGACTTGCTAACAGATAGCTTTCCCCAAGTATTTCAGAGCTCCTTGGATAATACATAGTGATTTAGACAGGTCTCAGAAACTGCTTTCTCACAGGTACGAAGCTATTTGCATGTCTCTCTGAGACTGTGGGACAGAAGCTGTTGGCTTATAGCCAGAGGCTTTGCTCTAAGCACCTAGTTTCATCAACAATAATGAAGCTCGGTGTTGAATAATGAAGCACACATCTCTCTTTTATAAAACCATATCTGTTGCCCATTTCTGGCTCATTGTCTTTCCTCCTGCGGCATGTTGCATTGTAAAAATGAACAGCACAGTAATTTTAAAGTCTGTCTTGTGTCGTCTGTCTCTGGTGATGACAGGCAGCTCCTCCTCAAGAGAAGAGATATCCCGCTATTGTTCGCTTTTTAATAATAAAGCTGGCAAGGGCAGGGAGGAACCCTTCATTTCCGATCATCACTTAAATCTACTGGCCTTGAGAAATGCGTTACACAATGATCTCACTTCAGGCCTCATTTGAGCCTGTGTGTAGGGGATGTTTTTGTGGGGTTATACGAAAAGCCTTTGAGGATGAACGTCCTTTATAGCAACACATAAAAATGAGTGTTTCCCCCCAAGCCTGTGGGGCTCAGTGTCAGATTTTTCACTATTCCAGCTGTCCGTGAACCATAACCTCGTACTCAAAAGCGACTGCGGTACCATGAAGCAGACAGGACTGAAGTGTGGTGGAGCAGTTGTTCCAAGGACAGAGTGAGACTGAAAGGATAACATCTAAGAAGAAATAGAAATAATTAAAAAAGATTTCTTAATGGAGGCTCTCAGTTGAAGGTCAAAAAGAGCTCATTCAAAGTTCTTTTGAAAGCTGTGTTAGTGTGTTGTTAAAGGCCTATCTATACAGATGTATGGAATTCTCTTTTTCGTCTGCATTAGATCTTGGATACATGGTGACTGTACTGTATACTGTACAATTGCAGTTATTAATAAATTGTTGGTTTATATTTTATTCTCCACTTGAATCGGGTTGAAGCTTCAGATCTGGTGTGGTTCTCTAGTAAATTTCACCCTTTGACAGGTGTTTGAAATGATGGTGAAATGTAGAAATCATTTCCTTACTGATTTGGTTTTTATTTTGCAGCAGTGACAACACTTTACTACCCTTAAGAAAAACAAGTTTATTCAAGTGTGCTATTAGTATACATAATTTAAACTAAAAATAAGAAAGTATACTTTCAGTCTACTTTTTATGTACTTCACAGAAATATACTTTATGTACTTCTCAGAAATATGCTTAATTGCACTTAAGGATACTTGACTTTTACTCACAGAAAAGTGTATTTGAAGTATATTTGGAGTATACTTATACTCAATCTTTTGATCGAGATATACTTAAAAGTATAATTAAGTATTTTAAGTGGCTTGTAGTTGTGTTTAATCATTTGTTTGAGTAGCCTATTAAATGCTTTTTTTCACATAGTTTTTGCTCTGATGTCATGTTTACAAACTTACATTGTTTGTAAATATTAATTTATCAGGAAAACAGATATGCTCATAATTCTGAGTATCTGAATTTTTGTGATGGCTAGTCCACTGGTAGCGTACATAGGAAATTACTTCAAATCTACTATACTCTTTCCCCCCACTGACTGAATTTTCTAGCTATCCATGTTTTAACTGTTATATGGTGGGGGGCACTGTTACACTTCTTCTGAAAGAGTGCTGAATCTCCGGAAACACAGGCGAAGAAGAAGCAGAAACTAATGATAGAAGATTGCTAACATAAATGTAAAATAATGTGATCATCAACATAAACAGAAAATAAATAAACAGCATATAGATCAAAACTGCCTAATGAAATGTCGACCCAGGACAAGGACTGGGACTGTGAAGCTTTGGGGGTGTTGATGAACTTGATCTACTACATCTGTGTTTTGATCATGGTTCTAAATCCCATCCGGATGTAGTCTTTGACAAAAATGCAATTTTCTCAGCTTTTTGTTTAAAATGTTGCTTTTTTGAAACTTACCCAAATTCAAGTATAAAAATATAATACTTAAATAGGAACATCGAAGTATACTGAAGTGCATAAATAATATATAAATAGGAAACTGTAAGTATGATGTTATGTTAACTTAAAGAAAACTTAAGTATACTTTCAGTGTAAAACTACTAGGCCTAAACTAGTAGTTTACTGAGAGTATACTTCAAAGTGTACTTTCATAAATAAAAAAAATGTGCAACAAGTATTAAAACAGTAAACTACTAGTATACTTATAAGTTCACTTGTAGTACAAATTCAGTACAAATGAGGAACATAACTGTGAACTAGTTGTGCACTTAAAGTTTACTAGTGTTAGTAAACACTACACTTAAATGTATACTTTTTATATAGCTACTAAAACTGGGCCAAATTTAGTCCCAAGCAGTATTGAAATAGTACACTTATAAGTATACTACTAGTACATTGATATTAGTATACTTACTACATAAAGTATACTCGAAAATATACCTGAACATTACTTAAGTAAACTTCATAAAATGAACTTGAAGTATACTTCTTTTCGTAAGGGTATTGGGTATTGTATGGCTCATATTGAAAACCAATCACTCAGCACAAAGAACACATCATCTATAACCATCTGCTGCTGGGTTGGTCATATTCAAGTTTTCAAAGCTTTCATGCAACATTTATTAATATTGTGTCAAATGGTTCATAAAGCAAATTCTTCTGAGAATGTGATATTTTTAATATACATTTATACACTTTATTTTCACTAACAGTCCTCATACAGGCCACCTGCATATAGTTTTAAAGTATTTTACTCAAAGAAACTCAAAGAAAAATGAATCAGCTAAGAGAACCAGCAAATGAAGTGTCATTACTGGAATTATATAAGTTCCCTGTCTCTTGAGTGTTTGTTAAGTTAAAGGGTTAGTTCACCCAAAAATGAAAATAATGTCATTAATTACTCACCCTCATGCCATTCCACACCTGTAAGACCTCCGTTAATCTTCGGAACACAAATTAAGATTTTTTGTTGAAATCCGATGGCTCCGTGAGGCCTTCATAGCCAGCAATGACATTTCCTCTCTCAAGATCCATTAATGTACTAAAAACATATTTAAATCAGTTCATGTGAGTACAGTGGTTCAATATTAATATTATAAAGCGACGAGAATATTTTTGGTGCGCCAAAAAACTAAATAACGACTTATTTAGTGATGGCCGATTTGCTACAGGAAGCTTCAGAGTGTTATGATTCTTCTGTGTCGAATCATGATTCGGATCGCGTGTCAAACCGCCAAACTGCTAAAATCACGTGACTTTGGCGCTCCGAAACGCTGCTTCCTGCAGCAGTGTTTTGAAATCGGCCATCACTATATAAGTCGTTATTTTTTATTTTTTTGGCGTACCAAAAATATTCTCGTCACTTTATAATATTAATATTGAACCACTGTACTGACATGAACTGATTTAAATATGTTTTTAGTACCTTTATGGATCTTGAGAGAGGAAATGTCATTGCTCCCTATGCAGGCCTCACAGAGCCATCGGATTTCAACAAAAATATCTTAATTTGCGTTCCGAAGATTAACGAAGGTCTTACGGGTGTGGAATGGCATGAGGGTGAGTAATAAATGACAGAATTTTCATTTTTGGGTGAACTAACCCTTTAAGCATTTACCTTAATTTGGTTATGCTTTCAGGTACCTAAACACATTTCACTAAACACATTTTAACTTGTTTAAAGTCATTCCACAGATTTTTCCACAAAATCAGTGCAGAAAAAAAAAAAAAAAAAAAGTAAACAAGCAAATTTACCTCACTCCCCAGACCCATGGGGGTTTATGAAGGTCCATAGAGCCACCACTTTATTTACAAATGTAAAACATATTTCAAGGTTTATTTGTTAATGTGGTACCTTTACTGTGCATTACATGTAGTACATGTTTGTAATTGTTATTAATGAAAGTTATAAAAATGTTATTATAAACACAGAAAATCTAGCTTTTCTAAATAGGAGGTCCATATCAGAAGGGCTGTCCTTGGGTCAGTAAATGTTTAGAAATGCCTGATATAAAGACATTTTACATGTTGCTGTAAGAAACACCATTCAAATAAAAAAATAAGGAATCACTTACTTTAGTAACATCAGTGTTCAGCTGTTTATGTGCAGCGTGTTAAAGAGAAATGATTTAGTGCTGTTCTCTAGCCTGTTTTAACACGGGATCCTTTAATGCAGGGCAAATGAGATTTAGGGTGTATTTTTAAACTAAATTACATTGTAGAGACGCCACCTCTGTCTCTCTGACCGAGGGACCAGGATACTGTTCCACTCGTCCGCCAGAAGTAATTACATATGCACAGAGAAAGACAGATTTGCACAGATTTGCTGCCCAAATGAGAAACCGTTGTGCTGGTAAATGAAATGTTAAAAATGGCCGTTCAGAGATCTGACAAAGTAGTCTGCGAACACCTTGAATAAAAATGCGGCTTGCCGAACGTGTGTAGTAATGATGAGCCAGAGTATTCTCTTTGTTATTCTCTACCAATCCGTGCTAGCATCTGTGAATCTTTAATAAAGCTCAGGGTGAGTCCTGCTGGAGATGAGCTCTTTTATGTCTCTGGGCTCTGATTTGACTTGTCCCAGTAGATTTGTCCATCCAAAAAGTCCTGTTCACCCCATCAATCAGTCTTTGAACATTAAAGAGCATGTGTGTTTAATTATGCATCCTGGTCAAGTTTCAGAGAGTCAGAAACACAAGAGTGCAGAGAGTGCAAATTCAGCAGATGAAAGAGAATAAACCAGCTGATTTACCTGGAGTCAATCAGAACCAACTGTAACATCGGATTAAACATGGGGTGAAAGGTCATTTCGTGCTTTACTGTTTTGCCAGCGAACAGGGCTTCTGTGTAAGTGTGTGTGATTTCTTTGCATTCATCGACTAACGACACATCTCAGTGCTTCTTATTTAAATGCCAGTGTTGCGGGATATCTTTTAGTGAACTTTTGTTTGTGAATTTAGACAACTAAACTAAACTAAAAACAATAAAACAGGTCCAAAAGATAGCAATAGGCAGCAGTGCTTAATTTAAAAAAAGAGGCAAAAATAAAATACAGAGTTTAGATAATGTATAGTGTATTTCCAGTAACAAGCTACATTAGCATAAGTATGAAAAGTCAGCTATCTATGTTATATTTTAATTTTTTTATTCTGTTGGTTACAAACAATAGATTTGCAGATTCATTGAAGTCATCACTCCATACAAGTTCATCGTACATAATGTTTCTTGCAAAATACATATTTAGTTATATAAATATTAGTTATATAACTTGTAATGTTGCCAACCACATTTTTTTAAGTAGCTTGCCTGCATTTTTGTTTATAAGTAGCTTGGCAAGCTATAGTTTCAAATTAGCTTCTTCACCAACACTGCACTGCAATAGTGTTTAGGTTGATGAAAATAGTAAAAAGCCATTGATTCAAATTTATTAAACTGATTGAACTGATTTATTAAATTGACTGAAATCACTTTCATCATGCAAATTCACAGCTGTTAATAAAGTGCATATTCCCATCACTATCTTTTCATCTTGTTATCTGTCCATATAGACTGTATACTGACATCTCTTTCCTTCTTTCAGTCAGTCATGCCTATTAGGAGTATAATTATGCACACACACACACACACACACATATACAGGGTGCTTTTTGATCTGGTGCCTCGTCTAGCTGTCCCTGTCATTGTGTGGCTTAAGCGACCGTTTGTTGAGGCCTCTACAAGGCCAAGCATTCTGTGTGCAGGAGTGAACACTAGGGGGCAAGCTGAAGACATCACACTGGCCCTTTCCCGTTCACTTATATCTAAACACTCATTGTATTCAAGGAGGATTCATGGAAGCTTTTGCAGTTGGGAAGTTCTGGACTTCCTATTATCATTTTATAAAAAGTTTGTTGTGCTCAGCATTTTGTGTGTGATTTTAGCTTTTATTGTAAAGGTTCATCTGAAATTTTCTCAATGTAAACTTTTTTCCCAGTTTAATATGCTGAGATATGTTGGTTGATTTGCATGAAAAACATAAACATGAAGGCACTTTGTTTGAGCATCCCTGTCTGCCTGGCATGGCAACACTGTTTGGGCTATCTATTAATTCAGCAAATGAAAAATGTTTTGGGAAACCTGTTTTGAAAACAGTGGCTGCATCTGAAATCTCAAACTTGCCCACTATATCCACCTTTTTCCCAACGAGCTATACTGAGTTTTAGATTATAGGTGGCACTTCTGGTTTGGGGACATTTCACTTAAAAAGACTAAAACAAATGATTTCAAATCATAAGGTTGTGCTACAAATAATCCTTATCCGTCAGTTTGACTGAATGGGCTGTAAAATTTCCGTAAGACTTCAAGAGAATAACGTAACACTTGGTATTTTAATGTGACATGGTATGACAAGAATACCTATGGCAAGAGCTCTTTTCAGTAGCTGCATTCTTTTACTCCTGATTATTTTCGATTTTCTTTTGTATTCCGCTGTATCAGTATGAAAAAGGACAACATATACTGCACATTTGTGGTCTGCTCTCCTGATTTAATTTACAATATATCCCATTAATCACTGGAATGCACTGAGAAGCTCTCGTTTTTCTCCCCAAATCCTCATGTTTCGTTCCAGGTTTGTTTTCACACTGATGCTTTAAAATGTTATTGTCTCCCCTTTTCACTTCTAATCCCTATAAGCAGTGTGTACTGGAATGTTTCTAAAGCAGGTAAATATATTTATTGTCTGTCACAATGAAGAAAATTACTTTTAATTATTATCACTCAATGTTTCAGTTAATTAGAATTTTGGCAATGTGTTACATAATACAGACATATTACTACAGTTGTATTTACATAATATTGCTGTGGAAATACTCTGGGGTTGTTCATGGCCCGTGGATGTTAATGCTTTTACACTTTTAAATGTCCTTTTAATGTTCAATGTTTGAAGGGTGAGTAGAGTAATGACTTCTCATTATACCCAGTTTTTAAAAATGCTCATTGCATTCATAGAGTTAACTTTTCGCTGATTGTTTACAGCTTAACAGTTATTCTCATCATTTGCATAAAGCATCATGGAGTGTAGGAAAAAGGTGGATAGGAGACAAAAAAAAAAAAACAGTATGTGAAAGGATGTCTAAATTCACAGTACTCATAAAACAGTAGGCAAAAAATTCCCGGGTGACTTACTAATTCCAACGAGATTCTGAAGTGCACATCCACTGGACACTTTACTATCGCATGAGGCCATTGGAAACAATTTATGAATTGCAGTGAAGCTACGCAACTGACACCGATAGGTCACATGACAATGAAAACATGGCAAATGTAGTATGCCCAGATCAAATTCATGCTACACACATTCATACTATAGAAAGTACTTACTTGTTCACAAGAAGTACCTACTCAGAGTATGCGATTTTGGACACATTCATTATTTTATTTTTGCTATTCCATTTGGTGCCACATGCACAAATTACACACACTACTTTACAGCAGTCACTCACACTGATGTATTCTACCTCTTGTAATTTTTTTGCTTTTGTAAACTAGTTTCTTAAAATTTCTTTAAAATGTTCATGACATCTAAACTAAGGTTAGTTAGTCTCTATGGGTCCTGAGCAGGTGTTTCGCATCAGTTGTTACTATGAATTTTAAGTCTTCTAGAATGCTGTATTGACCAATCAGCTACCAATACAACTATGTGTTTTATAATCTGTTTTCCAGCACAAGGAAGACATCTGTGTGTAAAGTCAGAATAAAATATCCTTTGATCTGTAAAGTGACTATAGGCGGAATAAAGCCACATTCTCTCTCTTCATTAAACAGGAAGGGAAGCGAGATTAACTGAACTTCCGCTGGGCCCTTTGTGAGGACAGAAGCTCCAGCATTGTCCGGTTGCGGGACGAAGCGATAGGGGGATGAAAGGGTGCAGGCCTGTGGTGGACGAGAGGGGCCTAATGAAGGGAGATTAGGAAACAGTGATTTGGCTCTCTGGCGGACGCCAGCTATTATGTTCTATTGTGCTGGAGCAGCACGAGCCGAAAGCTCTTGGAGAGAAGGAGAACATGAACTGCTTGTGGTGCAGTGTTAAGGGGCGGTGGGCCCCCACCCACAACACCCCGAAGCTCGTGCCCCACCAGCCTGCTCGCTATTCAACAGTTGCCATTTGACTCTGACAAGATTTACATCGGAGCAGCTGCTACTAACCCCATTGTGTCCAGGCACGGGCTGGGGCGAGCAGGCGCTGTGGCCCGTGTTGGGTAAGGGAGGGCTGGGCTACGAGTGTCTGAATGTGGGTCAGTGTGGGTGCAGGTGCCAGGAGTGTGTCAGCTCTTTGTAACTGTGTTAACTGTGTCTGACAGAGGACCACATGGTGGCTTACAACGGTTGACTAGAGAATCACTTTATGTGTGCTACATTTGAGGGCATATGTATGTTTAAAGTTGCTGTATAATGGCTGTGCCACTAGTGTCAGCAAACATAAATGTAAAAAAAATAAATATTTTTTTACCTTTCATAAGTAAATACTTGGAAAACGGAGTAATGGGGGTAGTTGCCATAGAGTTGCAATGCTGTTTTCAGGGTGCTGGTTGCCAGGGTTTTGCTATGCTGTTGTTAGGGTGTTTTGGGTAGTTTCTATGGTTTTTGCTATTATATTCTGGTCTGTAGATTTTTGCCTGTTTTATCATCCTGAAATTGTGAAAATTATTAGTCTGCTCATGTAGAAAATAGCACACCTCGACATAGCTGAAGTTTATTTTTTGATTCAATACATTTCTCATTCCATTCCATTGACATTACATTCCTTCCCATAGACACAATATTTTTTTTCACTGAAAGTTAGATTATTTTAAAATGTCAGATTTTGTGTATATGTACTTATCTCATAATGCTAAAAACTGCTAAACCTAATAAAAACATATGCATAAACAATAAACACATTATATGATAAATTATCAAATGTAATTTATGTAATTCCAACAAAAAAAACATCATCAAACATCATTATCATTAATCTATTACTTGTCCCAGAGCAAATCGATTATGGTTAAGGGGAACATTAAGTTTCAGAACTTTATATTTAGGCTATATTTAACTTAAATCCTGTACTAGAGCGCTGTTTGTGTATGTTTGACTGAATTGTTTGCTTGTGTTTATTTCCTGTTGTCTTTTATAATTGCTATTGTTGTTAATTTAAATGTTATTGTTCAATGAAAATTATTTTATATAAATAGTATACCATATTTGGTATTGAGAAAGGGTCTGTTGTGATTGTGAAAAATTACGTTATTACACCCCCAGCTAACCAAAATACGTGACTGTTACGTAACTGCAACGTAATTTGGTGACCAAACTTTCGTCGTGGCAACGTAACTAGTTACGTTGTGGCAACCGGAAAAGTGAAATTCCCGGATACGTTGCCACAACGTAACTTTGTGACGTTGCCAGTTAGTAACTGCGACGTCGTGGCAACGTTGTGTATCAATAGTTGTGTTGGTAATCAGTTGGTAATTTTTATATTTATTTGTTTTTCTATGGGCGGATATGCAGTAGTTTAACCTAATTTATGTCCTCATTTGCCCAAACTAATTTAAAGGCTATTCCAACAGCTTTGAATGATGAATGCAGAGCTCAAAATGAATTAAATTCATTTATTTTGAAAAACACACAGAACATGATCAAAACTCCAAATAAAAAAATAAAATATACTCAAACTATAAATAAAAACATATAGCCTACAGCGAAACATAAAATAAAAGCATTCAAGACGTTTTGCACTCAGATATTAAAAACATATGCTATGCTAGCGTAACATTTTTCTAACATATATTTCAGACGATCAAGGAAAGATACCATATAATCACAGAGGTAAAAATATTAACAAAAGTACTTAGTAGACTGTGGGTAATGTTACTTAACCAATCTGACGCAGTTGTTGAACTTTATTGTTATAAAACTGACGAGAAACACGGAGAAACGTCGACGCTGTCCAACAGCTTGAATGTTTTCCCGGTTGCCATGGCAACTCTAACGGCCACCAGCACTAACGTAAACATAACAATAAAAAAAGGTTTTGTGTCTTTCCAAAGTTAACTTTATACATTTTTATAAAAGCCATTTATTCGTTGTCACCTCGGAAAAATAAATTCTTCTCTCAGAAAAATTAACTTCACTCACTTGTCAACATACTGTGGGCGCGCGCGCACTCCATTTGTGGAGGCGCGCGCTGTATGTCACGTCACTACATAAAAAGCAGTCATCCTATTCTGACTTGGTGAAAAGAAACTATTTTTTTCTTAAGGGACATTTCAGTCTTGTGTCTAACGTTTAATTACACATTTTAAATGGCAAATTCTGTTAATAATAACATATAAAGAAGGTGTAAATGATGGTGGTAATGAAAATAGGAGCACATGACGTTGCTGTTACGTTGCCAGTAAGTCATGGAATGACCATTATATTACGAATAGAGTACGTATCTGGAACGTCCTTGGTTTTCTTATAACGTTAGGAGATCGTACTGACGACGTTGTGATATGGTAATTTGATGGCTAATAATATTACGGGTATACAACGTTGTAGTTACGTTACTAGTAAGTCATGGAATGACCATTATACGAATAGAGTACGTATCTGGAACGTCCTTGGTAATCTTATAACGTTAGGAGATCGTACTGACGACGTTGTGAGATGGTAATCTGAAGGTAATGAAATTACTGGCATGCGACGTTGTAGTTACGTTGTCAGTTAGTAAGTCATTAAATTACCAAAAAGTACGAATACGTAACTGTTACATCGTGTGTTAGCTGAGATGGCGGAGTCAGTAACAAATTGAAAGGGACTGGTTGTAAAAAAAAAGGAAGTTGTTCTAGCGCTGTCATTTGAAATCTTTTAAAAGGACAAAGACAAAGATATCGCTTTCGTCAGCGGACATTCAAACAGATTTTTATTTATTTTTTATTATTTTTTATAATGGACGTCAACCTGAAGAATGAATGTTATATTAAATGCATGCAGGTAATACACTCGTTTAGACGATCTCTCTCTTTCTCTCTCTCCATAATACCGTAATACTCTACATAATACAATAGAATGAAGTAACTCATCATTTCTTTGTTACTAGTTCTAAAGTGACATTTTAGAATTAGTAACAGAAACTTGATCACAACTGTTAAAGTGTTAGTCCACCCAAAAATGAACATTCTGTTATTAATTTCTCACCCTCATGTCGTTTCACACCTGTAAGACCTTCGTTCATCTTCAGAACACAAATTATATTTTTGATAAAATCTGATGGCTCAGTGAGGCCTGCATTGACAGCAAGTTAATTTACACTTTCAATGCCCAGAAAGCTACTAAAGACATATTTAAAACAGTTCATGTGACTACAGTGGTTCAACCTTATTGTTATGAGAATACTTTTTGTGCGCCAAAAAAAAAAAAAAAACACCAAATAACAAATTTACTGAACAATATCTAGTGATGGGCGATTTCAAAACACTGCTTCACGAAGCTTCGAAGCTTTACGAATCTTTAGTTTCAAATCTGTGGTTCGGAGCGTGAAAGTCACATGATTTCAGTAAACGAGGCTTCGTTACGTCATCAGTGTTTCGAAATTTTAATGGTTCACATGACTCAAAACAAAAGATTGTCATCTTGAGTTTTGAATCTGTGGCAGAAGGAAGTAGTTCTGCACAAAAGAGGGTTTTTAAAGACACTCCGGTGTTGTTTCTTATATATATATATATATATATATATATATTTTTTTTTTTTTTTTATTTATTTATTTATTTTTTTTTTGTGCCAAAGTTTAATTTGATTTAAAGTTTAATTTGGGGTTGTTTAGTGATACTTGCAGAAGTTGACGTCATACTACTCAGCAATAGTCTGATGTAAGTAATAGTGTAATAACAATGTTTACACTCTTCAGAAATTCTTTTCTTAAAGTTTTGTCATGACAACGTTTGGAGTGTTCGGCATGGTAATGGGTATGACAATGTTGATATATCTGGTCTTGGTGGAATAGGTCTGCTGTGCTGCTGCTTATTGCTGCTGCTGCAGAGCAAGTACGGACCGGCTACTGCCAATACATACTGTACATGTCATGCTGCTGAGAGCAAGTAAGACATGCTGCTGCTGTACAATATAGCATACATGAAGCTTTGCCCTTTAAAGAATGATGTGATTGCAAGCAGGTTGAATAAATGACTTATTAGCCTACACCATCTAGAGTTTCATGACATAACGTCTCAGTTACGTATGTAACCCTCGTTCCCTGAAGGAGGGAACGGAGACGTACGTCAGTAGGGACAGACGAATTGGGATATCGCTAGAGAGCCCCTATCAGCTTGGCGTTCACTGGCGAATTGGCGTGCGATATTTGCATAATGCGCACCGCCCACATCTGGGGGACATAAATAGGAAGCAGATGCAATCGCACTCTGTTTTTCGCTGAGGAGACAACTGGTGTCCGCACTGCAGCGAGGGTACAGAAACTGTGGCGACGGGACGTACGTCTCCGTTCCCTCCTTCAGGGAACGAGGGTTACATACGTAACCGAGACGTTCCCTTTCAGTCGGTCACGTTCGACGTACGTCAGTAGTGACCGACGAATTGGGATCCCAACTAAAGCGCCATAGTTACGAAACCCCTTCCAGTGCTCAGCGCAAGCTCAAGCCACCCGTTACACCCATGGGACGGTAAAGGGGGCGAGCTAACGCCAAGAGAGTCTACTGCTGTTCCGATCTACCCGCTAAGTAAACTAGACTACACTGGGGAAGCGAACCCGAGGGGACGCTGTGGAGGCCACTACCTACCCTTGGGGAGGAATTTACGTGGAGAATACATATGGACTGATGCTAGGGCAGTACGCATACGAAGTCCCTGGAATGGCCCCACCTAAGAAGGGGGAGACTCATTTGACAGGTGACAGCAGAGTTAACTTTGCTCAGGGAAAGACACGGGCTCACCGTAGGGAGCTTGACCGTGGACGATACACATATGGGACCACTCACGAAGAGGAGTCACGACATATGGAACCCAGCCAACAGACAACGTCAGGAACGGATGTTGGCCTGGCAACAGACACTCCGCAATGTCCGAGTATGAAGCGAGTACACGGGAAGATACCGGCTCTACACGTAAGCTATACAACCTAGCAAACGTGTTGGGTGTCGCCCAGCCCGCAGCTCTACAGATATCTGTCAGCGAGGCGCCTTGAGTCAGCGCCCAGGAAGAAGCCACTGCTCTAGAGGAGTGAGCTCTCAACCTGAACGGGCAAGGCATGCCCTGGGAAACGTACACCAGGGCAATGGCATCCACTATCCAGTGGGCCATCCTCTGCTTGGAGACAGCCTTTCCCTTCTGCTGGCCTCCATAACAGACAAAGAGCTGATCTGAGGTCCTGAAGCTTCGAGTTCTATCCACGTAAACGCGCAGAGCGCGAACTGGACAGAGCGAAGCCAGGGCTGGGTCTGCCTCCTCCGAGGGCAGCGCTTGCAGGTTCACTACCTGATCTCTGAAGGGAGTGGTAGGAACCTTGGGCACATATCCGGGTCGGGGTCTCAGGATAACGTGAGAATCCCCAGGCCCGAATTCCAGGCACGATTTGTCGACCGAAAATGCGTGCAGGTCCCCTACCCTCTAAGCCAGTGGTTCTCAAACGGGGGGCGCGAGTAGGCTACAGGATGGGAGGGAAAAAAAACCTGAAAAAAAAAATGCATTTTTTTTTTATCACTAAACTACTGTAATAAGAAGTTATAGTTTTGTATATACATAACTCCTGAATAAAAATTAAAATGTGTTTGGACAGATTAAAAAAAAAAGTTTGAACAAATTTGATTGGTTTGTCGTGAGCGCAAATGCAGGTGATAAGCGTTTTTTTTTAAGCGAGTCATTGAGTCGTTCATTCACGATTCGTTCAAACGGCCGATTCATCAAGAATGAGACAGATGTTTGTGAATGGGTCATTGAATCTTTGACTCAAACGATTTGTTCAAAACACTGAATCATTCAAAACACGATTGAGTGTTGCTGTGAGATGCGCTATGTTGTGATCTTTGTTTGGATTCATCGGATCTATTTTTGCTGCTAAAATAGACCAAAACAGTCATTATTTCATCTAAAATGTGACTTAATATTATTAACTTGTTTGTTGAACTGTCATATCAGTGTCACATTTTAAATCGCGAGGTGAAGGTAAATTAAGTGATGGTCAATTGTCAGCTCTCTTGGTTCTCAGGTTGTGTGATGTATGTTGCTGAACTGTATTCAAATGTTATAAATATAAAAACACCACATTTTGAAATTTAACTGCAGTATGTCAGTTTAGTTTATCTGTGTGTGCTGCGCTCATAGACTTTAGAAAACGGTGCTCATCTCCTCGAGAAGCTGCGCAAGCCTCAAAAGTTTAAGGTCCTTGCACCCTGACTGAGGCCGAAACTGTCGTATTCGTTTTTTCATATTCGTCATTTGGTGGCTCTCAATTGTCAAAAACACCCCTCAAAATATTTGCTACGGATGCGAAAAATGCAGAAAATCGAACCATCCGAATTAATTTGACGGACGGAAGTTTCAGAGGCTGCAAATGTATAAAACGTGAGGTCGTTTTTAGTTATATGTATATGAAATTGCCAAACATGCGATTAAAGCTGCCTCAAAACTGTGCATGCATGTATATATTTGATGACATGGTTTTAAAGCTATTGTTATCCAATTTGTTGGCCTTAAAACGTCTTAAAATGCACATATGTACACCAGGGAAATCTAAATTTTCTTGGGGGAGTATGCCCCCATACCCGCCTAGCAAACAACATTTTCTGACCTCGGTAATTATGAAACCCTGCATACGGCACAGCTTCAATTCTATATAATAAAATCTGAGGTAAACGTGTATGCACTGTGATCAAAAATAAATGGGGCCAAACGCGATTGAATGTAAAGGTTTGTGTCTCGTTATTCTATTAATAACTACCGATTGGTTTTGCATTTCTATCAAAAATTAAGAATAATTAATGTAATTGTAGTGGTGCAAATATCTAAGCTATCTAATACTTCAAATCATAAGGATAAATCAGAAGATTTAAAAAAAAAAAAATGTTTCTGTAACAGCTGCCAAAAAATAGTATGTAGCACTGTGGTTTTTAACCAATTTTAAACAACATCAACAACAAAAAAATTCAAAACATCCCCCCCTCTGTTTTTTTTCACAAATCGCACCCTGTATATATATATATATATATATATATATATATATATATATATATATATATATATATGAACGAATAAACTAGTCAGAATATAGGCTACAGTTAGAGCTTTCCTTTAGTTTTTGTGAAATGCTCACACGCACTGGGGCCCCAACTGCAATGAACCAGCTTTGGGGGGGCCCAGCTTGCAAAAGGTTGAGAACCCCTGCTCTAAGCGAAGCCAATGCAACCAGGAGGACGGTCTAAGGGACAGTACTTTTAACTTGACCAATTGCAAAGGTTCGAAGGGATGACCCCGGAGAGATGTAAGTACCAGGGTCAGATCCCAAGAGGGTAAGGAGGAAGGGCGAGGCGGATTTAGTCTCCTCGCCCCCCTCAGGAACCTGACGATCAGATCGTGCCACCCCAGGGACTTGCCGTCAACTGCATGGTGATGTGCGGCTAAGTGGCAACAAACACCTTGAGGGTGGAGGGAGACAGCCTTCGCTCCAAGCCCTCTTGCAGGAAGGGAAGCACAGATCTGAACATAATCGGGGGTCCTCTCGCGAGAGGAGCACCATTCGACGAATAGGTTCCACTTCAACGCATAGAGGCTCCTCGAGGAAGGAGCTCTAGCGGAAGTGATGGTGTCTACGACCGCTTACGGGAGATCACTCAGAACCTCTGCATCCCGTCCAGGGACCACGCGAGGAGGTTCCACAAGTCAGGACGCGGGTGCCACAGGGTGCCCCGTCTCTGAGTCAGGAGGTCCTTCCTCAGAGGAATGTGCCAGGGAGAGGCCGTCGCAAGGAGCGTAGGTCCGAAAACCAGGTCCGAGTGGGCCAGTATGGAGCCACTAACAAGACCTGCTCCTTGTCCCTGACTTCGCACAGGAATTGTGCGAAAAGGCTCACTGGGGAAAACGCAATTGCGTGGTCCCCGGGGCCAGCTGTGTGCCAGGGCATCTGTGCCGAACGTGCCGCCGGTCAGGGAATGGAACCACTGGCAGCACTGGCGCTGCAAACCAATCCTCGGGACGGACGCATTCGAAAATGCGCTTCTGCATGAGCATCTTAAACGGCAGCCTGAAGGTACCGGTTCAAGACGTGCAGATCCAGGATTGGCCGTAGCCCACCGCCCTTTTGGGTACAATGAAGTAGAGGCTGTAACCCTGACTTCAAATCGGCTGGAGGGACCGGCTCGATTGCAGGTGCAATGTCCAGCGACACCTGAGTGTAGTGGACACCCCTGAAAACCGGAGGACACCAGGCGAACTGAATCGCATAGCCGAGTCTGATAGTACAAATGTACCAGCGGAACGGACTGGAGAGCACTATCCAGGCTTCCAGACACCAGCAGATCCAAACGCACCACAGACGTACCAGGGGTGGGGCAGCAAACCAGAGTACGGGGACCCGACTCGGACGGCATGGTAGCGGCCCAGAGTGTGATCAGACTCTGCGAGGTAGCAGTGCGTATGGGAGACGGCACACGGGGCGCGGCCTGCACCAACACTGACACCTGCTGGCGAAGTGAGAGGGGGCTGGGAGTGGCAAGGCGGAGCCTTGCACACTGCCAGCCACACCCACTTGGGACATGGAAGATCAGAAAACAGCTCTTAGTGGGTACCGCTGGACTCCGGAGAGCCAGCGGCGGAACAGACCAAATTCTCCACCCGGCCCTCCTCTGGGGAGGGAGCGATGCGGGCATCACTCCCGAAGAACTGTTTACCTCAGCTCCAGGTCGCCTTATCTCCAGGACCGCTACCCGCTAGCCAACTGGGTTGACTGCGGGCTGGGCGGGCTGGGTTTTAGGCCAGCTTGTGAGATGAGTGCATCGAGAAAGCGTACTTTGACGGAGACACATCCCAACAAGGCTAGCCAGGGGTGTTTCTGGACCACCAAGGTGGACATTGTCTGGCCAGGGGCCTGTGCTATGACTTGCATCATGCGTAGCTCAACCCCGACTCAGAACTACCCAATGCAATGAGTACTTTGGCCTACCCCGGACTTGCCGGGGCCAAGACTCATGCAGGGCAGAGGTGGTGTGCCCGTAGCACTGCCACCCCTCCCTAGAGGGTAGTGAGAGAGAAAAAACTTGCAATGCCGATTATGGCCCCTTTGGCGTTCCATATTTGACGCCAAAAAAAGGCCACAAACTACAAGTTTTTCCATGCACTTCCGGGCTAAGACAGGGGGCGAGGCAAGGCGGGTACGCGTCGCACAACGCCCCCAGAGGCCCGGGAAAGCATTGTTGTCAAGTCTGAATCTGATTCAGCACGAGCACACCACAACTGTGGGACGCTCAGCCTCATCTTCATTTTCAGAGCCCAACAACACTCTCTCCAATGTAGCAGTCGACATCTGACCCTCTGCTGAAGCTCTGACTAAGACGCTAGTTCCCCCTTGAGAAGGACCAGCAATCCAAGCAGAAGCTACCAGCCATGTTGAACAGTGAACGTGGCCGCCCAACTGGACGACACACAGCGCACTGGGCGCCGACGTGGCCATGTTGTACTAAACATGAACCACCCACGAACACAGTCACAACATGTTTGCGATGCACTAGAGGAGTGGGGGGCCCACGGAGAATGGCTCGGCGGGTATTGCCCCACTGTGATCCCCTGGTCACCCAAGCTTATTAACCAAAGTAGTATTTTTCTGATGCAGAAAAATAACTAGATCAGGGAATAAGCGAGGGGACTCCACCTCATTAAAAGGCACTCGAGTCTCGACCGTGCATCTAGAGCGCCAGACAACGCGCAGGGTTGCCATAGCAACGCGCGCTGTCAACCGGCAGCTCGACGGCACACGGCGCGCTGAGCGCTCAAGCCCTTATGAGAAAGGCGAGACAAACAACGCGCCGACGTGGGCATGCTCTCACACGAGAACATGAACCACCCACAAACACAGTCTCAGCACGCTAAGCAGACATGAGAGAAAGTGATTGTGGCCGTTAGTGAGGATAGGAAACGACCGCCTCCAGAAACGCACAGACTGAATGACGTCTTGAAAAAGATGCAGTGTCTGTCTGTGAAGTCAGATTTTAGAAGGGGAAATACAGCTCTTTCTGTGTCGAGACACACAGGGAGTGTCACGAGAGTGTGAACACACACACACAGGAGACCGGCCCAAATCACACACCAACTTTTATGGATTTACAGCGGAACGCTGTTTCACAGCAGTAGTTTCTGCCTGGCTCCTGAAGCTCGCGGACTCGCTGCAGAGTCGTAACACCAACACGGTAAGGCTGCTTCTTTTCGTTCTTCAGACTTGTTTGAAGTTCAGTCAGGCTGTAGGACACCAAAGTGTTGGCTCCGAAGCGAAAGACAGAGTGCGATTGCATCTGCTTCCTATTTATGTCCCCCAGATGTGGGCGGTGCGCATTATGCAAATATCGTACGCCAATGTTCATTGGCTTGTTTTAGTTCTCTCGAAGCTGATAGGGGCTCTCTAGCGATATCCCAATTCGTCGGTCACTACTGACGTATGTCGAACGTGACCGACTGAAAGGGAACTTCATATTTCTCTATTAAACATGGACTGAAGAAAATAATTTAGCAAAAAACAAACAAACAAACAAAAAAATAGCATAGAAAAATTGCATGCACCACCTTTAACATGATTCTAGGCAATCTGTCATGTTTACTCCTATGATTTATTTGACTAAAATGTTGCAAACCCACCAGCCTAAACCAGATGTCTATGGCTGCCTAGCTCCTTCCAAACAAGCCAAAATAATGAGGTGAATGCCGTTGCCATGGAGACACAGCTGACCTGCATGGCTTGGTGCTCACCTACACTAATCAATGAGACGTTGTTCATTTACATGCCTGAAATATTATCCACAGATTCAAAGTGATGGCATGAGTTTTAGTCCATTTTAAATTCCTGTACATCTATCTCACCTGGATGCAGATCAACTGAAGAAGATGATGATGCATCTACAACACTTTTCATTTCTGAAGGAAGGTAATGATGGAGAAGAAAATTTTGAGTTGGTGTTTAGTGTTCGCAGACATATAGATATAGGGGGAGACCGGGTATGGTTATAACATGGGGAGAGTTGTAACAGCATCAATTCCTCTAATCAGGGATAAGCTAGGAGTCCTATGATCATTTCAGTGTTTATTAGGGTTGCCAACTGTCCTGTTTTAGCCAGGACGTCCCTTATATTGGGCCTAATTGATTTGTCCCACACGTGACCTCCCTTGTCTTGTTAATTGACTGCTACGCTGATCTATCAGCCACTTACTTTCTTGTATTTTGGGAGTGGAGGACTTGACGTGTTGTAAATTGCAGTGCAATTTGCAAATTGCATTGTGAACTGCAGTGCAAACTAACATGGCGGTGCCCCTTTGCGCTTTATAGTCAGCTAATATGATCATTATAAAGGTTTTTAATCACATTCACTTACACATATTTGAGAATTGGAATATCAGGTAGTTGATGACAAAAAAAAAAAAAAAAAGCGATACATCTGTTAAAATGCGCTATTGTGGCTATGGTGTGTCACATGACAAGCATGACGCATATTTTATATTTTAAAATTAAGTGTGAAAAGGTTAATTTTTTGGTTGATTTGACAAGGAATGATCTAAATGTGTTTATGTCAACCTTTACATCTTTTATACACATAAAGTTACTTAACTGCAGATACTGAAATGACATACACTGTGTGGTACAGTACAAATATTTTGAGTGTGTGCCTTATTCTGTCCCTTATTATAATCCCTATATTATCGATATATATGTTGTTCTAGTAGTAGTCGCGGCTCGTCTGTAATGGTAGGTGGGGCAGGGCCTCACCAAAATATTCATCCAAAACATAGACCTCTATACTGTATATAAACTGAATCAATAATAAATTGTAAATGTGTTCAGCATTCTGTAACAAATATTTTCAGATTTCTGGACTATTTTAAGTCGTAAAGTGAGCAGGATATAGAGTATGTCTTCGGCAAGCTTATGCATATTAAAGGCAGGCATAATGTATTACTATGAGGGGCAGAGGGTGCCTGAGCCCTCCCCAGCTCTACAGCACCCCTCTATTTTCCAATGTAAATCTGTGGTGAAAAATGGAACTGCAGCATGCTCTAATTTAGAGCCATTGAGGCAGATTTTGGATTGTTATGATGGATTGTTTCAATAAACCTATTTTAGATGCATACTGCATAATGTTTTTGCTACTTTTGTTTAATTGTTACAACTTACCCCAGCATGTGTTACAACCTACACCGATAGTGAGGTAGATTGTAAAAAAGGCACACCATGTATCAACTGCAGCCTTCTTCCTTCATGATTTCTTTTTTTTTTTTTTTTTTTTTTTTTAAAAAATAACAAATAATTAAATAAAATATAACATTCCTTTAAATAGTGACAATCAGGAAGTAATGTAATGTTTGCTTGTGGGTGTTCTCTGGGCTTTAATCCCAAGATAACTTTAGGAATATAAAAATAAAATCCTCAGACACTGACAAGTTCTTTTTAGCCTCTTTCTCTTTTTTAGTAACTTTTTTCTCCTTTCCTTCTGCTCTCCTCTTTCTATACCCCACGTCATAATAAAAGTCCTCACAACAACCACTTTAAAGGTGCCATAGAACGCTTTTTCACAAGATGTAATATAAGTCTAAGGTGTCCCCTGAATGTGTCTGTGAAGTTTCAGCTTATAATACCCCATAGATTTTTTATTATTCAATTTTTTAACTGCCTATTTTGGGGCATAATTAAATATGCGCCGAATCAGTGTGTTTCCCCTTTAAATGCTTGCGCTCCCCGCCCCAAACTCTCAACTCTATAATACATTGCATAAACAAAGTTCACACAGCTAATATAACCCTCAAAATGGATGTTTACAAAGTGTTTGTCATGCAGCCTATCGGATCATGTAAGTATAGTATTTATTTGGATGTTTACATTTGATTCTGAATGAGTTTCATAGTGCTCCGTGGCTAACGGCTAATGCTACACTGTTGGAGAGATTTATAAAGAATGAAGTTGTGTTTATGAATTATACAGATTGCAAGTGTTTAATAATGAAAATAACCACGGCTCCAGTCTCCGTGAATACAGTAAGAAACAATGGTAACTTTAACCACATTTAACAGTACATTAGCAACATGCTAATGAAACATTTAGAAAGACAATTTACAAATATCACTAAAAATATCATGATATCATGGATCATGTCAGTTATTATTGCTCCATCTGCATAAAGTCTGTTGATTCGGCTGTGCAGCTCCAGACGTTAATACTGGCTTGTCTAATGCCTTGAACATGGGCTGGCATATGCAAAAGTCAGGGGCGTACATATTAATGATCCCGACTGTTGCGTAACAGTCGGTGTTATGTTGAGATTCGTCTGTTCTTCAGAGGTCTTTTGCACAAATCAAATTTACATAAGAAGGAGGAAACAATGGCGTTTGTGACTCACTGTATGTCATTTCCATGTACAGAACTCTAATTATTTAACTATGCTGAGGTAAATTCAATTTTCAATTCTAGGGCAGCTTTAACACATGGATACTGCTGAATTAACATTTAAATATTCAAACATCAGCTTTCATCTTTTAACATAATGTTCTAAACTTTTAACTCTTACAGTAACATATTTTGGATTGCATGGTTCTTTGCACAAATTTAAATATACATATAGTTTAATTTAGATGATTATTTGAATTTAATCACTAGAAAATAACAAAATCACAAATCAGGGGGTGGATTCTATTGTCAAAAATACTGTATACAGTAGCTAGTCTAAGTATTGTCATATGTAAATTTTGACAGGAATGAAAATGAAACTTTGAGATATAGTATGTACAAACAGTGTTTAGCTGTAGTTGTAAATTTTTTAACAACATGCCAGATGTTCAGTTGATAAAACTGAGTTTTGAAAATGAAAAGTGATCTACGACCTTTACATAATGCATGCCATCTTAAAGACTGTTAGTCTGTCCCTCACAGAGATTATGTGCTCATGTTGTCTGATTAGTTTTCTATCTCATTTCTATTCTTATTTCTTTTTATCTAAGGAATTTAAGGAGAAGCAATCAAGAACAAATAAAACTTTCATTGAACATGACTATGCAAGTTATGAAAGACCAATACAGTTATCTGAAAAACTGAATTAATTGGTGTTTCTCACTGCAGCACAGCTGTAATACATATGGAAGATTTACAGTCACTCACATATACAGTAAAAATATTAGAAAATATTTGTTTAATTGTCCAACATCAGCTGAATATCACCTTTCCCCTATCTTCTTTAGTTTTTATTTATTTATTTATTTATTTTCTAAACTAAATCTCGGCTTCACGTCAGGTGTATTCATTCCTTTTTAATGGAACAAATTAATCTACTATGCTGCTGCCATCATGAAATGAAGAGTGAGCTATCAGCAGATAGCTTCTTTGCACCCTGTAAAAGGGGTTGGAAGCAGGTCAAGCATTTAGTAATAAGCCACTGTAGTCCTAGTGTCATGTGGACAAGAACCTTGTACCAGGGCCTGTGCTCGAACAGAGCTCTATAAAACAATGACAGTCCATGTTGGTGATCCACAACTCATGTCTTGCACACGATAAAACTGGTTGTTTGTTTCTTATTAAATTCCTGTGATTTGTTAGTGGTCAGAACATTTGGACGGAAATATCAATTTACTGAATTTATTGGGAAATAGTTAAGATTGAAAAGAAATGATTCATGTGAAAGAAAGTGATTGATGGTAAATAATTAGTTTGCAGATGCCATTTGGTTTATTCAATGAGAACCATACAATGAGACAAAGTGTCTCTTAAGTGTCCAAATAAATTTTATATGATATTGAACATAATTCATCAGCAGAACTTGTGTCATGTTTAAGTGGTGCAATGCAGAGCTTTGGCCCAGAGTCCAGAGTTTTGCTTTTTTGGTGCTGTTGGATCTCTTTTGCCTGAGTGCTATCATACCTTTTACTATCATTTAGTTGTGGGTCCCACGCTGCTGATCCACCAGATGTTTCAGGCCACAGATGATGGATGGCCATCGCTGCGCTGCAGCCTTAAGTGATTGGAGAAGATTGAAGATGTGCAATTCACTTAAGTTTGCTCACCACTGCATCAGGCAATCAGTACGATGAGAAAGAGAGAGAGATGCCCAGGCAGACAGACAGCATGAAAACACACTCACATCAGCACTGATTTAACTCGGCAGAGGTATATCTGACAGGATCAGGCTCTTTAGAAGTGAATTAAAGGCTGTTGTTTGTGATTTAGCAGCATGAGGAATATTACCCTCAGTGGGTTATTAAGTCTCATTCTCTGATATGTGCTGTTTATGGGTTTCAGGATATTAGTGAGCTCACAGACCCATTGCTCTGATAGTGTCTTTAGCCAAGTGTGTGTATGATATGTCCCTATTTAGATTACAAAAAGGTAGCAGGAATATGAAAAAAAAAACCTTCCTCTTAGGGGCATTTAAGGGTGTCTTCATTTAGCACAGTGCTATATATATATTGTATAAATATAAAAATTTAAGATTAATATTATTAATTAATACAAAAGCAATAGAAGCCAATGTTATGTCCTCATTTATATATAAACATTTGTGTGTCAATTTTTGCCTTCATTGTAGGGATATAATGTCTTTATCCACCTTATTTTGCAACGTGGAGGTAAGCTGTTTTTATGAATGTGAAAGACCTATATGTAAATATAACGTAACTTCATGAAACATGCTCCGATTGTGGACACCATTATTTACAGCAGATTGTCATGATTAAAATGTAGCTATCACGTGGCATTTTAGCTTATAACTTCATGAAACATGCATAGATTGTAGAAAATGGCACAACTTTACTTACAGTGGATGTTCCCTACTGAAATGAGTCCAAGATCAACATAATCCCATGCGTCGATCATGAGTTACTCCACATGAAAGAACGATTTTAAAAAATGCCCTTCAGGGGGCGCCAATGGCTAAACAAAAAGGCTACCTTTGTTTCAAATGCTGTAACTTTTGATTTCTTTATGCGATCACCACAAAATTTGATCCAAATACAGCTCACATATAGAAAAAAATGTCCTCCTACCTAATTTCCTTACGTTTTTGCATGTCAAATATGAAATATATGTAAAATTTCCCTTGAGCAAACTTTTAGTTTTTGTCATTATCAGCAGTTTCTCAGCATGAGAATGTCCAAAATTAATTTATTATTATTATTTTTTTTTTAATTTAAAACTGTAAAAAGTTTTCTTTCAAACGAAACCAACCTTTTGACTGTCCTTGCTAGAGATTTGGCGTTATGAGTCATTATTTTTGTGCATGTCAATCAGAAAACAAACAAACAAAAAAAATAAAATAAAAAATGCATACCTTTGTTCCAAATACTGTAACTTTTGATTTCTTAATGCGATCACCACAAAATTTGATCCAGATACACATAATGAGGAACATCACCAAAAAAAGGAATGATCCCGCTACCTTATTTCCTTCATGAGATATTCGATTTTAAATTAGAAAGATATGTAATTTAACTTTTTTCCACATTTTTTTTTTTTTTTTTGCTGTTTATTTGCAGTTTCTCAGCATGAGAATGTCCAAAATGTATTTTATTATTATTATTATTATTATTATTTAAAAAGTTTCCTTTCTATACCAACCTTTTGACTCTCCATGCTATAGTTTTGGAGTTACTTGTTTTTACTTTTTTGTGTCAGAGAAAAAAAACTCTGAAAATACCCCAGGGCTTAAGGTGTTTATAACTTAAAATAATACGATAACAAACACCAGTATGCAATATCAACACATCAGCATAACGGACTGTTTTTGTACAGGTAAAATAACTAGAAGCAGAAGGCACTGGAAGCCTCGCACAATCATGTTACAAGTGGCCGCATATGCTCTACATTAAAAATAAGGTGGTTAAGGTCAGCAAAATGTGAAATCACCTACATTATTGGCAGCAGCAAATGGTCCCCATGAGGAAAACAGCTTTATAAACAAACCCAATAATATCTTAATGAAAACTCCTAAATGCAAAGGTTAAATATTGTTATATCGCAAAAACAAGTCAACCCACCATAAACAAAAATGTCTGTCTGTGTGTGCGTGTGTGTGAATGAGAGCAGATAAATGCATGCAGGCCTAATAGAGGAGAAGTTGTGAGCTTGTGAAGAGTGGGGTGACATAGAGGCCTAGCGTAATCTAATAACCGCCTCTATCTTTCTAATGCACCTCTCTCTGCTCACATTGAGAGTGCAAATGCTGGCAATGATGAATAGACTGCTATGAATGAAGTATCCTGTGATATATCAAATAAAAGTAAATTTGCTTTCATTATTGATGCCAAGGCCTTGGAGTGTGTGCATCCTCTCGGCTTCCATAGCTGCTACAGACAGGCATTTCAAATCACTGCAGCTGGTTCAATATTTCAATACGAAGTCTGCATGTTTCTCTGTTAAAAGACTCACAATGGGATTACCAATGATATTTCTACACCTTATGTTTAGCAAACAGTTCGAAGGCACTTCATATCCCATAATGTGCTTGGGCAGCTCTTCAGAGTTGCTTTGATCTCCATCAAGGCGGGCAAGACAGGTGAGTACCTGGTACTTTTTTTAGTACCACCTTGGTTGAGGTTCTAAGCAAGCAGTACCGATACTAAAATGTGACATGTAAACACTGCAGATCACTGATTGGTCAGAAAGAATTGTCACTACCAGCATCACTGGATTTGCGACACAAGACACCACACCACCACAGTATCATTTTTTCACATGACTTTTTTAAACGACTTGCTTTAAACGTTCATCGTGCACAACTTGAAAAACTAAATGGCTGCATTGTGGTTAGTAAATGAGGTGGTGGCGCAACTATAAAGATCAAGGCTGGATTTCCCAAAACCTTCTTAACTCTACGTTGTTCTTAAATTATACCTTAAGCTGTACCTTAACGTTAATACGTGTTTCCCGAAACGTTCTTAGTTAGGTATACTTTTGTAAGTTATACTTTTGTAAGGTTGGTCTGGACCACTCTTAGCTATACCTTGTCACTGTTGACAGTCAATCCGAATATAATTCTGAAATTGTAATACATCCAGTGTTCGATTAGGATTATGGCAAAGAATAAAATGCAAAGATCCACTGCTAAATTCAAATGTGCTTTAGCGCTGATCCAGAGACAGACGCGCGCTCCGCACTTGTCATGTATCACAACTATTCGTGTTTTTAACCTCATCAGGTTTATTTTAGGTTTCAGACATTTAAATACACATTTGAATTAAGTAGGCAACTGCATAAAAAAGACATTTGTAGTTTGTTAAAATCAAATTCCATACACTGATGTCTACGGAAGCTGCAACAATAAACCTTATATAATAATTTGACAAAGTGTTTTATTCATATCAGATACACATTGTGTATGAAACAATAAAATTTACTCTATTGTTCTCTCAGTTCACCGGCTACATACTTTTGTGTATTTCGGGGAAGATTTCGTAAATCCGACATCTCTGAATTGCCGTGCAAACCAACACTCATCGCACGACAAAACACATTCACTTCCACATATTTTACAATTGGAATATATCATAAAATTCATGATATAGTTAACAAGTTTGTGAATATTTTAAATAAAAAATAAAAAAACGATATTAACGCCATACCTACATGTCTGTCAGTTGCATGACGCGTCTCCAAGGAATTAAAACTTTGTTCTAAAATAACGGTTGCCTTAAACTCACGCTGATGGGGGCTCCGAGCCCCCAGAATATAGATAAATTACAATATAGATTTAGTTTGCAATTTGGATTACTTTTATAACATCCCATGAGTCCTGATAAATGCAATGTCTACTTCTGAAGTGCTTCTTTTTATAAAGAACACTGATTTCTCACATAATGCAGTGACGCAACCCCTGTATAGAGTGAATTATTGATTCTCGAGCCATCGATATCAACCAATTCAGCACCGCCGCCATGGACAGCACCAGGTAACGTCGCACTTAAGAAGATACACCTTAAGCAACCTCCTAAGGGATAGTTCAGGGAACATGCCTAGAAACGGTATATCTTCAGTTAAGGTCTACCTTTAGAGTCTTCGTAGCGCGCTAAGAGACAACGTTATAAGGAAATCCAGCCCTGATAACCCCTCCCACTTTGAAGTGGTACTAAACTGCAGTGGAAAAGCAAACCGAGCCAAAGTAAAGTGAGCTGAGCTAAGTCATGCCAAGCCCAGTCATACCACACAAAGTGGAAAAGCACCATAAGTAACCACTAGCAACCAACCAGAACACCATATTGAATTGCCAGGCAAATCACCTAAAACACCACACCATGGAGACTGGCTTTGAATTAAGAACCACTCTCGTAAAAAAAAAAATCTAGTTTAAATAAACTGTATAAGAGATAATGAGATCTCAGAAATGTCATTGCTAAAAGAGCTTCATATTGTGTTTTCAGTCTCCAACAGCATGGTTATGGGGCGATGCTTGGGTAGAAGAGACGCTTGCAAGCTATCTCCCGAGTCAGCATCGTCCCTTAAAGCTCATAACCATGCTGTTTCAGTTCTGTGATGTTGGAATAATTAGACAGAATAATTTTCTGTTGGAATAATTATATTTCTTAAATATATACATGTATGTGTGTGTATTTATATATACATAATTATACACAGAAAACATACATATATATTACATAACAGACTTTTATTCTGGACATGAATAATCATGATTTATCATTGAACAGCCCTAGTTCATGGCACCTTTTGTCCTTTTTGGGAAATACATTCTCTAGCAAATGTGCAGAGAAGACTGGCTGAGATGATGAACTTATGAAAACCCAAGACCTCATTGGGAATCCTAGATCAGAACTTTCAAGTTATCATTGTCAAAAGGTATTAGCTTCATCATTTTGTGGATGTGTATCAGAAAGCGGTAAATATATGTATCTTTGAGCCACTGAGTCTGATGAAGTCCATTGCTGTCTGATAATGGGAAGGTTAACAGTTTCAAAACCCAATGTCACATCTATTCTGAGACTGGAAATCTTTGCAGCAGTTGTTGTAGTTCAAGTGATGCTCTGCAGTGAATTAGAAATCCAAGATTTGAGTTCTTTTGGACAGATTCTACAGTTGTTCTTGGCTACATAAACAATGATACCAGAAGTGTTTGTAGCCAACCGCATAGACAGAAGCAAGTCAAGTACAAAGCCTGAATGGTGGGCTTGTGTTGTCTCTGATGACAATCCAGCAGATCATGCCTCTCAACTGCAGAGCAACTTAAGACCCTAAACTGGTTAATGACAAAAAAGTTTCTTTGATATTTACCAATGCTTTAAGAGCATTCATTAGAAGATGTTACCAAGAAAACAGTTTTGTCAGTTCAAGGAAAGAATTCACAGAACTCAGGAAAGGATCAATAGAAAGTGAAGGCTGTAGGATGCAAATTTCTAATGAACCCTCCAGCAGCAAGTCACATGGATAGTGTCAAGGTGGAGTCAAGGGCTCAGAGGGCTAAGGTGGAGCCGAAGGGTTGGAAGTTCACGGCTTGGGCAACGACTCCATGGTAGATGTGAAAGGCCAGGAGACTAAAGTCATGTCAGCGAAGCCAGAGTAGGGGGTTGAGCTGGTGGAGCAGGATTTGGTTATGACCTGAGCCAAGAAATCCCCTAAGCCAAATGGAACCAGTGGGAGTCAGGAGGAACAACTTTCATGTCCAAGAAGATGAGTGTAGTGTCTACCTCAAGCAGGGCCTTGGGGTGAGCAAAAGGGTGGGAACTGGCTCCTGGGCTAATAGGGTTGTAGCGCTAGCTCTGGGATGGCTTGAGCGGCTGCTGCTGGCTCTGAGATAACTGGGTGGCTGGCGCTAGGACAGATCAGTCCTCTGGCTGAGGGGGTCCATGGCAGGATTGTGTGCAGGCTCGGGGTTCGAAGCAGCCATGTGTGCAGGTTCAAGGTCCATGGCAGGTGTGTGCATAGGCTCTATGTGTATGGCCAGAGTGGCCATGACAAGTGGCTGAGTTCCAGTCCCAAGCTCCAGTCCAGAGCTCGACTTTGTCCTCTGCTGTCCTGTTCAGCTGTACTCTGCTACAATTCTACTGCGAGGTTGCTTCTATCTACCCGCCTGAACAGTTTGCATTGATCAACAACAGCGGGACTCTGTAGAGGATCTGCGGCTCGGAAAGCTTCTGTGGGATCTGTTCTCCAGCTGCAGCGTGTTTGCTATTATACGTCTGGCAGTCTGTTTCTGTTTGCATACTGGAACTTTAATAAACTTTGTGAACTATTTTCGCCTCTGGGTCACCTGACACAGTGGTGCTCCAGAAACTGAGTTTAACACCCCTGACACTGAGTTTAACACCCCTGACATAAGAGTTTAAGTAGCTCATCTAATCCTGCTCAAAAAAATCTGATTAGATAGTGATCATTGAAATGTACCATGTTCTGCAAGCATAGAAAGTCCTGGGTGTGGTCTTCAAAGGAATATTCCATTAGTCTGTGACATTTTAACTGTACTGCTCCATTATGTGAGTCAGAAACACAAAACAGCTCAGTAACTAAACTAAGACAACTGCAGACAAAGGAAGAACTGAAACACAGGGCTATAAATACACAGACAAGGCACTAAACATAGTAAAGATGAACATAGTCAAAACAAGGAAACCAAGAGAACAGGAAATAAAAATAGGAAATGTGAAGAAAGAAACAATGTATTAAAATTAATATTTAAAAAAAAAAATTAAGAGAACAATTAAACACCAATTAAATAGTATAACCTTCTTAAATATTTCTTTTATTTTTTTCTTGTGTTCTGTTAACCCTTAAATGCATGACTGTTTCGCCACTCATTCTTATATATTCGGGTCTTTATCGACCCAGATCTATATCTAACACGGAAGGATCTCTACCTGTCGTGATAATATAAAACTCCTCTGATATTAGAGTAACAATTACAGAAGTGTAAAATAAATTGTATTTTGTTACCTGTTGGAGCTTGAAAGGGCTCCGTTTGAGCAGATGTTTTATGCCATCATCACTGTCCTCGTCAGAGCTCATTTGCCAGTAAATTCAGCAAATAATAGGCTAGTTTTATGTTTAGCCCATTCGCGATCTCAAACATATTCTCAGAACTATATAATTTTCAACATCTTCAAAATCAGTCTGGCTTCACCAGATCCATCCAGTGACAGTTACAGTCATTTGATTGCGTTCAGTACTTGCTCTGCAGTAAATCGCTGAGCCATTTCATGTTTCTCTTATTATTTCGTTTTCTGTCTAAATGAGTCGTCACTTCATCACTGTGTATCAGACATTGCCACCTTGTGGAATAAAGGTGAATTGCACTTATTCTGTCATCTAAGATTCAATTATTGTTGTGCAGAAAAAAATATATGTACACTCATACACACCTTGGGTAGTTTGCGACCCTATACAATTTTTTACAAAAAATGAATACAAAAATAGGCATTCTTTTATAATTTTATGATTTTTTTTCTTGTTATATTCTTTATAATAAATTAATTGAGGAATACCAAGAAGGTTGATGTCTAACTTTAAAAAATGAACGAGGAGGAGGGTAGTGAATGACGTCCCGGGTCACTAAAGACCCGAGGTACGCATTTAAGGGTTTATATAACTGTGTGTGTGTGTGTGTGTGTGTGTGTGTGTATATATATATATATATATATATATAATATTCTGTTCTCTCTGGATTAGTCATGTGTATGTGTCTTACACTGTCACAAAACAGGAAATAAAATGCTATTCCATTAGCTCACAAACATTCTCAGTGGAATAGTCACATAAAATTCTCAGTGGAAAAGATCCACATGACATGCATTTGGCGGGTGCATTTTCTATTGTGTGTATGTTTGTACTTTTTATATTTGTGTTGATGACCCCCATTCGTTCCAGAGTCAAAGGGTCAGTGTATCTCATTCATTATTCACACGTGCTCTCTGACCTCTAGGAATCAGGGCACAGACTGTCCTGCTTTTTAGCTGCATTCTCTCTTTCAGGCCTTGTGTGGTCTTCTTCCTTGCCTTAGGACTGAAACTCAAATCTGATTGACTTCTTCAAAATGCAATATTTAGAATTAAGTCAATTTGAGGCATATATCCTAAAATAAATAAATAAAAAAAAATATATATTTTTTTGTTGTCTATCTGAACAAAGGCCTAAGGGGTGAATTAACAACAATTGCACCACTTTAGCGCATAGTATTAATGCATAAAAAACCATGTGTCGTGAACCACTCCAACCATGTGTCGTGAACCACAACCAGCTGTGCTGGCTGTGCTGTTTTAACACCCAATAATGAATTGAGAACAGCACAGCCAGATTTGACCAGTTTTGATTTACCAATACATTTACATTTATGCATTTAGCAGACTTTTTTGTCACCCCAAAGAGTCTTCTAAAAGAGGATCAAAAGCAACAATACTTATATTATGGGGACAAAATGTTCCCACTAAGATGTCAATATCTGAAATACTTTATACTGAAAGTCCTTGTGGGTACATTTTTTGGACCCCATAAGAAAAATAGCTCATAAATCATACTAAGTCAAGTTTTTTGAAAATGTAAAAATGCAGAAAGTTTTCTTCGATGGGTAGGTTTAGGTTTAGGGGTAGCATTAGGGCTAGGGTATAGAATATACATTTTGTACAGTATAAAATTCATTATGTCTATGGAATGTCCCCATAAAACATGAAAACCCAATGTGTGTATGTGTGTTTGTGTTGTCTGTGATGTCTGTGATCCTGGAACCCAGAAAAACTCATAAAATGGCTGCGTAAACCAGGCCTGTGTTTTATCGTGGCGTAATTTGACTGAATTTTCTTTTTTCAAGCCCTTGAGTACTGAAATGTGAAGGATAATTCAAAACCATGTGTGCTCTCCGTAAAAGAGCATTTGAAGGTGATATTAGCTGTGTGAGTATATGAATCGGTTCACGCGGTGCTGTCCTGTGTTAAACTGTGATGAGATGTGCAGGTACGGGTGCGGGGGATGGGCGCTAGAGTATTGATCTCTTCTGGGATCTTTCTGTCTGTCTCTCTCTCTCTGTTGCCATGACGAATCACCCGGCCAGCAAATTCATAACAGCAGGGTGGAGAGAGGCCGTCCTCACAAATGATTAAGCCTGCAGATGGAAAGAGACACAGACAGACTTATATACAAATATATACAATGTTCTTAATAGCTAAGATAAGATAAGCATATTGTTCATACTTAGGATAATGGATTAAAAAAAAAAAAAAAAAAAAAATCATTCTTAAGTACGGCATGTAACTTCTGCATCTTGCTTAGGAGATGTGTATTATTACTTTATTACTAAGTATTCAGACTTGCTTGTTGAGCAAAAATAAAACAGATGAAAATTGAAGAATGGAGCCAAGCCATATCTAGAGACCAGTATATAATGTCGGGGCTTGGGCTCTTTTGACTTGGGCCTGAAGGCATCCACCCAGAATACCCCAGCACTGACTAAAACCACTCAAAACATCTTAGCAACTTTGTCTTCGCCACATTCTAGTAGTGTGTCAGATTATGTACACATTCTTCTGAAAATATACAAATCTGTGTTATATTTTTTGAATACTTAGATTAGTGCGAATAATGAACATAGTATTCTGAAAACTTCTAATAACTATGGTACAACCCTTTTTTGGACATACCACCACCATCACACGACCATGGTTTTTGGATGTAACATGGTAGTGCCATAGCATTCTTTAAATTTCAATAAAATTAACACAATACAAATTAGTGTGAGGTGTATGTTCAGTCTGTTTAAGTATTAGTTTTAGTTTTTTCTGTATGCCTGCCTATCTGTGTTACTAGTCTGTCTCCAAGGTTGTTAATTTAGGACCTCTCTTTGTTCTGTTGATTAGTCTCCCTTGTGTATTTAAGCTCTGAGTTCTCCCAGTTCTTTGTTCTGTGTCGTCTTAGTTTAACCTGGTTGTGGATATTTTTCCTAGTGATCTCCTGAGTGTTAGCTTGTTGGATTTTTTTTTTTTACCTTGTTGGATTAAAGACAGTTTTTATTGTTTACTCCAGTATCATGCTCTTTACTGCAGCAACCCGAACTGTGACAGAACACAGAACCGCAAATATGGACTTACCAGCTGTCCGCCTGCTCTGCATGCAGCAGAAGCAACGAATCCTCGAGGACCACACAAGAGATCATTTTAGACCTGGCGTGCCTTACACACTTCCCAGATCGCTCCCTGTGTGCATTTTTTCAAACCAGCCTGAATGAGCAAATTAAGGCATGCCTGCCCGGTGATGGTCCTCGAGAGACATTTGCCGAATTCGTGGAGTGGGTTCTGGCAAACAACAACTCACCTATGACCATCTGCCAAGCGGAAGAAACTCCTGCCAGCCCCACTCTAGACCCAGAGCCCAGCCAGACTTCAGCCATGCCCACCACGGACCGGGAGCCTCAGCCCACCGCAGATTGGGAGTCCAAGCCTGCCACGAAGACAGCAACGGAACTGAATACTGAGGCCTTCTTCGTCCCACAGCCTGAGGCCCACATAGAGTCTGACCAGGTGTGCGAGGAGGTGAGGAGGGTATTTTAGTGGACTACGAGGACATGGGATGGAGCCCCGTCCATACTCCCCCAACTAAGGGTGAGCTGTGCCATTTGCCTATTTGGTTAGAGGGATTTGAAGAGAGTTCCTGAAGTCTCCTGTCGTCGCTGGTCCCACCAAACTCCAAGTCTCCTGCATCTCCAATAGTCCCACCCGGACTCCCTCTCCCCCCTCCTCTACCCAAGACAGACATGTTTTCAGCCCTGCCTCTGCTGGCTCCCTTCAGTTCCTCAGCATCTCCTGTTTACTCCATTCTGGTGCACAGATCTGCCTCTGGTTTTCCAGTTGCCAGTTCCACTTTGGCACGTGGATCCTCTGCCTACACCTCAGGCCACCAAGCCTATCACTCCACCTCGGCACCTTGGCTCCTCCACCCCTCAGCTCCACCTGGGACCATTGTCCTCACGGCTCCACCAGGCTCCCACGTTCTTCTGTCTCCACCTGGATCAGTTGTTGCTCTGCCTGCGCCACGGACTTCCAGGCCTTCAGCTGTGCTTCGTCCATCCACCCCTTCGGCTCTGCCTGGCTCTGTCTTCCCTCCGGCTCTGCCTCGGTCCTCGGTCCCATTGGCTGCGCCTCAGTCCTCCTGCACCCTGGCTCGACCTCGGCTGCATGTCACTAGAGCTCTGCCTCTGTTTCGTCACCTCCTCGGCTCCATCTGGGTCTCCACCTCCTGTCTCCGCCTCCATCATCGCCGGGTTTTGTTCGGACCGTCTGTGAAGGCTTCACCATAGCTCCTCTCTCTGACATCTCCACCGTGGTGTTTTTCACTGCTAGCTCTCCACCCACCTCCAGAGCCCCCACACTCCATCAGCTGTTGTTGTAGTTACAGCACAAGCCTTCCTGGTCTGTTTGTGTTTTAGTTTTGGTTTTCCATGTCTGCCTGCCTGCCAGTCTGTGTTCCTAGTTAGTCTCCATGGTTGTTATTTTAGCACACACCTGTCCCCTGTTCTGCTGATTAGTCTCCCTGTATGTATTTAAGGCCTAAGTTATTTAACGCTGTTTTCTTATGTGTAGTGTTAATGTATATGGTTCCTATTTATTAAAAAGTACTTGATCATTCGTTCTCTCTCTCTCTCTCTCTCTCTATGGTGGATTGTCAATAAATGTAAACATTATAATCAATGCAATACAAATAAATATACCAATGTAAATGGGTGTTTCTTCAACTAAGGACACGTTTGGCCTTGTGAACTTTTAACACTCTTAACAGTGGACATGCATGATTGCCAGGGTCATGTGTTTCTTGTGTTTTCTTCCAGTTTAGTTTTGTTAATTCCCTTGTTGGTTTCCTTGCTTGCTAATTAGTTACACCTGTGTCTCCTTTAGTTCCTTTGTTTGCTGCTGTGCATTTATACTCCCTGTTTTTTGTTTTTTTTGTTTTTTTCCAGTTCTTTGTCAGTCATTGTCATTGAGTTATGTGTGGATGGTGTTAAGATTACTCCTGGGATTCTCCTGTTTGTTCCCCTAGTTTAATAAAGACTCCTTGTTTTATCTGTGTCAAGTGTGTTGCCACTACAACAGTAACAATAATAGGACAATTCTGCATTTTTTCCTTAATTTCTCATGATTTATATAAAATTTATTAAAACCTTTTGCCCATTTTGAAATGGTTTTTGTTTCAGTATACTCACTGATTATTTGTTTATACAATATAGTTTCAATCATGTAATAATTAATAATAGTAAGGCTATTAACAATAGTTATTAATATTAATTACTATTAAAAAACTATTAATAAAAGTAGTGGCCTAATGGTTAAAGAGTCGGACAGTCGTAGTGTCAGCAGGAAAGGTAGGGGTGGTGGGGGGGGGGGTGAATGAACATCGTTCTCTTCCACTTTCATTACCCACAACTGAAGTCCCCTTGAACAAGGCACCTAACCCCCAATTGATCCCCAGGGGATCAAAAGCAAAAAAAAAAAAAACGCTGCTCCGGGTGTATGTTCACAGTGTGTGTGTATGTGCTTAATACTTACAGCTGTGTATGTGCACTTGAAATGCAGAACACAAATTCTGAGTATGGGTCACCATCCTTGGCTACACGGCACATCACTTTCACTTCAATTAAAATATTATTATATTGTGGGACATAAAAGTGCAATAGAATTTTTCTTTTCAGGTACACGCCCCCCTCCCCCCCATCTGAAATAATTGCTTCTTTTTTTCTACAATCTTTTTTTATTATTATTATTATTATTATGTGTGGTATAACCATCAAAATTATAATTTGAGATAATTGTTTAAAACAAATAATTTCAAAACTCACGCAGCACAAACAACTACATAAACAGTTGCTATTACACTTACACATCAGATCAATAAATACACATCTGCAAAGTGTTCTCACATCCTGCTGAGGAAATGCTTTGAAGTAGAAGATGTTTTTTTTCTGTTGCTCAGTGGGGGAGAAAATATCTGCAACATCATGATTCATTGGCAAACATGCAGCTACATGCTGAATAAGTGTTTAGCCAACTTTAATGGATATGTTTCCTCATTTAGAGGATGGATGACTGTGGGGAGAGGCTGAATATTTTTGTTAGCTGTAATAAATGTGTTATTGATAATATCGATCATGAGCGTGATCTGCTTGGCCTGTCTTGCTTATCCATATTTATTGGCTTGTTTTGAATCAACAGTAATTCTCTATTGTATATTTGGCAAAGGAACAGATCTGGAATGGTTCGGGAGGGGTAGTGCTTGACAGGTGGTTGGAGGAATGGTATTGTTATAATTTGTAATGTGATTGTTTATATCCTTGCAGGGTATCTTTGATTGATCCATTTGATGTTTTCTCAATGTTTCCTTATCCATGTTGTTGAAGAAAAGGTCTTTGCAATTAAAGTTTTAGTTGTTTTTCTGTTTTTGTGTGATCTCTGCAGGATGTTGTTTTCTGTGTTTCTGCCACTGTGTTGTTTCTTGATGTTTTCTGTTACTGGAGTTTGTGTAAATAACATTCCTAAATCCAAAAAAAGAGATCAGGATTAAGGTCATGTTCTGTAAATAAAAAACACCAAGACTTGTAAAGCTTAAAGTTTAATAACACCGACTTTTAAGTTTTTCACAAAAAGTATTTTTATAACATAAACATCAAAGTATATCAAACTAATGTAAATATTTACTAGTATGTTTGATCTTTTTAAAGTACCTTGCCACAAAAAAGTGCATGCACAAAAACATTGTTGTTGTTTATAAACATAAAAACATAAATAAAAATATGTCTGTTGCGACATACATAAATACATACATACAGTACTTTTATGAAGAAAGAAAGAAAGAAAGAAAGAAAGAAAGAAAGAAAGAAAGAAAGAAAGAAAGAAAGAAAGAAAGAAAGAAAGCATGGAATACAGAATTATAATGCAGGAGGGCCATTACAATGGCCTATATGTTTCTCTCTCTCTCTCTCTCTCTCTCTCTCTCTCTGTGTATATGTGAACATAAATTTAGAAGGAATGAGAAGAACAGAGAGAATGAGAGTCAGAAAGAGAGACCAAGCAAGGGCTGAGGTTTATATTTAGTAGCAAATATTTTATGTGGCTTTTCTGTCCACTGATCCTTCACAGCAAGTCGCCGGTTCGGTCGAGCATGACTGTATTTCAGCACTGGCCTTCCGCCAGCTACCCGACAGGAAGTGTGTGTGTAACAGAAAGTAGGTTTGTGTGAGTGTGTATGTCAAGGATGCACCCCTGAGGAGACTGACGGTGCAGGTGAGAGTCGTTTAAAGCCACACACTATAGAAACAGTACAATGACAAATAGTGCAGCAGAAAGGGTGAAGAGGAGGGGCTGGCAGTGCAAGACATGGAGAGAGAGAAAAAGAGATAAAAGAGAGGGGTTCTAAATTTGATTCCTCAATCAATGAAATCGTTGCCCTATTGTCTGATTTTATTTATTTTTATTTTATAATATTTAATTATTTGTTAATTTGATTAATTAATTAATATTTATGTTTTAAAACATTCATAGTATGATTTTAAATTTGTATTTTATTTTACGGTATTTAAAACATCTAAGTACAATATTGTGGTGGGGGTCAAACTGGACCTAACTGAATTTAATTCAATTCACCAAAAATCACACTATGAAAATTCAGGTAAAACAACAAACCCTTAAAATTAATCCGGTCCCACTTTATATTAGGTGGCCTTAACTACTATGTACTTACATGTGCTACTAATGTAATTACTGTGTTCATATTGTATTGCAAAACATTTTTGCTGCTACTGAGGTGGGATACGGGTAAAGGTAGGGACAGGTTTGCTGGTATAGGAGGGAGGGTTAAGGTGAAAGTGATGGGTCAACAATGAAACTATACATGTAATTACAGAAATTAACATGTATGTACACAATAAGTGATTGTATCAAATGATTAAGGGGGGTATAACACACAGTTTTTGCCAATCTCATGGTAATCTTGAGTAGTAGTGCATCCTTCATATCTCAAAAAAGTCTTTAGTTTTATCATATTTATAAAAGATACATATGCTGTACCGAGTCTTTCCGAAAACAGCCGAGTGCCTGGAGGCGTGCCATGTGAGCAGAGCTAAAGAGTGACGAGCTATCACGAGCATGCGCAGCTTTTGCGTAGCGATTGTCTGCAAGCTATCAATGGTCAGCTAAGCAAATGTATTTAAACACACACAATACACCAATGCATTATCCATGGATAACCTTTGAATCACTATAATGAATATAGCGTATAGTGAATGATGAATAATGAATTTATGAATTCACTACGTTCGTGTTGTTTACATTATATGTGCTTGGGCGCCTATTGCCAACAAAACAGACATTTGTTGCAGTTTTACTTACCACCTGCGGTTCCGACTCATGACCGGGATCATTATCGCTGTGACCGCTCCATCTTTTTAGTTTCAAACGATCTGTAAATCCAGCGTAGAACTGGGCCCTTGTTTATGAAACCATAAGCGCCAATCCTGAGGGCTCGAGCAGCCATGGAAAAACACGAGATATTCTCCATTCATTTTAACCAATAAAAAAGTGATTGTAACTATCAATTTCTATGGTTATTTTAATAACAAATATTGAGAACGCATCAATGTAATGCGTGAGCACAAATCTCTCAGCTCCACTTATCGCTGGGTTCTTTGGGAAGCAATGTTATCTTTCCCTCACAACCAAAAAACACACTTCTTTGGTGACATTGTTGATTTCATGGTCTAAATACAAAGTGACAAATCTTTCTCGAGCAAGTCCTGTGCAGGGCTGCCGACAACTTCTGTAAAGCCGAACAAAGCGTGTTGATGGGCATGCTCTTGCTCTTTCACTCTGGGCTCTGGAGAAGTGCCCGTACAAGGAATTCCATACTCTAAAAAAGTTTGTGAGCAATCTGAAGAGTATTTTTTGGCACAGTTATACATCCAACTAGGTTTTTGAAACTTTGGCCATGTTTAGCATGAGAATCCAACTCTTCAACAGTGTAAATAAGTCAGAATGCATGAAATTGCATTCCCTTAATTTAAATGTAAGTACTTAGTAGTTAAAGACACCTATATAAATTGGGACCATCAATCCTTCTCACACATTACAAAAAATAAAATAATAAAATAAAATAAATAATAATAATAATAATAATAACAATAATAATAACAATAATAACCAACAATAATATTAATAACAATAATAACCAACTTTTTTTATAAACTGAATGTTATACAGTTTTATCTTTTTAAATTTTACTTACTTACTTACTTAATTAATTAATTAATTATTTTTTACTTATTTTAACTGAAGAAGATTGCAAAAGCACAGTTTTGGTGTCTACCAAATGCATAAATGTCAATATAGGTTTACTATTTACTGACTCAAATCACAGAGTATATAACAATCATACATAGCCATCATTTAGTAAATTTAGCACTGTTTTTTTTTTTTTTTTTTTTTTTTCAACTATAAAAAGGGGTCTTTGATCAAAATCTCAGCAGTAACTGTGTCCTCTCTTATATGACTCAAACAGTCCTGGCCGATTTGATTGACTTCCTGGCCTGGTATCACAATTCTGAGCACATATTTCATATTTCTCAGTGGAGCTAATCTTAAATCACTGGAGCTCAAACCACATCAAGGCATTACAGGCTTTCTAAAGCACCTCACCTCTACGGGGCGGCTCCTCAGGGACCCCGGGGGCCCTCCTCCTCCCTTTCTCTCTCTCTGCTCTCCAGATATGCTCAGTGCTAAAGTGAGTCTTAACTAGATTGTTTTGAAGCGTTTCTATAAATGGGCAGTCAGCAGAGGGTGGCTGTTCCTCAGGGATGGACTTTATTGTCTTTCAGATTTAGTGTGTTTTAAACAAACCGTGACTCTGGCGTTCTGCTGGTTTAAAGGAATACTTCACCCAGAAATAAAAATTCTGCTTTCATTTACTGATCCTCATGTCATTCCAAACCTGTATGACTTTCATTCAAAAGGAGATATTTTGAAGAATCACACAGCTATTTTCCAAAACAATTTACAGTGATAATATATTTCAGGATCCAAAAAGGCAATAATACCTTGAAAGAAGTGAATATGAATTGTGCACTATATTTCAAGTCTTAACTCTTTCCCTGCCATTGACAAGATTTTCCGTCATTTATGACACAACACTTCCATGACATTGTTTTTTTTGTTTTTTTGTTTTTTTAATGAAACTTACTCACATTCAAGTGTTGATAAAAAAAGAATTATTACACACACTATATTTGTGTGTGTGTGTGTGTGTGTGTGTGTGTGTGTGTGTGTGTGTGTGTGTGTGAGTGAAAAAACATGAAAGTCTTGAAAAATGCTGGTGCTGGTTGGCAGCTTTTTTAGTAAATGCTGGCAGGGAAATAGTAAAAATGTTATATAGTAGCTTAGTGTGAGGAACAGACAGACATGTAAACATAAGAAGATGATGCTTTTATGGTGTTTTATGGTGTTTGGTGTTTGTATATGGAGTAAAAATACACTTGTTTTTATATTTGTGGGGCTGTTTTATTTGTTTGAGTAGGTATGTATATAGCATGGCTATAGACGGTATTATGTGCAAGAGATGTTCTACTTCTTGTCATAGGTCAGTCTCTCAGAGGTTAGCATGAGAGATGCATTTGTCTGCCGGGTGTTATGAAAAACCCCTGCCCTCTGGCTCAGTCTGACAGAGGCCGGAGAATCAAAGTAGCGGCTGGGGTCCTGGCTCGCTTCAAAGCCCAGAAACTGAGCTCTAGAGTGAGTGTGAAAGCTCGGAGAGTCTTCAAACCTGTGCTGGGACTCTTAGGGTTTGCTGACCTCTCATAGCAGATCCTCAGCCTGCTGTTTACTGCCTCCTGTATCCAATTCAGCGCCATGCAACTTTAATGAGTAGTTTTAACCTGACATATAAGCCCAGAATAGAGAAGGCTTCTGTGTCCATCATTCTCTGATGTTGTGTGGATATAGCTGGAAGCATATTTTTTTCTGTCATTCCCAGTTATGGCACAATCAAGCGAACACAAAATCCCTGGTAGCATACAGCTGTACCACATGTGAAACATATTGAATAGGATATATTACCCATATATGTGCCTGGACAATTTATATACTATGGCATGCTGTTCAGGAAATATATTTACAATTAAAAATATTTATAATTTGAAGTTTGAGTATATGAAATGGAAATCGGAATATATGGAATTGCATAAAAGTCTGAATATCTGGAATTAAACTTGAATATATGGAATGAAAGTCTGAATATCTGGAATTAAACTTGAATATATGGAATGAAAGTCTGAATATATGGAAGGAATTTTGCAATAGGCCTGTATGAAATGAAAGTGCAAATTTGACAGTACTTAATAATGTCTAGCTAGTTATATCCTTGTTTTCAGAGCAATAGCCTTCTGATTTTCATGACTTTAAAAATTGCATTCCCTGAAATTTTCCAATACTTTGCTGAACTAGAATAATTTAGGCAACAGCTGGTCATATTCCAAACAACACAAACAGTATGGATGTCTACATTCTGTCATCTCCGACATTCCACACAGAAATCCTGATAAATTCCAATAAAATTACCAGAACTACTTTGTGCTGTTCACACAAGCAACAGCATTCCATCTTTTTACTGGTAAGACCATTCACACATTAGTTCCAAAATACCGATAAACTCTGTAATGTCAATCATTCACCCGAGGAGAATCGCTAATTCAAGTTTCATCCCATATATTCAGACTTTTACTCCATATATTCAGACTTTCATGACATATATTCACGTTTCATCTCATATATTCAGACTTGTACTCCATATATTCAAAATGTAATTCCATATATTCAAGTTTTATTCAGACGTTCATTCCATTCCATGTGACACCCCTCCAAATTCAGGTGAATTCAGGTGTTCCAATCACTTCCATGGCCGCAGGTGTATAAAAAAACAATGGGTTGCTTCAGGAGCTCAGTGAATTCAAGCGTGGAACCGTGATAGGTTGCCACCTGTGCAATAAATCCATCAATTAAATTTCCTCACTACTAAATATTCCACAGTCAACTGTTAATTGTATTATAACAAATTGGAAGCAATTGGGAACAACAGCGACTCAGCCACGAAGTAGTAGGCCACATAAAATCATACAGCGGGATCAGCACATGCTGAGGCGCACAGTGCGCAGAAGTCACCAACTTTCTGCAGAGTCAATAGCTACAGACCTCCAAACTTCATGTGGCCTTAAGATCAGCTCAAGAACAGTGCATAGAGAGCTTCATGAAATGTGTTTCCATGGCCGAGCAGCTGCATCCAAGCCTTACATCACCAAGTGCAATGCAAAGTGCTAGATGCAATGGTGTAAAGCACATTGCCACTGGACTCTGGAGTAACAAATCATGCTTCTCTGTCTGGCAATCTGATGGATGAGTCTGGGTTTGGCGGTTGCCAGGAGAACGGTACTTACCTGACTGCATTGTGCCAAGTGTAAAGTTTGGTGGAGGGGGGATTATGGTGTGGGGTTGTTTTTCAGGGGTTGGGCTTGGCCCCTTAGTTCCAGTGAAAGGAACTCTTAATGCTTCAGCATACCAATATATTTTGGACAATTTCATGCTCCCAACTTTGTGGGAACAGTTTGGGGATAGCCCTTTCCTGTTCCAACATGACTGTGCACCAGTGCACAAAGCAAGGTCCATAAAGACATGGATGAGCAAATTTGGTGTGGAGGAACTTGACTGGCCTGAACAGAGTCCTGACCTCAACCCGATAGAACACCTTTGGGCAACCTGGTCTCATTAGAACAAACATACCTGTGGGAACGTTTTCGCAAGTCGCAAAATATGTACCAATACGTATATATCACTGCAGTTTCACTGTGAAATGTCCACTGAGTGGCGCTAAAAGCGTTCATTTTTTATGTTTTATTTTTTTGCCGGAACAGATAAATGTGAATATGGTACGTTTTTATGACATTGGTTTTTATTTGAATCACCGCAATTATGATTTAAAATTTGGCCAGTGAGTGGTGCTAAAAGTGTAATGCTCCACTAAGTTTTAAAATAACTTACCACCAACACTACACCTAAACTTACCAGATAGTGTTAACAAAAGCAAATATGACAGAAAAATGCATCTGTGATTATGCCGTTTTTGCTTGTTTTGCTCTCTCATCTTTGAGCTCTTTTACCCTGACTCGTTTTTTTCCTGGATTCGTACCCAAGGCTTCGTATCCCTCGTCCTAAGTACAAGGGATTCGTATCCCTCGTCCTATGTACAACTCAGCTGAGCTACCGAACAACTTGTTATGTCAGAAAAGCGAAACATATGGAGCTGGTTAAGCGATATATATGTATATATGTATGTATATATATTTGTTTACAAATCGTGCACTTTGGTAAAAAGCGTTTTGAAGTCATAACATAATATTGTGCAAGGAGACATGAAAACAAGTTTTTATTAATTCATAATCTGACCCTGTAATCGTAACTGTGCATGAAAACAATTAAAAGCGCTTGCTGTTTTACTGCCTCTAGTGTTCATTTCTGTTGGAAACTGCAGTGATATGTACGTATTGGTACGTATTTTTGCGACTCATGAAAACATTCCTGCAGGTACGTTTTTCCATGAGACCAGGTTGCCTTTGGGATGAATTAGAGCGGAGACTGCGAGCCAGGCCTTCTCGTCCAACATGAGTGCCTGACCTCACAAATGCGCTTCTAGAAGAATGGTCAAAAATTCCCATAAACACACTCCTAAACCTTATGGAAATCCTTATGGAAAGAGTTGAAGCTGTTATAGCTCCAAAGGGTGGGCCAACCCTACGGATTAAGAATGGGATGTCATTAAAGTTCATGCGCATGTAAAGGCAGACGGCAGACACAACTTTTAAGATGCTAAAGGTACCTCTAGACATTGCTATATCAACAAATTAGGACCTCCATTGCTTTCATTGAGAAACGTTTGGTGTCAATAAACAGATGCAAAGGGCATATATACAGTACTGTGCAAAAGTCGTATTTCAACTAACTCTCATTAGAGTATTAGTAGACTGTCTGCATAATATCTGCTGACACTTTATTTTGATAGTCCACCAACGGACATTCTTCAGACTATAAGTAACTTTGCAACTACATGTCAAATTATTCTAATAACCTAAACCCTAACCTAACAGTCTACTACAGTCTACTAATACTCTAATGAGAGATAGTTGACATGTAGTTGCAAAGTTATTTGTAGTTAGAAGAATGTCTAAAGTGGACCATTGAAATAAACCTGTCTAATAAGGAAACCGGAATCTAATAGGAGCCCCTTTGCTCTGGTTTAGTCTCTGACAATACACAACCACACCAACAGCTAATTAGATCTGCCATTTTTTTTACTATTACATTTGATGTCCTTTTTGTTCCACCTGGCAAAATGCCTGTACATTAGTAGGACAGGGTGATGGCAGAGTCCCAATAGTGATTCAAGAAGCAAAAGTCCAGCTTGTGTGTTTGCTGAGGCCTTTCCAAGAGAAATTGCTTGATTTTAAACTGAATCCCTTGGGTTTCTGCCCAAGCAGCTAGTGGGTTGAATTGGATATGTGCAATTGGCTCATCTGCCCAAACCGAGAGCCAATTGTAATCGTTGGCAAATGAATGTGGCAGCATCTGCCCCAATCCTGCTGTCATGATGATGGGATATAACAAGTACATAATGTAATGCGCCACTGTGGCACCTGAGTACCAGTCCATCATATATATCAACAGTTTATAATCTTCTCTCTATTTCCCTCACCATTCCTTATGATCTACATACAAAGTTTTGCTGCCTGTGTTCTAACAGAACAGTTAGTTATCATTGATCCATGTCTCTTTTTTTTTTCTTTTTCTTTTTTTTTTTTTTTGGACTCTTAGTTTGTACTCACTTCTTGTTTCCTGTTCCTCTCGTCAGCTCCCGAATATTTGCACCTATTTGTTGTTAGTTATTGTGGCACTGTGTGTATTTAGACCCCAGGTCTTGCCCATTGTTGTCTGTTTTGTTGGTGTTCTTAGGATTGTTTTTTGTGTTCTGAGTTTGCTATTTCCAGAGTTCTGTTGTATTATGTTCTTAGTTACCGAGTTTTCAAGTTGCTTTGTATTTTCTTTTGTTTTCTTATAATTTGCACTTGAATTAAGGTGACCAGATTTCGGAAATAGAAGTTTTAAAATGGTGGAAAAACGATCCCACACCCTGTTCAGGCCCTGTTATAGTACATACAAATAGTATTACTTTAACCTAAAATGAATAATGTGACTACCTTGAAACTGATAACGTGTCTATTTTGATAATTATTATAGTGCTAATATATAATAAAGCACAACATCATTTGTTGTGGTTTAATGTAAACTTATTTTTGATTTGTTCACTAACATACTACAGCACTTGATTGTAATTTAGCTGTAGTGTGTTATTTTAATATTGCTTTTAAAAATATTACATATACCTTAAATATACTAATTTTAGTTTACCAAAAATGATTGTCACTACATTTGGCAGCCCACTTTAAACATATTTCAATAAAGACAATAAAATAAATTATGAAATTATATATAAAGATGGATTTAAGACCTACTTAATTGTGTCAAAAATAATTTAAAAATTCAAATATAATTTAACTTTGCATTTAATATACATTTAAACTATAATACATTTTCATTTATATGCAATAACATGCAGTTAAGTGTCAGAAAACTTTTCATTTAGATTGCACTTACTGTAAGTATGTTCTTTACAGTATATTATTCCTGTAATAAGTACTCTGTTTAAAATTATGCTAAAGTGTACTTCTTTTTCACAAGGCGAGACTATAGCCTCGTGAACTATTTTAAGACACTTTTTACTGTGATTTTGCATGTATCTGTATGTGATATCTCTGTGTATCAACCGCTTTATGTTTCCTGACTTTGACAATGTAAATACTACAAGCTATTGTGCCACACTGCACACACACCTACTGCCTTCTGTGCCAAATTTGAGGCTCGGTTGCCATGGCAACATTGTAGTTCTCCCAGAATTGCTCATATTGATCCATGGACAAGTGTGAGAAAAAAAAAGAAAAAAAAAAAAGGTGTGTGCGTTTGTATACGTGGCGGTGCATGCCCATATATGTGCCATGTCTTGCCTGTGTGTGTGTGTGTCACAATTTTGTAAAATAAGCAATTCTGCAACATCATATAAAACATACTAACCAGTGGACTTTGTGTTGTCAGAATTGTATTTTTTGCGTAAGACATGCAGAATGACAAAATTTCACCAAATCATGAATTTGTCATGTGACTTCTCACACGGCTGGTCACACACAGTCTTCAGAGCAACAGAAGTGTGTTAGCTGCTTGTCATGTCGTATCTGTGGAGCTTGTTCTGACATTGCTGTCATCCGTTAGACCCCCCTGTTCCTTTTACACACTCACCACCAGCTTCCACGGCATGAATAATTGAACACACACACAGATGTGCCCATAAGGGCTTCTGGGTCTTTCAGTCCAGCAGAAGGTCCATGTCAAAACAGACTGTCTGATATTCAGGGTGACTTTAGCCTCACCAGACTTCAATAACAGCACACACATGCAACAGTCATTGAGATCTCTTGTTACACAATTATTTTGTTTTTATTTATCTGTGAGCTCACATGAGAGAAACACATCATCCTTGGGCCAAATTTTACAAGGTATAGTATTATTCTTGGACAAACTGATCATGTCAAGTGGACGGTGCTAAATACAGGTGTCAGATGGATCCACTTTTTTGTGATCTGATCACTCTTGTGAAAAAGAAGTACACTTTTACATACTTTAAAAAAGGGTACTTATTACAGCAATAGTATACTTGCAATAATATTCTTATAAAATAATATGCATACTGAATGTTATGTTTTTGGGCACTTGCAACTAAATGAAAATGTGTGAAAATGTGTTTAATTTATATTAAATACAATTAAAGTGCACAATCAGTGCTCTTTTGACTCACTTAGGTAGGATTTAAAGGATTAGTTCACTTTAAAATGAAAATTACCCCACAATTTACTCACCCTCAAGCCATCCTAGGTGTATTTGACTTTCTTCTTTCTGATGAACATATCGACCATCATAAAGTATATATATATATGTTTGAATGTCAGCTGCGATATCTTGTCCTTTTAACAGTTAAGGAGTTTTCCCGTGCCCTGACACTAATGCTGCCTCCACGTGCTATTGTAAATTTAATAATTCCCACTTCTGAAGTCTTGATTCAAGTTTCGAAATACTATTTTGTTCCCTTGATTTGCTAAATTGAGAAAATGAGGAAGCATCACTCAAACAATATTTGCCACCATCTGACTTTTCCTAGTCTGTTTTTAGTTGATCTCCATGAGATGACGCATTCTGTTGATGTTCACAGTCAGGGACTGTTTTTCCAGCGGAAGGAAGGCTTTATATTTTATATATACATGTATTTGCTTTAATATTTGTATTATTTGCAATATTTACAATTTATAACAGCCACATCAACCCTTAGTTGTTATAAATTCATTGTAAAACAAGGGGCTTATTGCTTTAATTTGACATTATTACAGAGTGTACTTTCTAAAAGTGTACTTTAAGTGTGTTAAAGGGTTAGTTCACCCAAAAATGAAAATTGTGTCATTAATTACTCACCCTTATGACATTCCAAACCCGTAAGACGCTCGCCACTTTTCAAGCCCCAGAAAGGTATGACATCTTTCAAGTAATCCATGTGACTCCAGTGGTTTAAGCTCAATTTTATGAAGCAATGTGAGTGCTTTGTTTGTGCAAAAAAAAAAAAAAAAAAATTACCACTGTCACGGCCAGCTCGTTCTTGACCGTCACATAAAGAGGACCACACAAACAAATGAGTTGAAGAAGAATAAGAATAAGAATAAGAATAAGAATAATAAGAAGAAGACGAAGAAGAAGAAGAAGAAGTTTTATTTATATAGCTCCTTTCCATAGCTCAAGGTCGCTTCACAGTGCTGTAAAATACATTTGCACATCCACATACACAATACAAACACATAAGGCCACATATAGCCACACTATTCAAAATACATATTGAAAAGAGTTCTTTGAATTGCAAGGTTATTTATTTGTTAGAAAATGATCTGTTAAAAAACAACAACAACAACAACAACAACAAAAAAAAAAAAAAAAAAAAAAAAAAATAACACAATGTGTAGGGAATTAAATAAACAAAAGAAAATAATAATCCAAGAAATGTTGATAAGTAATAAAGAACAAAAAGAAAACAGGTTGGAGCAAATGACTTCTCTGGAGAACTACGTTCTACCAGAGGAAGTACTGTTGGGTAGATCAGCCAAACATTTACACTCTCCACCCATAAATTATCCAATTTAACAGTGACATCACATCCGGATGCCACACTGCTACCACCAGGCGAAGAAGAAAAAGACAGGGTCGTAACACCCCATATTTACAAAATAGTAAGTCAATTATGACAGGTTTTAAATGCTGGAGCTATAGAGCAGTTCAAAAACCTATTTTATGAAATTAATCATTTTTATTTAACGGACAGTTTTTCTCTTAATATGGATTGAGACTCCTCACTCGTGCTACATTCCATTTGTTTACCCTTTTTGGACTCAGTAGCCCCACTGCACGTCAAAAAATGCAAATCCCGACCTGAGCCCTTGCTGATTGATGGTACTTGTGACTCGTGGGTTGAGGAAAACTTGAAGAAAATTTGAGCACAAATGGAAAAAAGACAAGTTACAGGTATCTTTTGAAATGTTACAGGAGTCTCAAGACAATTATAAGAATGCCGTAAATATGGCTAAGAGAAATTATTTTGCAGAAGTAATTACATAAAATAGTAGTAAGATGCATGTATTATTTAATATAGTTAATTCTGTAATTAATCCAACAACTAATGTGTTCTTTGACCCCACCATTATCACTTGTGAGGCTTTTTTGGATTATTTTGTTCAAAAGATCTCTGAAATTAGATCTATGATCGAACCTAGTTTGTTTGATCCTTCAGTTGTCCGGCCATCATCTGTTAGTTTTGCCCATTTTGAACTGATCTCCTTGCAGTCACTAGCCGATGTAATCAAGCAGTCAAAACCAACTGACTGTTCACTGGATATTATTCCAGCAAGATTAAAGGAAACATTTGATGTTCTTGGCCCTAGTATCCTATCTATTATAAATAATACTCTTTTAACAGGAGTAGTCCCTAATCAGTTTAAACACGCTCTTGTTCAGCCTCTTTTGAAAAAAAAAAAAAAAAAAACACACACATTTGGACCCTGCTGTTGTATCAAACTATCGGCCAATTTCAAAGATACCTTTTCTATCAAAGGTTTTGGAGAAGATGGTTTTGAATCAAATAAACACCTTTCTGCTTCAAAACGATATTTTTGAAAATTTTCAGTCAGGTTTTAGGGCTTACCACAGTACTGAGTCGGCTTTGATCAGGGTTTTAAATGATTTATTGACGGCAGTTGACTCAGGGTCTTCAGCACTTCTTGTTTTATTGGACCTTAACACTGCATTTGACACCATTGACCATGAGATTTTACTCTCACGGCTTGAAAAGTTGGTGGGAATCAATGGTATAGCGCTTGCATGGTTTAAGTCATTTCTTTCAAACAAAATATTCTCTGTAAATGTTGGTCAAGATTATTCACAACCTGTCTCTTTGTTTAGTGGGGTTCCACAAGGGTCCATTCTTGGCACGATTTTGTTTTCTTTGTATATGTTACCCCTTCGGTCAATTTTTAGCATGGAATTTCTTTTCACTTTTATGCAGATGATATGCAAGTCTATCTTCCTCTGAAAAAGAACAGTAAGAAGCAAATAGAGTTGTTGTGGGACTGTATACATGAAATCAAATCATGGCTATCTTTAATTTTTTTAAAACTGAATGAGAATAAAACTAAAGTTGTGTGGCTTGGAGCCTCAAATAATTTTGCTGATCTGGGCAGTCTAGCCCCTTTCTGTAAGCCATCAGTGCGTAATCTAGGAGTTATTTTTGATAGTGATCTCAAGTCTCAAGCCATTTTTGTCCATGTGTGATCTCAAAAAAGTAATTCATGCGTTTGTATTTACAAGGGTAGATTACTGCAACTCACTATATGTCGGCATAAATCATTGGTAACCGCTTACAACTAGTCCAAAATGCTGCTGCGAGGCTTTTGACAGGTACTCGTAAGAGAGACCATATTACTCCAGTTTTGAGGGGTTTTTTTTAAAATGGTTACCGATCGATTATAGAATAAATTTTAAAATTTTGATTTTTGTTTACAAATCATTGCATAGAATGGCTCCATTGTATTTGGTGGATCTGATTGAGAAATAAGAGCCAAAACGGTCTTTAAGTTCAGCTGACCAGCTAGCTTTGATGATTCCGAGAACTAAAAGAAGTGGAGATCGAGCTTTTGTAGCGGTAGCTCCAAAACTTTGGAATGGTTTACCCTTTTCTCTCAGATTGGCACCCACACTAAATGTTTTTAAACACCAAATTAAGGTATACCTCCTCGCATTAGCATTTAATGGGGTATAGAAATTGATTGTGTTTTAAAACTGAGGGGTTTATTTCTTTGTCATTTTATTTGTGGTTTTATTGTTGTGTTTTTAGCGTTGTGATTGTCTTTGTGTTTACATATTTGTACAGCACTTTGGTCAATGGTCAGTTGTGTAAAAGTGCTTAATAATTGAAATAAAACGAAACAAAATAAACGAAACACAACATACATGCGTTGTGGTGCTCTTGTGAACACGCTTTGGAGATTAATATTTTGTAAATAAAGGGGTAAATAAAGTGGTAAATTATGGATTATTTTATAGTATAGTATTTTATAGATTCTCTATGGGGTTCAGGTCAGGCTAGTTTGCTGGCCAATCAAGCACAGTAACACCATGGTCATAGAACCAGCTTCTGGTACCTTTGGCAGTGTGGGCAGGTGACAAATGCTGCTGGAAAATGAAATCAGCATCTCCATAAAGCTTGTCAGCAGAAGGAAGCATGAAGTGCTCTAAAATTTCCTGGTAGATGCGTTGACTGTGGACTTCAGAAAACACAGTGGACCAACACCAGCAGATGACATGGCAGCCCAAATCATCACTGACTGTGGAAACTTCACACTGGAACATGGTTTCTGTGCCTCTCCACTCTTCCTCCAGACTCTGGGACCTTGATTTCCAAATGAAATGTGAAATTTACTTTCATCTGAAAAGAGGACTTTGGACCACTGAGCAACAGTCCACTTCTTTTTCTCCTTAGCACAGATAAGAAGCTTCTGACGTTGTCTTTGGTTCAGAAGTGGCTTGGTACGTGAAATGTGACAGTTGTAGTCCATTTCCTGAAAACGTCAGTGTGCGGTGGCTCTTGATGCACTGACTCCAGCTTCAGTCCACTCCTTTTAAAGCTCTCCTGAGTTCTTTAATCGGCTTTGCCTGACAATCTTCTCAAGCCTGCAGTCATTCCTTTCACTTGTACACCTTTTCCTGCAACACTTTTTCCTTCCAGTCAACTTTCCACGAATATGCTTTGGCACAGCACTCTGCGAACAGCCCGTTCTTTCAGCAATGACCCTCATTGTAGAGGGTCTTGATGATCGTCTTCTGGACAACTTTCAAGTCAGCCGGCTTCCCCATGACTGCTTTTGGGATTACTGACCTAAACCCAGTATTTATACACTGAGAATGGTAATTTAATAGAACTGGTAATTTTATATAATATATAATTATATAATTCTAATAATTTGAGATACTGATTTTTTTATTATTTTGTAATCATCAAAATGAAAACAAAAAAGTCTGGAAATATTTTACTTTATGTCTAATAAACCTAGAATATATTTACGTTTTACTTTTTTAATTAAATTACAGAAAAAAAAAAAAAAAAAGAAAAAAAAACTTTTTCATGATATTATAATTTATTGAGATGCACCTGTATATGTATCACAGCTTGGCAAAGCCACATTTTACAGCTTATGACAGCCACAATGTAATAGATTCCCCTTTTAGATCTAATGTGAAACTGTTACTAAAGAAAAACAATGATAATCATGCTGAGGATGTGTAAAAGTGTGTAATTTATGTTGGTGCATGGCACCAGTGTTATCTCTTCTACTCGTCAGTGCTGTTTCTAATGCTGAGTCTGTCTAAACGTTTCTCCTCCTGATCTCCTCCATATCGCTTTAAATACAGCATTCTGTGCAGAATTCAAATGGGTATTATATGTTTTCTGGTATGTGCTGACTCTCTCATATAACCCGCTCTGTGCTAGACTCTGTGCACAGTGTACCGGAGCAGACTCTGTGCGTGCTGCATCAGTTCGTGTGACACTAACGCGAAACCAGACTTCATTTGCCCCAGTGGAAAGCATTTTTACACTGTCTGAATTGTTCCCTATCCCTTATATAGTGCATTATGTGCCATTCACCATTAAACAAACAAAAAAAAAAAAAAACAGTAATTGTGTGAATAAGTGACCGATTTCAAATGCAGCTTCAGCATCTATTTATAATGTAGGGGACGTGGCACTTCAAATTCTAGAGAGCATTTGATTGGACAGAAAATCTGATGAGATGCTGAAGTGCAGAGGGATGGCATCAAAATCATTGATCCATATTGGCAGAAGTGAGAAACTGTAAGTTTAGAATGCTTATATCTTCTAAATGTGAATTTTGTCATTGTTTTGGAGCACACTAGCTTATGGATAAACTTAAGGCTAATATGTTCATACTAAAAGCCAAAAAACTTAAAGGGATAGTTCACCCAGAAATAAAAATTATCCCATGATTTACTCAACCTCAAGCCATCCTAGGTGTATATGACTATCTTCTTTAAGATGAACACAATCTGAGATATATTTAAAAATATCCTCAGGCCTCCAAGGTTTATAATGGTTGTTAATTGTAATCCAAATTCTGAAGACAAAAAAAAAAAAAAAAAAGCTTCCATGAATAAAAAAATGAATCCATAGACGTGTTTCTGTGCAACGTCATCACAGAGATGTGCACACAACTAGGGGGCAGAAAGCAGCACTCTTTACGGCATATCTAGCAGAAACAGAGATTACACGGAGCTGTTGTGCTGTAAACTACTGTAGTGAACAGCACATTCTAGGGCCCAGTTTATGGCCGGGCCCCTCTCTGTCCATAACAGCGGACAAAGGTTTGCTACATTTTGATTGGATCTTGGTGGCCTAACACAAACAAACTGTCCAACGCCATCAGATAAAGATGTGAGGACAACATCCAGACCTCTCTTAGAGGGCAAGAGGAAGACCTCTTGTACCAAGCCTGGAAAGGACATGACTTCTCATTGGTCCACAGGCAGTTTCTGCCCTTCACCCATCTAGAGACTACTTCCTAAGGTTGGCCACAGACCCGCCATAAAATTCCTCGGGACCTTAGCAGCAATGGGTGAAACAAAGAGATCACAAAGATCCATCCAAATCCATTCAAAACTATGAAAACTGATGCAAACTACACATCCATTTCATACTTATTCACAGAAATAAGTATTCGCAGTGACAGCTATTTGTAGTGCAACATCTGATACAAATTCAGCTGTTAATGTACAATTGAATGACAGTTCAATCTTTTCCCATCATGTTTAGTCTCTATTTGTTTAGAATATTGCCAAAGGTATTCTGGTGGTGGTTTGGAAAGTGAGAAATGCATTGTTAAACTTTAAAGACACTGTAAAGACTTCCAACTTTGTGCTTTATGCAAATGAGTTCCACAGGAGAAAGAAGGGTGGGCCACACTGTGTGTGTCCCCTCTGATGCCAGCAGCCAATCACAGCACTCGAATGGAGAAGCGCCAAAATGCAATCTCCTCCTCATCGGAAAGGGATAAAGGTAACCTTTCAACAGACACTCCTTGTTCTGAGTCCCGGCTTGCGAAGCTGAGACACAACAGATACGCCGTTCTGAGTCTGTCCTGCACGAGGATAGACATTAACAGATACACCGTTCTGAGTCTGTCCTGCGCGGGGACAGACATTAAAAGAAACAACACCGTTCTGAGCCTCGGGTCCATCCAGAGAGACAACAACAGATCCCATGATCTGAGTCTACAGCTTGTGAGGCAGCAACAGAGACGACCACATTCTAAGCCTTCACCTATGATGAAAGAGACATCAACAAACACTACGTTCAGAGTTTCCGTCCAGCAAGACAGTGACGACATCTGCAACAAGGTTAAGCTCAGGAGAGCAAACCTTCAATCCACGGTACCTTCGTCTGCGTGTTCCAGATTGTTAAGGACCTTCTGCACCTACACCAGGGCCTCATCTGCGTGTTCCAGATTTTAGGACCCTTTGGTGCTCCAGGAGATCAGCATCCCACAGAGCTTCGTGTTCAAGACTGTTGAAACAGATTCTGGCTCCTCTCCCCACTGCATTGTCACCCAGCACAACCAGTGGAAGACGTCACAGTCATAGGACTCAACCAAGTGGAACGTAAATATCACTTAACCAAACCTCTTTCCAGAGACCTTGGCATTGTTGTATATTATCTGTATATAGTTTCCTAATTCCTATTAGATTCAATATAGCTGATGTTAGTCAATAACAAATAATCTCTTGTTTATTTGTTTGTTGCATAATAAGGTTCTCCACCTTATTATTTTCAGAGAAAAAGTTTATCTTTCCATAAGATAACATAATTCTTCCATAGCCACACCCAACTTAATCACTTGTATTCTATGTATCTTATGCACTTTATTCCTTTATCATTCATGGTATTAATTTAGTAGTCGTGTTAGTTATTCTTGTTTATCTTTTTGTTAATAAAATTTATTTTATTACACTTGTGTCTTCCTTGTGCTGATAATACAGAAGAGGTTCTACAAGTTAGCAATTTCACCAATCTTTCAGATAAATCAGCTGACCACTTTACATTAATTCTAAATGAATGAAAGCCCCTGTTGGGAGTGTTCTCATACTGCCAAGGTAACAGACCTTGACTGGTGCCCTGAACTAGGGAAAAAGGGGAAAGTCTGATGAAAGTCTGGTCGTCTGATGTACTCATAACCACACCTTAAGAGACGTGTGATCCAAAAATCACAACGTCAGTGGTAACGTGAGTACCAATTCCTATTTTACTTTGTGTCCTTTGATGGACACAGTAAAAATCACTACACTACACTAACCACCAAAAAGATGAATTTAAAATGTTTAATATTCAGAGGAGATCACATGCCTTTGCTAAAAACAGAAGGAGATTATGTTATTATCAATTATATTATATTATATTATATTATATTATATTATATTATATTATATTATATTATATTATATTATATTATATTATATTATATTATATTATATTATATTATATTATATAAACCCGGTTCCAAAAAAGTTGGGACACTGTACAAATTGTGAATAAAAAAGGAATGCAATAATTTACAAATCTCATAAAATTATATTTTATTTACAATAGAATATAGATAACATATCAAATGCTAAAAGTGAGACATTTTGAAATGTCATGCCAAATATTGGCTCATTTTGGATTTCATGACAACTACACATTCCAAAAAAGTTGGGACAGGTTAAATATACAAATAAGGAACAGCTGGAGGACCAATTTGCAACTTATTAGGTCAATTGGCAACATGATTGGGTATAAAAAGAGCCTCTCAGAGTGGCAGGGTCTCTCAGAAGTCAAGATGGGCAGAGGATCACCAATTCCCCCAATGCTGCGGCGAAAAATAGTGGAGCAATATCAGAAAGGAGTTTCTCAGAGAAAAATTGCAAAGAGTTTGAAGTTATTATCATCTACAGTGCATAATATCATCCAAAGATTCAGAGAATCTGGAACAATCTCTGTCTGTAAGGGTCAAGGCCGGAAAACCATACTGGAAGCCCGTTATCTTTGGGCCCTTAGATGGCACTGCATCACATACAGGAATGCTACTGTAATGGAAATCACAACATGGGCTCAGGAATACTTCCAGAAAACATTGTCCGTGAACACAATCCACCGTGCCATTCACCGTTGCTGGCTAAAGCTCTATAGGTCAAAAAAGACCTATCTTTTTTGATATCTAAACATGATCCAGAAGTGCAGGCATTTTCTCTGGGCTAAGGCTCATTTAAAATGGACTGTGGCAAAGTGGAAAACTGTTCTGTGGTCAGACAAATCAAAATTTGAAGCTCTTTTTGGAAAACTGGGACGCCATGTCATCCAGACTAAAGAGGACAAGGACAACCCAAGTTGTTATCAGCGCTCAGTTCAGAAGCCTGCATCTCTGATGGTATGGGGTTGTATGAGTGCGTGTGGCATGGGCAGCTTACACATCTGGAAAGGCACCATCAATGCTGAAAGATATATACAAGTTCTAGAACAACATATGCTCCCATCCAGATGTCGTCTCCTTCAGGAAAAACCTTGCATTTTCCAATATGACAATGCCAGACCACATACTGCATCAATTACAACATCATGGCTGCGTAGAAGAAGGATCCGGATACTGAAATGGCCAGCCTGCAGTCCAGATCTTTCACCCATAGAAAACATTTGGCACATCATAAAGAGGAAGATGCGACAAAGAAGACCTAAGACAGTTGAGCAACTAGAAGCCTGTATTAGACAAGAATGGGACAACATTCCTATTCCTAAACTTGAGCAACTTGTCTCCTCAGTCCCCAGACGTTTGCAGACTGTTATAAAAAGAAGAGGGGATGGCCTTGTTCCAACTTTTTTGAGATGTGTTGATGCCATGAAATTTAAAATCAACTTATTTTTTTAAAATGTTACATTTTCTCAGTTTAAACATTTGATATGTCATCTATGTTGTATTCTGAATAAAATATTGACATTTGAAACTCCCACATCATTGCATTCTGTTTTTATTCACAATTTGTACAGTGTCCCAACTTTTTTGGAATCGGGTTTGTATTATATTATATTATATTATATTATATTATATTATATTATATTATATTATATTATATTATATAAGGAGATTATTATATAGAAGTCTATGTATCGGGCCATATGATTGCTGGCCACTTGGATATATCTGTGATCCATTCAATCTGTTAATGTCTCACCATTACTGAGAGTTAATTTCTTAATATAATCAGGAGTCCATGATACCTAGGCTTTAAAAGTAATTAATGCTAGCCATTTCCTCATTGTCACACACCTAGCGAGCTGTCACATGTCTCATGTCTTGTACAGTATGTTTACAGTATCAAGTTTCTTTCAAATGTGGAGGGTCGTGACGTAGCCTTGAAAACATTTAGGATAGAAAAGCTCAACAACCAACAAAACCAGGTAAGTTCATAAATTCTTAGGGTATGTCAGGTTTTTTTGATTAGTAAACTTAGTTGGACAATTTCATTCAGATACCTGATGACTAACGTTATAACTTAAGCTACTAGTCAACTGTTGTTAGCTAACGTTTTACATAATGTTATGTTAATATGAATATTAATATGAAACACAAACAAACAGATCCAACTCTGAAATGGCAGTTTATTTTTGAGCCGTCAAGAATTTACAAACAATGCGAAAATCTACGCTAATTACAATGGTTGATTGACGTAACAATCTTCTACAGGTGTTATGCCGAGTTCTGCATAACATTACATGCCAAGAATTGCATGCACCTCCAAGTACTGTTTAAAAATGATATAATATTTTTTGTGGGGTTCATTAACCCTTAAATGCATACCTCGGGTCTTTAGTGACCTGGGACGTCATTCACTACCCTCCTCCTCATTCATTTTTTAAAGTTAGACTTCAACCTTCTTGGTATTCCTCAATCGATTTATTATAAAGAATATAACATGAAAAAAATCATAAAATTATAAAAGAATGCCTATTTTTGAATAACGACCCAAGGTGTGTATCAGTGTTTTTTTCTGCACAACAATAATTGAATCTTAGATGACGGAATAAGTGTAATTCAGCATTGCTGCATAACCACCTGGAATGTTAAATATTCATTCTGTCAGAAAAACTTCATGTGCCAAACAATCCTCATGATGTATTGCTTTTGAGGGAAAGAAAAAGAACATTTGTTTTTGTACTTTGCTCAAAGGTGGTGCCCACTGAGCATCAAAGAGATTATTTTATCATGGTTGCTATTTTATTCCTGATAAAGCCCAGAGGAAATCCATCACTATCAGAGGGAGACTCTCTAAAATACTACCTTAGATACAGACAGAGAACAACCCTGACACAGTGTAAAAAAATCACTGCTCTGTTCCATAACCATGGGAACTGCTTAAGGTAGGAAGCATTTTAAGGCACACCTGATGGAAAGTCTCCTCCAGAAAGTAAATACTTGGAAGAAAATACTTGAAATGAGATATATTCAGCTGCAGACCCGCAGTGCCAGCAGTTTCAGTCCAGCAACTCCAGGCCAGAAATGGGGACGGAGCTTATAAGAGTTAGTTCACCCAAAAATTAAAATTATTGGCTGGCTCCTGCGTCAGCATCACAAGCATGCATCATGCTGCTCACCTGAACAGCGCCGGCCAATACTGAGCCGGCGTTCTGATGTAGAACCTGGAAGCGCTGAACATAAACAGCATAGGAGATTGACACATAAGAGAAGAAATTGTTGATTAAAGTTGAACCACTGCAGTCACATGGACTATTTTAACAATGTCTTTAGTACCTTTCTGGACCTAGAAAGTGGTGGTTAAATTGCTGTCTATGGAAGAGTCAGAGAGCTCTCTAATTTCATCAAAAATATCTTAATTTGTGTTCCGAAGATGAATGAAAGTTTTACAGGTTTGAAACGACATGAGGGTGAGCAATTAATGACAGAATTTTCATTTTTGGGTGAACTAACCCTTTAATAGAGTATTGTCACCTATACACATCATTTTACTTTATTAGAAGAGCTATTTTCACATTGATTTTGATTGGATTGATAGCTACAATATGTAACGACAATACTTTTCAATGAGGACACTTTTCAGTTCATACATGCATTAGGTATCACAATGTACAATGAGTAATATTTTAAAAGATATTAATCATATTTAATGTTAATGGATACAAACACAAGGCTCACTGTTAGTTCATGTTGTAGGAACTAATGAGAACACAATACAACTTTTTAATATAAATAATATATTAATAAATGCATAACCGTATTGTAAAGTGTTTGACTATATTATGTGATAAAATCATTTCCTTCATGTTCATGTTGTTACAAATAGTACTTAAAGACAAATTTTGGGCATTTAATGACAAATATACTGTATTTAATCATGAAATTCAAAATAAATATTTAATACAAAGCCATGAACAAGTGAAAAGTGCATTTCTCTATATGAAAACCAAAATATTTAAATAGTAAAATATAGCAAAACTTATAAACAGCTCATAATTGTAACAAAACACACAAACTGTCTAACAAATAATCAACTTAAAACATAAAATCACAAAAACTGTTTATTCCTTTTGTCATTGCATTCCTGCAGAAAGTCCTCCATGTCATCCATGAATATGAAATTTAAATGATTAATATGCAAAAAAAAAAAAAAAAAAAAAAATGTATGAGAGCTCATATCAGAAAGATGTGCACAGATTCATTATTTTTTGCCAGATAAAGAGTAATATATAAATTCTTATAAATTCTTCATTTTTCAGGGTCATTTGATTATTTATTGATAAATTAATAAATATTGAGAGCTCAGCAGTTGTCTGTATTACATATAACAATAGATACAGCCAGCTTTAAGCAGATGATCACTTAATATAAATTAGTTCACCACATCATGACAGAAATATCACAGACCATATTGTCTTACATGATTGTTTCATTGCTCATTATTAGTCAAATGATGCCACCTAAGATTGTTCCAAATGAGTTACTAATTAAGCCCTTAGACAGTTACTCAGTTAATCTGTTATGGGGGGGAAAAAATACTAATTGAAATATTGAGGAGAACGTTCCCCCTTTATGGTGGACCATCAATGTTTATATTGGTTACTTGGCTTTTTTTGTATATAATTGGAGGCTATGCTCCCCCTCCTCTCTTTTTTTCATTCTTTATCTTGTTGGGAAAAACTCCTCTGTGTTGAAGAATCATTCAGCTCTGTTTTTCCTCCGCTGAAAAGCACTGGCTGGCATTGGCAGGGAGTTGATGAGGTTTCAGGTCAGCGCCTCCGGCCGTGCTGTTTCCTGCACTGATCTGGGACCTGTCTCACACAAACACAGCTGATTCACATGCAACCAGCACTGCTTCATCTTCTGAAGGAAAACCTAACGAACCCCAAAAGGCCTCAGATGGCAAGAAAATGCTTCACACACAAGCAGCACTGCATCCCCAGCATCCCCAATGAACACGATGCGGTAATCTCCCTGCTTCAGTCAGACAGACAGAAAAGAATGCCCTGCGGCATTCACCTTTAACCTCTTCCCATCAGGCTCTGCCAGTGCCACAGAAAAGGGTGATTACTGCCCAACCAGTGGCTGAATTATATGTACTCAACATTTATTTATTTATCTACTTCCTTTTTTGTTTGTGTGTGTTGAAAAGCTCCACAACGTAGCACAAGTTGAGGCCCCACAGTGCTTCACGTCTATTTTTCCCCCTTCTTTTCTGTCCTTTTTTTATTTTCTCTTTCTTCACCTCAAGGTTGCCGGCTCTCCATTTACGCACGGTGTGCAGTAGCTTTAAAAAGCAGAGTTCTCTGGCTGAACCAGTGCCCAACCTTGACACAAAATCAATACTAGGCAAAACTCTTTGAAGAATCACAAATGTAATAAGTGCTGGTACTCTGTTTGGAGCCATTCTTGCACGCTGCCCAAAGCACAGGTGCATGCTGGGATATACTAGGAGGATACAATGTGATTTATCTAGCAAACTAGATTTACTAGAATTTATCAACTGAGTCTACTCAGCAGAAATCCTGAAATATTTTTCATTAAATGTAGTATTAAAGATGTTTCAATGCAAATTACGTGAAACAATCAGCAATCTGTTCATTTGTAATCTGTAATGTATCAGAGTGGGTTTTTGTGTGAATAGAGTAAGGATTAAAACATCTCTGTCATTTTGACAATATTTTTGCTTCTCTTTGAATGCTTGTTGCAATTTACTGCAAATCTGTTTATCAACACAGCATTTTACAATATGCTGTAATGAAGCAAACTACTCATCAGAAGTCTGTTGGGTTTGATACAAGCTCCCCATCCACACAAGCTTTAATTCAATAAATCTGAATGAAGATTTAAGCAGCTGATAGTCTCTCTGATGTTTGGATTCCATATAAATTTGGTGCATGTAGGTGTAAATGTGATCCTTCTTCTCATTTAAATTTTATTTCTCAGCGATCAAGTTTTTAATAATTCTCAATAGCCCATTACTGAAAATCATTTTAGAATTCATGGCTGGAAATACTAAAGGAAATACTCAAGATAGTAATCCAGAAATGACTAAATAAAACAAAATAAAATAAATAAAATTACAAAATAACTAAACAAAAACAATTTCACATTTCACAATTTCACAAGATAATCATCACTTTAAATACAACACATTTTCTATTAACAGTTAGCTGTATTTATTAGTGTTGCAGTCAAGACCTAAACCGAGACCAAGTCTAGACCAAGACTTTGGGGGGTTGAGACCAAGACAAGACCAAGACCAAGGTAAATCAAGACCGAGTCAAGACCAAGACCAGACTAGCACTCCTCAGATTCATCTGAAATATCCACATTTACCGCCTGAGAAATGTCTTAATTTTAATAAATAATTACAATTAGAATAATAAGACACTATATAGAGCTGTTACCAATCAATTGAAATCTTTACACTGCAGAGATGGAACAGAAGTTGCATCTGAATTGGTACAAATGTATAAATAATGTTTAGATTAATATTTTAAAAATAAAATTTTGTTTATTTAACATTTGTAAAAAATCAATATCATGTTTGCAATTGTGCTCATATTTGTGAAAACAGCCCTCTTTCTTGTGATATTGCTTAATTATATCATGTTATAATATAAATATCACGATCAAGTACTTTTTTGCAATCATACCTTGAATTTTGTGGGCATTCGTATTAATTTTGGTGACATTTTTGACACAATCCCTTGTTGATTTCTGACCTGGCACAACAGTAACTAAATAAATGAAATTAGAAATGTTATTGACTGCATTTGAAGCAGGAAGTTTTACATCCAATAAAAATAATGATGTTAGCAAAGAAATCAGACAATGCAACGGCAATTTAGCGATATCCCTGCAGTTGAGGTCTTGATCAGTGATTAAATAAAATCCAGAGTCCTTTTAGCCAAGACAACACCGAGACGAAATGCGGCTGAGACCAAGACAAGACCCAAACCTTCAAAAAATGGTCTTAAGACCGGTCTTGAGACCAAGACTGGTCTTGAATACCACAACACTAGTATTTATGTTAATTATTAGTGTTATTAGTGTTTTTTATTAGTATTTTATTAGTGTAAGATTATTTATTTATTTTTTTAAATCACATTTACATGCAGTATGTACTACTGTAGGCTATTTATATGCAGTTCATTCAGTCAGCAGGTTTCTCCTTTAACAAACATGGCATCTGAGGACTACTTCAGTATTTTTGATCCCCGTTGTTTTCCTATTTGATTCATCGTCATACTCTGGGGTTCCCTAATGCATTTACCTACATGTGCACTCGGAGATAATTGTTGACATGCATTGTATATATTGATTGTATATATATATAAATATTGTTGAGTTAATTTCGGATTTCACACATCAGTCTGCCTCTAACTCGAAAAAGGGCTTAGTCAACCACGGACACAAGGATCAACTCAAAAAATGGCTTTACTTCCAGTCTTCAATAAACTTCTTACAGTCCGACTTGTATTGCAGTGTGTTGATTTTTTACATCCATTCACATTCAACAACAGTTATCCAACAGATGGAATTTAGTTTGGTTTAATTGTAGTTAGTTTAATTGAACATAGATATCTTTGCAGTTTAGGCTCAAATTAGGTTGATAACCTTTAAGAAAACAGAATAATATACTAAATTATAATAATATACTTAACATCTAATGCACTGTAACAAGTACACACAATATGAACACTTAGTACACTTAATAGTACACATTGTAACTGTATGCACACTAATTCAATATTATTATACACAATATGAATCAGCAAACTTCTGTTACACCATAAACTGTCTCTTCAATACACAAGAAGACATTTATCTAAATATAAATCAACATATATAGGCCAACATTTAGCTCGCTGAAACACTTTTCATCCTACCATCAGCGTCTCGGGTTGACTCATCACTGACGTGCTTTCCGCTCTTTCCGTCTTCTTTCGCTCACAACTCTTTTTAGATGCGGCAAGCTTTTCTTCTAGAAGACGCTTGTACGACAGGACACTCACTGCATCGCAGTTCTTTTAGGAACTGGGTTTTTTTTGTCTTTCCATGCGCTCCGTTTTCAGCGCGCATGCCTCACGAGCTCTCTTCTCTTCCGCGCTTCGCCGGCTGCTTCCGATGCTGTTCGTCGATTTCCATAACTTTTTCTCTGACGTAACAGATTCGCCACTCAAAACGTCTCTCCAGTCATCTGAGATAAATCTCCAAATTCACTTAAATGACACCTAAGTCATTTCTGACTTTACACCTCCCACTTGACATCTTTGGTTCTTGAATCCAAGATGTCACACTCAACACTTTTCTTCCACATTCTTGAATTGTTCCTCCACTGGGATCAGTACGACTAATCGCCTGACATCTCTATGAAGAACGGTTGATAGGATTTTGGTGCTTTCACTTTTAGTGATTTTCCTTGTGTCTGTCTTCTCAAGACCCGAGCAGAAGACTGGATGACTCGAGAAAACTCTGACGTCTACATCTCTCACAATACCTTTAGGATCAGCATTCACCTTGATGACTCTGCCTAACTTGTATTGGCTCCTCAAAGCATTCTGGTCCACGACCCAGACAATGTCTCCTATGGCGACATTCCTTTCCCTTGTGTGCTACTTACTCCTTATGAACAGGTTTGGTCCTGCCAGCTGGCTTCACCTTTTCCAGAATTTATTGATCTCTCCTTGGATGACCCTCAGCCTTTTGTACGGGTATCCTTCAAAATCAAAATCGCCTGGATCTCCTCTTGGACTTGCTCTTCCCAATAAAAGAGAGTTCGGTGTAATGTACTCAAGACAATACTCACGGCTTTGTGTTTGTGCGTCTATGGGCCTTTCATTCGCCAAGTTTGCTGCCATACACAAGAAAGTCTGGAATTCTCCCCACATGAAGACACCTTCACCCCCTAGGTTATGAAGAGATCTCTTTACCACACAAACAGCAGCTTCAGCCGCCCCATTCCTATGGGGTGAATTTGCTGGATGAAACTTCAAGGACCACTTGGTCCCATGTCTCCCGGCTTCCTCTTCAAGTCCTGGTTTCTCTACTCTTCCTAGAAACTCATAGCAATCTTTCAGGGCGGACTGTGCTCCCACGAAGTTTGAGCCTGGATCTGACCACACTTTTTTGGGATGTCCCCTTAAGGCCGTGAACCTCTTATAAGACAACAAGAAACCTTCAGTGGATTGATCACTCACAACATCTGCGTGAATAAACTTTGAAGCCATGCAACAATACACAATCCCCCAGACCTTCATTCGCACCCTTTTCTTCACTTCATCCTTCACCTCATAGGGACCGAAAAGATCTACTGTGACAAATTCAAAGGGTGCAGCTGCTCCAATTCTTTCAGGCGGGAGATCACTCATGATCTGCTTGCACCTCTTTGCTCGTGCTTTCCTGCAGATTACGCAACTTTCTACGACTCTTTTGGCCAACCTCCGACCTTTTACTACCCATGCTACTTTTCTCATCCTCAGAAGAGTCCCGGCAATCTCCTCATGGTTTGCTTCCTGAGCTTCATGAGCCAGTAGCAATGATACTCTTGCTTCCATGGGTAATATTGGAACAGTGTTCCTCTCCTTTCCACAAAGGCTTCATATCTTCCACCACATACAAGAAGTCTGTTGTTTTCTTCTTTGAATACAGCCAGTCTGCAGAGTGTGGTCAAAGGAAATGTTGTACTCTTTTGAGCTGCTAGAAAGAGTGCCTTCAAAACATCCTCTCTTTCTTTCACCGTCAGCACACGCTCACCGATTGGATTTTGTTTTCCATACATTGAACCTCTGTTCCTTGACTCAAGCCATTTCCTCACGCTGTGCCACACCCAGCCAATGACTCTTATCAACCTGGACAGACTACTGAACTTCTCAATGTCCACCAATCCTTCAGTGACCAGCTTGCTCAGCATTTCCAGTCGAGACGACTCCTCAGCTACTGATACTTCCTTTTCTTCAGTACTTTCCTTTATCTGACCTCGAGTCACCGCAGCTGAGAAGACTTTCCTCTGGAGCTTGTTGACTCTTTCTCTAGCATCATCAGCGATTTCAGCTGCTGATCTTTTGGGCCACTCCTCCACTGACCTCTTAAGGAATTCCGGTCCATTCTGCCAGATGGAATCTTCGTCAAGATCTTTAGGGCTTGCCCCTCGCGTGATGATATCTGCGATGTTCAGATCCCCAGGAATCCACCACCAGTCACTGGATGCTCCTGTCTTCTGAATCTCTCCGATCCTATTCGCGAAGAAAGTTTGGTATCCATAGCTATCATGCTGGATAGCTCCCAGTACCGTTTGACTATCCACAAGATGGAACCACTTCTCTACTTCAATCCGTCCATGCTTCTTGAAATACTTCCTAAGACGTGTTGCAAAGACTGCACCGCAGATTTCAGCCTTTACGGGATCACCCTTCAATTCTAGCGGTGTTAGTTTGGCTTTAGACTCAACCAATCTAACAACCACTCCTTGGCTTGAATTCCACCTGAGATATAATACTGCACCATAAGTTTTGTCACTCCCATCTGAGAACGTGACTCCCCATGGCTTTCTTTTCCAGTCTGCAGGCGTAAGACTTCTGTGGAACTTGACTTTCTGGAGTCGCACATACTCCTCAAATAACTCGATAGCTTCTCCTCGAATTCCTTCTGAGAGCGCCGTGTCCCACGTATGCCTCGTTAGACCTCCGCCTCCAGCTTCCTGGAATGCTTTTCTGACGAGAATAGTACCCTTCTGTTTAACTGGTGTGATGAGGCCAATTGGGTCATAGAGTCCTGCTACCTGACTCAATAGGTGTCTTCTGGTCAATGGATTTGGTGTCTTCAGCCTGACTTCCTCTTCAAGGAGATACTGTTCCGTCCTCAACTTCTTTTTCCTTCTGGAAAAATTAACCGAAGTCATGATATACAACCTATTCTCCTCTGCTAGGTATCCAACTCCCAGGGCCTTATCATCCTCTTCACCCAGCTGGTTAGGAAGTATGGTTTATGGTATGGTTTTCTTGTGAAACAGGCTTGAAGACGCTTTGTTTACCTTTTCAGATCCAGACCTCCCACTTTGACCAGACCAGACCCATGCCTTGAGCGAGAATCCACCTGCTTTCAGGATTTCTTCAATTCCCTTCACTATCTCTACCAGTTTCCTCTGATTATTATGAGATGTGAGGATGTCATCAACGTAACTGTCTTCTTCGAGGACTCTTCGCTCCTCTCTCAGGTGAGCAAAGGCTGCCAGACCAGCTGTCTCCTGCATCGCCAACTGTGCGATAGACCCAGCCGGACGATCTCCAATATTAACTCTGGTTATGGCGTACTCCTCTATTTCTCCCTCTGGTGTATCCCTCCAGAGAAATCTATGGAGGTGCATTTCTTGTTCTTCAAGCCATACCGAATTATACATCTTTTTGATGTCTCCCAATGCTCCGAACACTCCTTTTCTGAACCTGAGCAAGACGGCTCGGATAGGATTCAACACATCAGGCCCTTTCAGCAGGAGGTCGTTCATACTCACCCCCTTAAACTTCTGGCTGCTATTCCACACCAGATGCACAGGCGTGGTGACTGAATGTTGGTTTGGTGCTACTAGGTGACTTACGTACCAAATTGGACCCTTCCACTTGTCAAGTGCATCTTTTGTAAGCTTTACTGCTGCACCTCTCTCAACCATATTGTGAACTTGAGCAGTGTAGACTTTCTTCCACTCAGGCACTTTCCCAAGTTGCTTTTCCGTTCTCAGGAAAGTCGACTCCACTCCACTTTGGTTATACGGAAGAGAGGAAGGCTCTTGGATCCATGGGTACCTTGCGTCCCAGTGAGGTTGATAGCTGTGAGAATCCGCTTGCACATAAGTAAGACCCCTTCTTATGATCTCCAGCTCTTTCTCCTCTTCCAGAGTCATCTCTTCCCCCCCCCGGCTGGCAGTTCCCGCAGCGGCAGCCTCTGCACTTTTTTCTCACACGCAGCTCCGATGCTATCCCAGCTCCACCACTGAAGAAACTCTCTGCCACTTGCAAGTGTGCTTCCTACATTAGCACAGGCCATTTTGTTTCCTTTAGGGGCCCTGGAGATGTGCAGTGGATCACTTTCTCTGAGAACTTCCTCGTACCTGACCGCAGCAGTCCTCATAGAACGTGCAAAGTGTGTCTTCGACTCGTGGGCTGTCATGTTTACTGCCTCAAACAAGTCCGGATGAGCTCCACCCACCATCTTTCCAAGCGGGCTGTCCCACAGAACAAGGTCTCCTCCAATTTTCACCTTTTGCGGTGCAAGTTTTCCTTCCCGATGACTGAGAAGAAGTTCTATCTTTTCAGGCCTCCTTAGCTCTGCCAAGTCTACTTCTGGGAAGAACCTTTTCAGTCACTCTAGACTCACGCTCATGTGCACTCTTGTGATTTCTTCCAGACCGTAACAGACTAACTGGTGAGCCCTTTCTGTTCCCACTGGTGTTCTCACTCGAATTCGGAGGAGATACCTCTTGGTTCTCACATGAATAGCCATCTTCCCCACTCCATGAACAACCAGGTTGATTTCTTCACCTCTCAATCTGAGCCTGTCGGCAGCTTCATGAGTTATGTAGTTTGTATCAGACGCCAGGTCGATTAGGGTTCCGATTTTCTGTCCTGTGTTGGTCGTCACTTCTTTGAGCATCATAATAACTGGTAGCTCTTGGAGTCCATTTTCCTCCAACAGGCCCAACTTCTTGCTTTTGGATCTTTCCATCCTAGCACTGTTGGTAAATGCTTTTTTACACTTTTCTGCCAACTCAGGGGAAAGTTCAGAGAGGAACTCCTCTTGTTCTGCCGTTAATTGGCTTCCCTTCTTCCCCTCTCTGAGGGTGACTCTACCTTTATACTCAGGCTTGGTCTCCCCTCTAGGACAGATGATCCTCCTCTACAATCCTTACGCCTGCATAGAAATGCGTCCCTACACTTACTGTCATCTTCATGATGTCCCAGGCACTTCCTGCACACTCCAAGCTTTCTCAGGATTACCTTCTTCTCAGCCAGCTCCAGTTCCTTGAACTTCCTGCAAAAGAAGATTTTCCCTTTGTGCTTCTCAGACCCACACACAATGCACAGACTTTCAGACGGCACTGTTTTTGTTGATTTAGTGAATGCATGACTGACTTTCTGGCTTTCTTTCTTGCCTTTCCACTTTCTCTGTGACTCTGAGCTGCTCCAGTCTCTCAAGGATCCCTTCCTCCTTCTTCAAGAACTCGAGAAGCTTGTCAAAGTGGTTTTCTGATGTAACATTACTTTCAGGAGCCGCCATCAGATCAAGCCAGTCCCTTTTCATGAACTCAGGAAGTTTACTTTCTATGGATTTGACCACCAGAGGGTTTTTTATGGCCCCCGTGTCTCCAAGATCAGTGAGATCCACTAAAGCCTTCTCCACTGTTTGGACAAGTTCAATCACTTTGCGTGGATGGTTTCCTCTCATCACAGGAAGTCTGTCTAGCTCCTCCACAATCTCCATTGTGATTGCATACCTGTTTCCGTAACGATTTTTTAGAACCCTGAATACATCTTCAGCGGTGTTGTAGGAGGACAGTCTGGGGTCTTTTACAATCCTATCATCTATACTATCCAGCAATTGAATCTTTTTGACTTCCACAGACCCAGAAGGTTTTCCTTGTTGTTGAAGGCTTTCCCAGTCTTTTCTTCAGCGATAGAAGTCTCTTTTGCTTCCGTTGAACATAGGCAAACTTGCTGGTCTGAATCTTACGATTGGTGTGGCTTGAGCTATAAATGGCGTTGCGCTTGGCATCGTTCCTACGATGGGATTTGTGCCTGATGCATCTTTGGCAGCCCTCCGTGCTCTAGCAAACTCACCTTTCCTTGCCTCAAGGTCGTTGCTGTTTTCCTTCAACCTGCACGCACGTCCCTCCAAAACTTTCCTTTCACCATCAGTGGTCCATCTCTTCCAGTTTGATAAAGCTCTTATCGCTTCCTTAACAAGTTTTGTGAGGAAGTCAATTTGCACTTAATAGTTTTCATAATCGTTGCAGTCAACAGCCATACTTGCTACTCGATCGCAGGCTTTCTCCGCCGTAGAGATTGCATCAGTCACTTCGTGCAGTCCATATCTTGACCAAAGATTATCTTGAACAATTCTTTCAACTTCATTAAACTTTGCATCGCACTCACCTGCAGTCTTTCTAATGTCTGCTTCCTGCTGCATTGAAAGAACTGCCTCCTCGTCTTTGCTCTCATCAGCCTGTGAGCTTCTCTGCTAAGGAAGTTAATTTGTCTAGTGAAACTGATCTTTGCAGCAGTCCTTTCTTTTTTAAGCTGCTCGATTGGTTTTCCCACTGCTTCTTCAGCCATTTTCTACTTATCCACCTGACACTTCAACAGCAGCAACAACGTTCAGGTTATTCACTTTCCTGCTACAATGACACACCGTCTTGAGCTTGGCCGCCCTGCCCTGCCACGAATGTGAAAACCACTGCTGTTATGCTGATCGTCAACTGTGTTTGCAAGTTGTGGTTGTCTGAGTGGTTATCAACTGTCGAGTTAATTTCCGATTTCAAACATCAGTCTGCCTCTATCTCGAAAAAGGGCTTAGTCAACCACGGACACAAGGATCAACTCAAAAAATGGCTTTACTTCCAGTCTTCAATAAACTTCTTACAGTCCGACTTGTATTGCAGTGTGTTGATTTTTTACATCCATTCACATCCAACAACAGTTATCCAACAGATGGAATTTAGTTTGGTTTGATTGTAGTTAGTTTAATTGAACATAGATATCTTTGCAGTTTAGGCTCAAATTAGGTTGATAACCTTTAAGAAAACAGAATAATATACTAAATTATAATAATATACTTAACATCTAATGCACTGTAACAAGTACACACATATGAACACTTAGTACACTTAATAGTACACATTGTAACTGTATGCACACTAATTCAATATTATTATACACAATATGAATCAGCAAACTTCTGTTACACCATAAACTGTCTCTTTAATACACAAGAAGACATTTATCTAAATATAAATCAACATATATAGGCCAACATTTAGCTCGCTGAAACACTTTTCATCCTACCATCAGGGTCTCGGGTTGACTCATCACTGACGTGCTTTCTGCTCTTTCCGTGTTCTTTCGCTCACAACTCTCTTTAGATGTGGCAAGCTTTTCTTCTAGAAGACACTTGTGCGACAGGACACTCACTGCATCGCAGTTCTTTTAGGATGACTGTTTTTTTTTTTTTTTGTCTTTCCATGCACTCCGTTTTCAGCGTGCGCGCATGCCTCACGAGCTCTCTTCTCTTCGGCATTTCGCCGACTGCTTCCGATGCTGTTCGTCGATTTCCATAACTTTTTCTCTGACGCAACAGATTCGCCACTCAAAATGTCTCTCCAGTCATCCGAGATAAATCTCCAAATTCACTTAAATTACACCTAAGTCATTTCTGACTTTACAAATATAGAATGTACTGCATGTTAGCCTTAGTATTGTGCCCAAGAACATGATCTAGAGCAGGGGTGTCAAACTCAATTCCTGGAGGGCCGCAGCCCTACAGAGTTTAGTTCCAACCCTCCTCTAAGGGTTGAAGCTAAACTCAGGAAGGCTGTGGCCCTCCATGAACTGAGTTTGACACCTGTGATCTAGAGTATAGGGGCTTTTGCACCGGAGGAACCTTTTCATAGTTCCTAGAACTATTGGCTGAAGTACCCGGATTTTGCCGTGTTCACACCGCAGGAACTAGGAACGATTTTAGTTCTATGAACTCCTTTTGGGGGAACTAAATTAGCTTCTACTTTAGAGTAGGGTCTAAACCAGCAGTATAGGAACTATCAGTGACTTGAGTGTACGTTGATTGGTCAAACGCATATCAAAAACTGGCATCTGGCATTTTTAAAAAGCCATGTAAACATATTTACTTCACGAACATGGAAAACAGCGATAACGGCACTTACCTGTTCTCTGCAGGGTTGTGTTCTTTTCTCCGCCTTGATACTGAAAGTTGTCATAGGAGATTTCATCTCTTAGCCCCAATTTTTGCTCTTTCAGTTGCGTAAATTATGCATTTACCTTCCATCTCTGTTATCACTGAACTGCCTAGTACACCTCTAGCAACCAATAAGGAAGCTAGCATGTCCTAGAAACCACCCAGAAAACCATGGATTAGTAAATACTGGGAAAGATTCAATTCCACTGGGACACAAAAACATTAAAGTATAGATTTAACAAAGAATTATTAAAGCTTAAATTTTGTTATTATTATTAGGGGCCACCAAAGGTGCGCAGGCACCTATTGTAATCGTTTTGGCTTCCCATAGAACCGCTTGCGGGAAAGTTATAAAATTTGGCACACTGACAGAGGACAGTCTGAACTGTCACCATAGCAAATTTGGAGACTCTAACTCAATCCCTCTAGCATCACCAGCTGTCCAAATTGAACTCACATTTATGCTAATAACTTTTGAACCATAAGGGCTAGAAACAACTTTTTCCCTCTGATCCCTTGATGACTCAAGATGATTTGAATGCACCCTATGATGTCATTTTCCATCATGACAATTTTTTACTTTTTACTTTTTCAAACTCCTCCTAGGCAGTTGCTCTGATTTTCATGAAAATTGAACCAGCTCATCTTCAGACCATTCCAACAAAAAGTTATGGAATTCAAAATGATTTGTCAAACTGTTTTCAAAAATGTGCAAACGAATTTTACGTAGTGCTTGTGAAAATACATGTAAGGCTGTATCTCCTCAACACTTTATCATATTCAAACCAAACTTGGTCAATGTCATCACAAGCATGACCTGAGGTTACATGCTGCGTTTCAGCGCAGCGCCACCTACTGGTCCAGAAATACAAAAATGGCTATTTTTGCTTACAACTTAACAAACTGAATAGTTTGTCCAAAAATCATAAATGGGAGTCATGTCAAGTCAAATGATGTTAAATTTTCCCATATCAGCCATTTTGGGTGCCAGACATTTTGAATTTTGTTGTAAAATGCTATATTTAAGAACGCACTGGCTTATCATCATGAAACTCGATATGTGTCTTCGGCACCATGCCCTGAAGGAACTCAAAAAGTTCCAGGGTTTCGGTACTCAAAAGTTATAATGAAATTTACAAAAATGCTAATAACTTTTGATTAATTTAGTCTATTGTAATGAAATTGGTCTTAATAGATTCACTTCCATTCTTTCGGGGTAAATAAACAAAAAAAGTATACACTGTATTAATGAAACAAAGCCACATATTTGTACCAGACGTGTGAAATTAATGTGGGAAAAAATAAATACTCTGAACCCTAAGTAGATTTACACAAACTGAGAAAGTCAAAAAGCATTAGGTTGTGACCCGCTCTCCCCTACCTTTCTGTCTTTCTTTTCTTCTCTAGGCCGAGTTTTGAGATGTGAGGAAAAAAACCATCTAATCTTTCACATAAACACAAGTGTCTGACATGTCCTTGTACCCTGAGAGAGAGAGAGAGCTCTATAGGTTTATGACTGACACCTTCTGCTAGCTTGACATCTATAAGTGTAAAAATAACACATTTCAGTCAACAAACCATTACAGACATTTGAACTTGACATTGATTGTTTACTTGACAATGATTCTTATAATTGTAATATCATACAACACAGGAAACATTGAGACTGTGCTGCAATATGACACTTTCCTGACAACATTCCCCGAAGAATGCTGTCCTTTGATGCCTGGAGAACCGCAGCTATCCTCTGAAAAGAAACAAAACAGAATGAGTTTCATGTAATCGTTTCAGAGGTCATGTGATCAGAGCTCGCTCCCATTTTTGATCAATAACTGCGTTTTTAAATATCTCACGGCCGGGATGCGATATTCCAGGCATGCCACTGCGTAAACAGATCAATGGCTTCACATTGAACCCATCCGGCATTCTGTTTTCAAATACAATTAAACTGTCTTATTCAGCACAGTCAGAGACATTGAACACACAGCCAGGCATTGACTTGTGTTTTATAAAAGGGAAGTCCAACAGAAGGGCTTCAGAGTGGGAGAGGAGGGAGGCCGAGTTTAGTATTAGATCTAACAACTTTGTTGTTTAAACCTCCTGACCTTTGTTGGTGTTGGAGTATTGTTGGATTCTAGTTTCCATTATCAACTCAACATGCCAAGTTTCACTAATAACATTAATGGGGCTGTCAGTGGATTAAAACGTTTAACTGAATGACATCTATGTCATTATTACATGATATGATAAATTAATAAAATACATTTGCAGATAATCACATATAGAAATATCAATATTTGCTGAGAAGACCTCACAAATGAAGATAATTGAAAAACATTGTTGCAACACAACATAAGCCTATTATTGGCCCACAGACAGCAATCCATTTAGCAGCTAATTTTATCAATCTGTGTGGTAGACTAGGGTCTGTTCACACAGAATGTGTTCATGTATTCGATCAATGCTGTTTTTTTTTATTTTTTGCCTCTGGGGTCTGAGGATTTTTGGGGCCCTGGAGAAGTTTTGACATGCCCTGACATTTGTACTTTTTTCAGTTGTTCATAAACATATTAATGACAAAAGCACAAACTAGGCTACAATAATATGTGAGGAACATGTATGTACATGTTTGTGTTTTTGAAGGAATAACGTTTATGCGTGGTTATTGAAAAAACAAAAAACTTAAAGGGATGGTTCACCCAAAAATTAAAATTTGATGTTTATCTGCTTACCCCCAGGGCATCCAAGATGTAGGTGACTTTGTTTCTTCAGTAGAACACAAATGATGATTTTTAACTCCAACCGTTGCCGTCTGTCAGTCTTATAATGTGAGTGAATGGTAACACAATTTATAAGAGTCAAAAAATATGCATAGACAAATCCAAATTAAACCCTGTGGCTCGTGACGACACGAAACGATCGGTTTGTGCGAGAAACCAAACAGTATTTATATCATTTTTTACCTCTAAAACACCACTATGTCCAACTGCGTTCAGCACTCGCTTAGTGAGATCTGATCTCGCTTTGACAACGGCAGTGATGTCTAGCACTCATTGAAGTATAAGCGCCGAGACATTACTGACATTACTGACATTACTGACCTACTTTTCGTAATCCGTTTTGTAATCAATTCAATATGACTAAAAAATATTGAATATCCAGTCTCACTCTGAAGCATTGAGTAAAATAAGTTGCAAAATCTTTAAAATGATATAAATTAATTCTCTGTCCGTTGACCAGCAGATTGTACAGAGAGGAAACCGTTTCAGTGAACACAACAATCTGCATTATCTTCTGATGCTATGAAATAATCCTTGTCTCTCTCCTCTTTTCTCTCCGGCTCTCTGCATTTATCTGTATTGTATTTTATGGCTCTTTCTTCTCCTCTGCTGTCTTCTGCTATTGATTTTCACTTATAGGTTTTCATCCCTTTCATTTCAATTTCAGTCAGGCAAACGGCACAGAAACCATGAACCTGAAACCCCTCTCTCCCTCTTTCTCTTTGTCTCTCTCCCTCTTTTTTCATTGGAAGGCCATTGTCCTGCACTGAACTGCAGGTGTTTAGAATTGCCTTTCTCATTTTAACACCCATAAGATACGGTAAGATCTCTCTATCCAGTTAGAGCATTGACATAAAATCGCCATATACTGTATATGATGAGTGTTAAGGAGTGCTTTTGTCCTTATGGGGTGAATGCATAGTGCTGTCAGTGTAATCTCTCTCTCTCTCTCTCTCTCTCTCTCTCTCTCTCGTGTGTGTGTGGGCCTGGTAACCCAATGTTAAAAGATGGCAATATCCGAAATCCTTGTCCATGTGGAGACATTTTCTGGTCCCCATGAGGAAAACAGCTTATAAATCATACTAAGCTGTTTTTTTTAATGTGTAAAAATGCAGAAAGTTTTTTTGTGATGGGTTGTTTTAGGGGTAGGGTGTGTGTGTGTGTGTGTGTGTGGGTGTGCTTTTGTTTATATTACATTGTGGGGACCAAATGTCCCCATGATGTAATATAAACCTGAGTTCACCTACATCGTGGGGACCAGCCAGCGGTCCCCACAATGTAAATGGGTTTATAAATCATATAGAATGAGTTTTTGTGAAAAAGTAAAAGTTTGCACAGTTTCCTGTGAGGGTTAGGTTTAGGGGTAGGGGCAGGGTAGGGGGATAGAATGTACAGTTTGTTTAGTGTAAAATGCATTGAAGTCTATGGAAAGTCCCCACAATTCACAAAAACAAACATGTGTGAGTGTGTGTGTGTGTGTGTGTGTGTGTGTGTGTGTGTGTGTGTGTGCGTGCGTGTGTGTGTGTGTTCTGATGACAGTAAGTGATTACTAATTGCTACGTTCACATCGTAGTTGAATGAGGCCCATATCTTACTGGGACACAGATCTGTGATTTAGTTGTCAGCATTAACAGCAAACACCACATGGAATCTGACACTTTAATTTCTCATCTAGGCCACTTTTATATGTGGAAAATAATATGTTTTAAATAATAAATGTTTTTAATAATGTATATTAGTGGTCAAAGTCACTAAACATCTGGGCCTCTTCAATGGAAAAAAAAAAAAAAGCCTGTATCTTATTCATTAAGATTTACTATTCAGTGGTTTAACCAAGCATAAATGCGTTGAAATTGAGTCTTATTTAAATGAAGTCATTGTCATCATTTTCAGGAAAAACGTTCCTTTCTATATAAATTAGACTTATTTTGTATTGCACCTTATGTACAAAAGACAGAGCTATTTGCCCACCTAGATCCAAACTTAATCAAATACACCTGAATGATTTGAGTGCTAAAACACTGTGAACAATGCATGCAAACAAACACTATCAACATGCTCAAATCTTTTTAAATCAATTCTCTGGTCTCAATGTTGTGACACCTGACAGTGACGAAGGTGACAACAGAAAGTTAAAATGTTTATTTTAATGCATAGATTTTTATATACTTATTTAATAAGTTCATACAACAACAAAACATGATATCAATGTCATGTAATGGTAGTCATGGAATACACAAAGATGAGGAACGTGTAGATCATTTTTAATCAGAAAACACAAAGGAGATACTCAGAGAAAACACCACTAAAATTAACAATGACCGACATCAAACTGAACCAGACAGGAAGTATTTATACACAAGGAAATAGGGCTGTCACGATATCAGATTTTTCACACCACAGTTATCATGGCCAAAAGATTTCATGATATCGATATATTGTGAGAAACCTTTAAGCCAGTGAATCCCACCATTGCATACAACAACTACACTTAAGGGTAATCAGATACTGATAAACAACTGATAAACACAAGGCACAATAATTTTTACTTTTGGTTGTCTTTAGAATTTTTTTTTATGAAGGAAGCATTTAGTTTATCTGATTTCAAGCTGGAGAAAAAAAACACTGCCTGAATGTATCCCAAAGAACTGAAAAGATTTTCTGATGCACATTTTAAAGACCATGCTATGTGATTTCAGAAAGAATAGAGGCAGAAATTATATTATTTTATAGTATTCTATACAGTGATAAAGGCTATGTAGATTAGCATAGCATTATAAATATACATTATCCTTATGGAAATAACCAAGATAGCTTGAACACAGACAAACCATATACTGTCAAAATAGTGTGTTAATTCTCTTCATGTTAAATCATTCAAAACGTCTCTATTTGCATTTCAAATGTACATTTCATACAGATTACATAATCGGAGAGAATAGCCTAATTCTTTTAAAATATTTCATTTAAAATTAGACATTTCAAGCTTTCTATAGATATATTTCTCATGTCTGTGAGGCAAGTAGCCATCTTATGATGTAGTTATCCTCATTTATGAGACGCGCTCCAGTTCACGTGCAAAGCAAGTGATCGCGCTGGCACTTCCATTATATTGTCTGCTATATTTGCTTCTTATGTATTAAATCCAGGCAATTGGTTGATGAAACGTTGATTACAATTAAGATACAATTTATACAAAACGAAAATCACTTTAATGAAAGGCTTTCTACAAAACAAAACTTAATAAAGTGGTCAAAATTATGTCTGACCCACTCCATGTCTCCCGATATATTGCGCATCTTATGATAGCTATCCTATCTTACTCATGCTGTTCACGTTTCATAATCAACATAGATGAAAATTTAAAAAATAGCATTATAATATTTAAAGATAAATATGAAACTAAAAACGTTTTCACTTACATGTTCTGTTGTGTAGAGAATCTCCTCTGTCTTCTCAGACGACATGATTTTGCGCAGCAGTAGCAGCTGCTCACGCTGCATCTTCTTCTGTTTTATGTCTGGCAGCGTTAAGGTGAAATACTGCCACCTATTGTACTTTGGGATGTCAACCATGTACTGGTGCTGGATTATTTACGTGTCATATTAAAATGTGTATTATTCATTTGAAGTATTTCGGTTATCACAATATATTGTCACACCCTTAATTAACAAGATATCGATTTTTCATGTTTTGAATATCACGGTTATCGTCAATACCGGGATATCACGACAAGCCTACAAGGAAAATGAGGGAACTAAACAGAAACAGCTGGACAAAGATTAACTAATCAGTAACCATAGAATCTTACGAGAACTAATACAGAAATGTCAGGAACTAATTTAGCTTTCCAGGCAAACCGTAACCCGTGTTTTTCCAACCTTCTACCCGTGAAAGTGCGCTGGAACGGCAGTCAAACCTGTGACTTCCCACCCGTGAACTCGTCCTAGATCGATGTACTCCCAGTTCCGCGGTCTGACGTCACATAGCCCGCGAAACAACAATAGCAGCCCCTATGGAAAAACACGTAAAATAAAAGGTATAACAGCTTCTCTTGCCTTATGCACCATTTTTTTCCTCCATTTCCCTCAAATAAGCAAGGAGTAAGCACCTTTGGCGATAGAAATAATTGTAGATGAGCATAAGCCCCGTATGGTCCGCCATGCTGGTTTGTTTATACTCAGGCAGTTTGGCGTGACTTGCCTGGAATGCTACAAAGTCATGAGTCGTGGTTTGAAGTCATGACTTAAGGGCTCAAAAAACTGCCTGGAACGCAGCATAACTAAACACAACATAATTGTGAGAATTATATTACATTTTATTATTTAATTTATTGATGATTTTAGGTTGAACATGCTAGAATGGGGTATTTTACATTAAGGTCAGTTTAGAAATGTCTCCTGTTCTGATATTGTCACATTTATAAGGACAGAGAAAAAACTGGACACTAAATGACTAAAAATCACATAATAGACTTTCAGGTCATTCCGAACACAACCAACTCAATCTGAACTACATGTCTTGTTACTAGGAAATGCATGACAAGTGAAAATAATTGTGTTCTAAAATTGGCTTAAAATATTAAACATGTTTAATATCCTCTACTGGATAAAATAATTGTCTGAAGCTCACTATGCGGTTACATCATACACTATGCGGTTTTAAGAGAAAACTTTCAATTCAAATCATAAGGTTAGCTCTGACTTTTCAGCAACTAGCGTCGACTCTTTCAGACTGTAAACTGGGCAAAAAAATGGGCAAAAGTCATGTACAGTATTCCAGTCTTTATACAAATTACATGCTTGACAGTCATGGTCACTATGATTGAACTGCAGTTGTATGGAAAAATAATATTCATGCTTAGAATGATATGAGTGTGAGTAAATAATTCTTTTCTGGCTGAACTATTCGTTTAAGTGTGTTGGTGGCTGTAAATAAGTACTTTTGTCTGCTGTCAGTAAACTCTCCATGCAGGATGTGGACAGACCACTAAACAGGCTCTACTGATGGACAGAGAAACCATTAACACCAGCGCCAAGGTCACGCTGGGATGTTTCCTTCTGTTTGTGATGGACAAATTAAGACTCACTCACAGCACTCCCATCATGCCTCTGGGACACTCCCCCTGGACTCCTCCTTTGCCCATTAACAGGTTGATTGAAAGCTATCCAAACGACCCAAACAAAAGAGTCTCGCCATGGTCGCCATCTCGTTCATCCCGGAATATCTTTCAGGGACCCATTTCCTGACATCACGGGGGCTGGATTAGGCCAGGGGGCAGATTGCCCTGTGACACCAGCCCGCTATTGCCTCGCCATAACCACAGTGTCGTGTCCAGCCGGGCGGACGTGTTATTTTTTTTTTGCACACCCCCATCCCCCTTGTAGTCTTGTATTAGCAGCCATTTTGATCTCCACACTGCTATTATCCAGCTGATGGCTCTGACATGTTGATCATATACGGGAGAAAGAAAATTGATTTCCTCAACAGCAAACACGGTCCAATCTTCCCAAGCCAGTAATTTTACCACCACAACAAAATAAAAGGGTAATCTTGCCCCAGGAGAGAGGAGGAGAACAGCACTCTGAAATAAACGGGCCAAGAAAAAAAGCAGCTAAATAAAGGGAGAGTTTGTGGAAGGACAGTGATGTGGATGATGATGATGATGATGAGGGTTTTGAGGTGGCACTTTGACTGACAGACAGACAGTCAGACAGACGAACTTGGATAATGTCCTGCAGGGAGGCCAGAGAGCCACTGCTATGGGGCGTCAGAATGCACTGTAATTCAGATAGTTTACTGAGCACAAAAAACACAACAGCTCTCGCTAAAGGTTTAAAGGGTTTAACGTCGCTCAAATGCAGCGATCTGAGAGGCTCAGATATTTCTTTTATTCTTTATCCTTTATCTTATTTAGAAAAAACAATGAAATAAAATAGAGAAATGAAATAAAAAAAAAAGAAAAAAAGAAAGAAATATAAAAAAGAAACATTGCAAATAAAGTGTAATATACAGTAAATCAGTCTATAATGTTCCTGTAGGCAAAGGATTGCTCTATGTGGTTTATATAGCTGAAAAAAATCTATCATTCCAGCATATAATTTGAGTTAATTTATATTTTATTTTATATTCATACTTTGTGTGTGTGTGTGTGTGTGTGTGTGTGTGTGTGTGTGTGTGCTTTTGTTTATATTACATTGTGGGGACCAAATGTCCCCATGATGTAATATAAACCTGAGTTCACCTACATCGTGGGGACCAGCCAGCGGTCCCCACAATGTAAATGGGTTTATAAATCATATAGAATGAGTTTTTGTGAAAAAGTAAAAGTTTGCACAGTTTCCTGTGAGGGTTAGGTTTAGGGGTAGGGGCAGGGTAGGGGGATAGAATGTACAGTTTGTTCAGTGTAAAATGCATTGAAGTCTATGGAAAGTCCCCACAATTCACAAAAACAAACATGTGTGTGTGTGTGTGTGTGTGTGTGTGTTTCAGCTCCTTCCGTCCATCTTTTATATATTTATTTATTTGTTATGGAGCCCCACACATGACATGCGGACAAATATATATATATATATATATATATATATATATATATATATATATATATATCGTGGCCACGAATTAAGAATTTGTTTTCTCATTTTAATAAATCGTGTCCACGATTTATTAATTTGTTCCCCCGTTTTAGTAAATCGTGGTCACATTGAACTAATTTGTTCCCTCGTTTTGATTGAACTAAAACAAGGGATCAAATTAGTACAACGTGGCCATGATTTAGTAAATCAAGGGAACAAATCATTATATCTTGTGCATGATTTAAACGGATAGTCTATTTATACTATGTGCAAATAGCATCCCTTGTTGGCAAACGCTATTTACACTAGCTCTGCCTACTCACGTTTTTAAAAAAAGACATGTAGAATTGAATGTCTTCAGTGGTGCAGCAATAGTAAGGCTTGCAGGCCTGGCTTTTAATGCGATCAACGCTGGTTCGAATCAGCCTTTTGCCGAGCTCGCATTTATTTTCAATACAAATAAAAATAATGTTCTAAAAGTGGAAATAAACTGGACCCCACCCCCTATTCATTAATTCCTTACATTGTGTTTATTTAACTATTTGTTTTTAAAATAATAACTACGTGAAATAATGGGGTTTGTTTATTCTTTCATTTAATTATTCAGTTATTTGGTTTTTGGGGTTTTTTTGTATGTTTTACAATGACTGCATGAAATGATGGGGGTTGTTTGTTTTCTGTTTCTTCATTATTATTATTATTATTATTATTATTTTTTACAGTGCATAAAATGAGGGGGTGGATTACATCAATTCAGATCTCTCTCTTTCTTTCATCACTCCCCCTCTCTCTGTTTCCTGAATAGAGGAGGTCTTTGCTCTTTGGTACTGGCGATCGTAGTGACCAAAGCAAGAAGAATCATAGGGCACAGCACTGAATCAAAGGCTGGACCACAGATAGGATGGCGGGGGTGTGGGGGTTGTGTGGAGGTGATGACCTTGAGTATTGATCCAAGCCTCCATAATTTCCATGGCTTACTGGGGCCCTTCTCCCAACCTGCTGGAGTACATTAGACCAGAAATCCATACCATGGCCCATGTTCATCCAAGCACAGGAAGAAACTGAATTAAATGTTAAAAAACAATCTGGGGCTGCAGTTGGGACCGATTCATCATGATTCCCGGGTGTCAGGCAGGTAGGATGACCATGGAGGATTCAGCCAATGGCCGGAGAGCTCACACCACAGATAGACTCATTCAGACTCATCTGTCAGCAAACTGGTCAGTGCAGGATTTTTAAGCACTGACACAAATGTGGCCATGGTCAGCAAGTTCCAAAATTACTTGGGAGTCATTGTCCGAGATGAGAACGGATCAAATGTGAAACAATAGCAATTGAGAGAAAATTGAAGCTACTCTACATGGCAGTAAGCAAAAGTTCCCAATTAAATATGAATGTGAGCTGAATAGATTTTGAAAATACAGTCAGTTCAAGGTTCAGCACAAGGTTATTTTAAACCATTAAACTTTTTTCTTTGATATATGCTTCAATCTAATAAAGCAACCTTGAAATACTATCACTACACAAAGGGGACAATTATGGATAAGTTTTACAATTCTTAAAGGGTTAGTTCACCCAAAAATGAAAATTCTGTCATTTATTACTTACCCTCATGTCGTTCCACACCCGTAAGACCTTCGTTAATCTTCAGAACACAAATTACGATATTTTAGTTGAAATCCGATAGCTCTGTGAGGCCTCCATAGGGAGCAATGGACACTCCTCTCTCAAGATCCATAAAGGTACTAAAAACATATTCAAATCGGTTCATGTGAGTACAGTGGTTCAATATTAATATTATAAAGCAACGAGAATATTTTTGGAGCGCCAAAAAAACAAAATAACGACTTATTTAGTGATGGCCGATTTCAAAACACTGCTTCATGAAGCATCGGAGCATAAATGAATCAGTGTGTCGAATCGTGATTCAGATCGCGTGTCAAACTGCCAACGGCTGAAATCACGTGACTTTGGCGCTCCGAACAGCAGAATCGACACACTGATTCATCTGTGCTCCGATGCTTCCTGAAGCATTGTTTTGAAATCGGCCATCACATAACAAGTCACAATAAGTCGTTATTCGATTTATTATCTTATTAAGATTTCAACTTATTATCCATTGCTCCCTATGGAAGCCTCACGGAGCTATCGGATTTCAACTAAAATATCGTAATTTGTGTTCTGAAGATTAACGAAGGTCTTACGGGTGTGGAACGGCATGAGGGTAAGTAATAAATGACAGAATTTTCATTTTTGGGTGAACTAACCCTTAAATTCTTAATTCCTTGGTGGCGTGACAATAACAGAAGGCGTAATTGATCAGTGTCAAAGTATGAACGAAATATAATTAATAACTTGTACATGGATAGAAAAATAATAATATTCACATTCCATTATTTTCTTTCCATCTTTTTTTCAAAAATAGATAAAAATTATCATGTCAGGGTTGGTGTTTTTGTTTTTGTTTTTTTTTGTTTTTTGTGACTGAAATGATGTGATTTCCGCAGGGAAAACGAAGGTGGATCCCCGAGCCTTTATCATTTTCAACAAGGGGCAGAGTGACATTAAAGCTCATTACAGCAGTTGATCTGAAATCAATGTGAAGATGTGGCCCCATGTCTTCATGTTGTTGAGCCTAGACTGCTTCCAAACTACTTGCATTCAACTAGGATTGAGTAATCACTCCATTGACCAGGCTCCTCTATGGAAGTCATTACACAAAACTGGGAATTTACAGGGGGTTGGGCACATGTTCTTCTCATGCAAAACTGTACCCTTTTCAGCCATGCAAGACGTATTTAGAGTAATGCTTTGGGTAGTTGCTAGGGCCAATATTCTGATCCAGAGATATGGCTTTTTTTTTTGCTCATTTATGGTCCACTAAAGTCAGAACGCTTTTCATCAGTCAGACAGAGAAGTATTAGCACACCTCTCCTTAATAAGTCACATGATTTGAGGTATCATTCATGTCCGTACTACACACATTGTGGGGCAAGTTACCCGCTAGTTTAATACTTAGTTTAGGGGTTTGTTCAAATGATGAAGAGGATTATAGTTTTCAGCAACTAGTCCTCTTAAAATGTTGCCATATAAAAAGAGTAATTGAGGAGTTGCTGAGATTTCAGCTTGAGAGGACTTTTTCATTCATTCACTCTGTGAGAGGTGGGAGCTTCCTGACTGTTCCAATGACCTCCCACTCTCAGTCAAGTAGGAAGTTTTGATCGTTTAGCATGTGTGTTAGCTCGAAGTGCTAAACAAAAGAGCCCAGTGCTCCACTCTCTCAATTTAAGGAGGAGGATGTTGAGAATCCATAGAGAAGGGTGTAAAGGCCTCCAATGGGGAAAATGATTTTTTTTTTTTGGGCATGAAGAGGACACTAGAAATCATCTCCAGCAATTTCGGTAATGGCTTTTGAGACAGCTGCTTTCATTGTTGTTTAATGATGACAAATGACAGCTTGAAAAGACTTGGCAGTTGAAGAGAGAAGATGGAGTGAAAGAAGAAGGAAAAGAAAGACTTGCATAAATTGCCTGTTGAGTATTTTCCACAGTGATTGTGGGTAATTGGCTTTTATTGGACTTGTTAGCTCTGGATAACTTTTGGCCATTATCCCACTCATGGCAACGAGCATTTCAGGCTCTTGATCATGAACATTCATGTCTTAAGTAGCTGCAAGATTTTTCCGATGAATCTGAGGTAGTGAGCAGTGCAGGCCTAAACCAGCCCAAAGAGACTTTTTTCAACTCAAGCGTGGAGAGACAGCCTTCATATGGTTCATTTAAGACCAGCTCAGCTGAAGGGAACTCATTTTAAGGGCCTAGTTTTCTGAAAGGATAGATGTGGATCAGAGATATAACTGCATGGCTGACATTTTCTAAACTATGACATTTCAATACAGCGCTTTAGGTTGAGTGCAACCACTTTTCTCAATATAGCTCTATAAGGTTAATTGCAGTAACTTAAATGTGTAGGCAAAGAGAGATGACATTATTTGATGTCTGTAGATGTTGGTGCAGGTTTTTCAAAGTTCAACTGAATCATAAGGTCTTGATTAATTGGAATAAACAAAGGAAAGACCAGAGCCAGCAGTAATACTTCTTATAAATATACAGCACTCAGAGCACTGAGACTTGTCTAATAAGATTGTACTTTGAGGTATTGAGAAGGGTCCATTTCAAAATCTGGCCCTGCTGGTTTGACCTATAGTTTTCTTTCTGGTTCTGTTAAAGGTTAAGTCTCTAATTTTGCTACTAGCGCCACCAAATGGAACTGCAATCTGTTTGAGCCACTTAAAAGGTCTGGAGAGAACAACATTGGTTCAACCAAGTCTCTTTTCCAACAACATGGTGCTGGGGCCAAATTTGAAGTCATTCCATGTATTTTCAAAACAGAAAAGGTAGTTCTGGGCTGTGAAACTTTAACAGAACCATTAGCGTCAAAGTGATGGGGTAATGTCAGCACCATCTCAGTAGTACATTTTGGTGGAAAAAGAGTATATACAGCGTACATTTGGAAAAAATAATAACCTCTAACCCTATGCTTAAACCTAATCTTAACCTTGCCGGTAGCATATCATGATAGATAGCATTACTGTTTGTTGGAATCGGATCCATCCAAGATTTTTCCGAAGTATTAACATTTCTTGAAAGGAGAATGCATCATTAGGTGCATTTACATGGAGCATTGTAATCTGTTTAAAAGTCCAATCCGAATGAAAATGCTCCATATAAACACCTCACTCGGAATTAAAAATGCCCAAACCGAATGGAATTGTAATCGGTTTGAGAGGAGTGGGATAAACCTTTCTATAAACCGATCAAAATAAAAATTCTGCCATGTAAATGAGTTAAACCAATTACTTTGCATCTACATCATCACGTCAAGAGGTCAGGGATGTCAGAATGCAAAATGGCAGCGGCAAAATCAAACTGGAGTAAAACTGAAATAACACATTTATTAAATACAATGAAGGAACTCAGTGTAACATTACTACGGACCTTCATCCACATGCTTCTGCTTTTAGGAGAAGGGAGGGGTACGGTAGTATTGAGATGCTCCTTAGAGATGCACAGCCACCAAAAAGGTCAGCTTCCTTCCATAAGCTAATTGTGCGCATGTCACAAAGTCATTCCGATTGAAAGCGCCGGTACATGTAAACACCGTATCGGATTAGATAACGTCTCATGTAAACAGTCCACCGAATCTTTCAATCGGAATGATTTTAATCGGAATGACAAAAAAGTGTACATGTAAACGTGGCTATTGAGTTGAACAATGAAACTGGCTGTTGCATTGTTTAAAAAGAGTCATTAATTTCGCAGTTCTGCTTGGTGCGGAAATTACACACTTTGCCTTTAAGGTCAAACAGACGATATTTCAGAGGATTTCTCTGTATTTAAAATGAAGAGGATGTCATCTATGAAATGGCAACCTTTTATCACAACAGCCACAACACGCTAGTCATAGATAAAATCAATGTACGTAAATGGAGAAAACATGTCCCTTTGTTGCACTGCTAAACCCGAACTGTGCGGAGCTAACAGTTGAACTCCCTCAGGTTTTAGGTGTGACTCCTCTCGTTCTGTATTTAGAAGCCAGATGCTTTGCGGTTAATCTTTAATATTTAACAGAGCTCTGCCCAGACGAGCTTAGAAACTGGTGACAAGAAGTTGGCCCTTGTGCTCCAGCCTGTCGAACATGTTGTTATAACAGGGTTATACGAGGCTTTTGCCAATCAATGAGTGATGTTCAAAACTCAGCACTCACCCCATGCTAGCTCACTCTCTCCAGCCAGGTCTCCAGCAAGAGATCTTTGACTCAAGGCCTGTCGTTCACCTCACAACAGAAAATCCATACGTTTCGGATGTGATTTTAAACTGATCCATTATTAATGGATCCCCTCTTCTTGGAACTCACTGCTGTTTCTGGTAGCGGAATCCTGTGTTTTGGTAAGTGGTGAAGTTTCCTGTAAATCTGTCTGTGTTTGTGTGTGTGTTTATGTCCCAGTGGATGTGTTTCAATTAGGCCGTAATGGCTGAAGGGGTGTAAGGTCACACCAAAAAGGCCCATGGGTCTGTTGACAATGAGGGGAGGAAGAGGGGAGAGGCGTGCATTCTCATTTGAATGCTGAGATGCCGTGTGTGCGGTATTTGACCCCAGCAGTAGTGTTAATGGATATCGTCACATCTCTGCTCCTCCTCCCACATGTGATTTACTGAACAAATACTTACTGGAACTGCTTGATTTGCTTCCTCTGGTGTGACCTGAGGCCTGTATTCAGAGACTAGATATTCACATCAACCTAACTACTCTGTGCAAGTGCAAGGTTGTCATTGTTAATAAAAACAATTATGCAGCCTAAATAGAATTACAGAAAAAAAAATGAATAATGACTGAATATGTTGTTTTCATTTTATTTATTTTCAGGATGATGTTTAGGGGCACCACAATTATCCGTGCACCAGCGTTGTTCCACAAATAGCAGAACATAATAAAAGATACAAAATTGCCATAAATTGTGCAAAAATTGTGCAAATATTTACAATGAGTAGTTGTTCTGCAGGTTGTCTGACACAATATCAGAGTGAATGCAGTTCATGCTGCTGAATCATTCATGCCTATGAATATATAGTTATATCAGACTATTGGAACTATCTGTTTTACAAAAGACATAATCAAAAATGTTTAAAATGATACACTCACATACACTCAAGTCATATCAGTGGGAAATGTGGGATAAGAGGTCTTTAATTTGTATCTGTAATGTGGAAGTTTATGATTAATAGTGCAAAAAATAAAAAAATAAAATAAAAAATCACTGGATTAGGTGTAAAAGCAAAAAGGTCTCCCCTACTCTTATTGGGAAAATTAAAAGATTAAGTTTATCATCTCAAGTGATGGAAAATCTCATAAAAGCAGAATGTTCCTCCTTTAAGATGTGTTACATACCGGCTAGACACTCTGAATGAAATGATATCAAGCCCTTCGTAAAGTGCTCTACAGCAAATGGGGGAAATTGATTATATTCCTTTAAAGTGCCTCAAAAACCCTTCAATTTGTGTTGCTGGCTTATTTCATAGCTCAGAGTGCGGAAAGGTTACGGTTTTCCCCTGGTTGCTATTTGTCTGTAAATGGCCATATATAGGGTTTATAGGTAGTGGTGACAAAAGAACAGTTATATACAGTACTCTACCTGGGATCAAGTGATAACTAAATTTTAATCTAGTTCAAACTGAGATTAATAGTTGTTTTTAAATGCGATCCAATACAGATCAGCATAGAGAAACCATTCTGAGTAAAGGAACATTCAAGCTTGGGGGCTTCATCCTTTTCCAGTGGCGTTCATATCCCATCTGTCAGACGGGACAGTCAATGCAGGAGAGAAGAAATGAGAGAGGGAAAGAGAGAGAAGGAGGGAGGAACAGAAACCAGAGACTCTGAACTGATAGATTACACTGCCCTAAAATGGAGTGCTTCTCAGCCTTGTAAATATGTGACAAATGACAGTGCGAGAAGTATTGATTTCAGGCCTGTCCTGTGGAAACGGAGTCAGTGGCCAAGGCGACACGTGAAGTTGGGGACACTGAAGACTGTTTTGGACTGTACTTCTCAAACAAACAAACAAACAAACAAACAAAAATAAACCATTTTGATTTGTGTCACTTACGTCAGAATAAACATCTAAAAATATAGCAGGATCAAAAATTAACAGGGGCTCAATGACAAAAATACCTGAAATTTTGAAATGTGGGAGCAAAGAAATCTTTGATTTAGTGAATGTGAATATGGAAATCACATAGAATTGGTATAATACCTGTAATCAACATCGATTCAAATCAAAGGCCAGAGTTATTAACATCTGCCTTGGGTGATCTGATCACAAGTGGTCAGCTGAGACAGATTGCGGTTTACGATATGTTATTAATAATATATTAATACATCTATTATTAATAATATATTATCATGGTTTTCTGACTACTTTCAAATGTAGTTTAAGTGATCCAGTCACAGTGCATCACCAAACAGTGTGGTCAAATGCTTTCTTATTGTGATCCAATCATTGTCATTGAAAATCCATGCTAATGTGTCAGGTATACTGTAAAGCAAAGACTATAGATATAGAAAGAAGGTTCACTCCTATTAGTTATGAATGGGAGAAACTGCAACGGATGCAATATGGCGGAATACGTCACGCCAATCTATGATTGATAAAGTCATTGCGTCACTGCAGCTGCCATTAGAGGCTCCGGTTCCCATAGAAACCTGAGACACGCGCTTATGACTGCACATGCACATTGGCTCATCTAGCCTGAAAAATAAGCTTTTTTTAATACTATTTGAGCTTAAGAAACAACATTTATGGGACAGTTCTTGTCAGATTTTGTTGCTGATCTGAAATATGTTAATACATTTATTTAATTGTGAGTTCGCCAAGCAGTTTTTGAGATTTCAGGAGTCCCCCATTCAAACAGATAGGACTTGGTCTTGGATACCCGAAATAGCTGCATGGAGGAATTGCAAATATGGCCGCTGAGTGAAAAGATATTCTTTGAAAGGGACTTTGCGTGAGGCAAAAGGACCCATCTACTGAAGAAAATATCTGTCATGATTTGTCTACCTTTACCTCAGTGGATAGTTTTCCATTGCAAGTTTACATAGAAGATCTTTTTTTTTTTCCTGGAAACACAAATGTGGAATTATACTGTAAAAAAAAACCAAAAAAACAAAAAAACAAAAAAAACAAAACTAAACTCTGAAATTTACTGTAAAAAAAAAAAAAAGTCAGCTGTGGCAGCAGAAATTTACTGTAAAAATACAAACACTTCATGGATTTAACTTAATTTTACAGTAAAAACATGTATAATATTATAAATATTATGATAATTATAATATAAATAATATAAATATAAATGATTATAATAAATATTATCATTACATGATAATAATAATATTACATGATGAAATGTTAAAGGATTAGTTCACTTTCAAATTAAAATTTCCTGATAATTTATTCACCCCCATGTCATCCAAGATGTCCATGTCCTTCTCTCTTCAGTCGAAAAGAAATTAAGGTTTTTGATGAAAACATTCCAGGATTTTTCTCCATATAGTGGACTTCAATGGCCTCCAAATGGTTGAAGGTCAAAATTACAGTTTCATTGCAGCTTCAAAGCGTTCTACACGATCCCAGACGAGGAACAAGCGTCTTATCTAGAGAAACCACTCATTTTCTATAACAAAAATTTTAATTTTATACATTTTAACCATAAATGCTCATCTTGGACTAGCTCTCTTCTTCTTCTTCTTCTTCTTCTTCTCTATTAGAATTCCGGCAGTGTAGACACTCACTGTTAGACATTTCAAGGGGTTTTTACAGTAACTTACTGGCAACACTGTTGCCAGTAAGTTACTGTAATTAAGATTTACAGTACTATAACCGTATTTCAGTTTTACAGTAACTACATGATACTGTAATTATGTAATGCAGTGCAATTACTGTAAAAAACCCAGGTAATCAGTACACTACTGTAATTATTTGTCCTAAATATAGATTTCATAATTTTTATATAGAATTATAGAATTAATTTAATTAAGTACTACTGAGATAAAATTCACACAAAATTATTCCAAAATATCATTTTATTTTTTATTTAAAACATTGCATATATGTCACAAAATAAACAGTCTGCCAATGCTGGAAAGGATGTGTTAAAAATGAAATTTTTTACACATTAATGGGAGAGTTTAGGGACAACATTTTTTTGTGTTAATTTTAACTCATTAAGCTGTTATTGTTTGTAACAAAATAAATGTGTCAAAAAGGTTAGCACAAAGATGTGTAAACGTGTTTTAAACCAGTATTACAATAAAATAGGCAGAAAACATTGCTTTTGTTAAGTCATTTAACGTTAAGTAACAATATGATTTCAAGTACAGCTTACCTCAGAAATCTTGCTAGCAGTCACCGGCGCTTTGTTGCAGTTGAGACCTTTAAAACACGCATATATTGTAGTAAATATTAAATTCCATAATCTAACAAAATCTTTTGTCAAATGAAACGTTAACGCAGTTTACCGTGGTAAAGATTTTTTTTTTTACCTTGTTTGCTGGTCTCTCTCTCTCTCGGGGATAAGTCTTCACAGGGTGCATCACTACACCGGCCGCAGACTGTGGCGCTGCCGCGCTGGTTCCGTCTCTACCCCGGACGCGAACGACGCGATTCAACAAAAGACAGAACACAATCACTGTTGTTTGTACTGAATGCTCCGGCGCGACACGACAAATCCCAGACAGTATAACGTTACTGATGCCCCGTTGTACGGTACTCCGAGTCCGAGTCCAAGCGCTCGAGACACAAGGGACAAACAGGTTTGCATTTTGTAAAGGTCCGGTAGCTTCAATGTGTCCAATAAAGACAGCCACGGGCTGTTATCGTTGTAGACACGCGGTGTAAGGCAAATAATGTCAAACCAAATGTACAAAAAGAGGGAAATAAAAAAATGGAGCCAGAGGATCCGTTACAGCAAATACAGTAGTATACTGCAAATGTAAAAAATACAGTAAATCGCTGTATGTAGTGTGTAACGTCACAGAAAATTCCCATGATGCAAAGGGAATCACAGTTATTTACTGTAAAGAGAATTAGCAGTATAATACTGGGTGATATATGGTAAATAACTGTAGAAATTACAGAAATGTCTAACAGTGCTGCTATAGGTATTACTGCCCTCCACAGGTCAGAGTTTAAGCTAATTGTTATATACTTGCAATAGCATATTGTATATGACAATTTAGTTCAAACTTTGACCTGAGGAGGGCAGATTCTAGATCTTGGAAGTATGACAAAAATAAGAATTTTCACCGGAAAATGTCATCTGAACAAATAATTAACATGTCTGCCACTTTTGTTCTGACCAACTAGAAAAAAAGCATTACAATAAATCACCATGCGCTTTGTTGTTTTGTCATTTTTATGCTTTTATGTTCTCAAATTGTTAATGCTAACAACATCAGCATTGCGGGACTATGTGTATTTAGTGTGTATTAGTGTTACCTGTAGATATAAATTTCTGTAGCCATTCCGCAGTACAAAGTCTTTTGCTTTTGACTATGGCCATCAAAATGATACAATCAAAATGATAAGTTTAATTATTCCATCTGCTGTGAGAAAAGGCTATGATCCACCAGCATCCTTACATGCCATATAGCCTACTAGCTGGGACTACTTTTTTATGTAAACAAACGTGACCTAATGATGCAAAGATGAACAGCGGCATGCTTGAATTTCCCGTGGAAACCTACCAGTACTATTCTAATTAGAGAACATTGTGACAAGCTTACCGTTGTGTATCGGGCTAAGGTAAGTAGATAGTTTGGAACACTGGCTGGTTATGTACTTGCTCAAAAATTGATTTTGGATCATTTTTAACCAAAAAAAGTTATGGACTGCAGCTTGAACAACATTAGATGTATGTATGTATATATATATATATATATATGATATGATAGGTATATATATATATATATTTTTTTTTTTTTTACAGTGATAAGCCACCAAAATGTGTTATGTGTGTGTAAGTAATGTCTTTAAAAGATGCTCATAGCTGTGTAATCACACTGACAGGCAGGTGGTGGGTGAGGGAAAATGTTTCAATGTGACCTGCTCATTTGGGACTGCTTCTGTTTTCTTAGAAATGGGTATGTACAACTTTATCAGATCTGAGATCAACATAAAAGGGGATATTTATTAACAAGACTGGCTGGGGTGGGCTACTCTCAGAAATGTGTGTTCCGTTATAATTATGACATATCTTAACTAAATTCCTAGTGTAGGGGGATGTAAAATCAAGTCAAGTGACTTGAGAAAATCAATCCATTGTTTCCTATAAAGTATTGCGGTAAAGCCAGGGATGAGGCTAGAGTGAGCTGTGAGCAAACCGCTGTGACAGCCCGAGCAGGTGCACTCAGGATGAGAGGCAGAATGGATCCCCCATTGAGAGGGACAAAAAGGGCTTCTCTCTCCACATCTGACCACCACAGGAAAAGAAAGGACGGCCATGCTGATATACTGACCCCTGGCTGTCTGTCTTGCTCTCTTTGACTCACTTTGCTCTCTCTCTTTCTCTTTCTCTTTCTTTCTTTCTTTCTTTCTTTCTTTCTTCCTTGAGCCGCCATCTGTGGTCACGGTACAGCACAGACTGACAGCCAACTCCATCTCCCCAGGTCTAAAGCAGTCATGAAGGATTAGACCTCAGCTCATGACGATTTCTGGTTGGTTTCGTCTGCTGGTTAGCAGTGCTGGTGCCAAATTAGTGCACCTCACATCTGTGTCTTATAGCAAATCGGACTATTCTAGCAACCAATCAACTGGACACAAATTTTACAAGCCAGGTTATGGAGAAGAGATGACTGATAGAACAGACTGTCCTCCAAAATAATAATAATAATAATAAATTAAAAAAAAGACCCCTATAGGTCGTTTTTCAAGCACCTTATTATGACCTATTTACGTTTTAAAGTCATGCGCCCTCTAGCTGGCGTAAAAATAACGACAGTGTCGTGTTACGTCTGTCGTATGACTGTCGTTACCAATCAAAATGTGTGTTCATTTAAATGCAATTTGTGGACTTTTTACACCATTTGTCCTATTTCCATTTAGCAAAACTCTTTTTTTTTTTATTAACGACTACACCCACCCCACCCCTAAACCTACCCTTAGTGATTTATGGTGCATATACACTTTATGAGCAAATGCGTTCCCTGGGATTGAACCCATGATCGCATGATTCTATATTGTTGTATATTGCAATGCTCTGCCAATTGAGTTACACGAAACCCAAAATATGACGCAGATAAAAGGGAATAATGCATTAAAATGAAAGTGTCGATAGGGCAAACGCTTCTATGGGTCGTATTTCAGGGAAGTGACAAACAACCTATATAGGCGTATTGGTTGGAGAACATGTTGGATAGAAAGTTTCACTTTCAGTAACATACAAAAATGTCCATCAAGCCATTTTTCCTAGATGATAGAACACTTACACTTATGTTTTAATAAACATTACAATGTAGGGGAAAAAATCATGGATGTCATGGGCAGAAAATGACCTTTAAAATGCAGATAAATGAACCACTCACATCAGTTGAATGTAAATTGCTACAGATTGCTTACAACCTACAAGTAAAGTTAAAATGTACAGTGTCTGAGACAGATCAGACATGCAAATATTTGTTATATTTATCCACAATACCCCTCACCCAACAAGCAAACTTTGTGTTAGAGTTTCTGTGGAATTACCCAAAACTGTAACTAACAACAGTTTCACTCTCATTTCATCTCATTATCTACGAGCTGCAATTTTAATTCCCTGTACGTTTATTTTGCTAACACTGTTACATATTAGTATTATAAAAATCTTGAAGGTTTTTCTCTTAACATCCAATTTCATATGCAAAACACCCTGCTAGAAGACAAAGGATCTTAAACTTCCCCTTCAAAAGAACAGCTCCTTATTGGCTCACTCACCTCCTGAGGGTGGGACATCCTCACAGATCACTGTTTAAGAACACAATGGGAGAAGGAAGGAATAGAAATTTTAATATGAAGATGTGGATGCCTAAGTTTGCTTGTAAGGACCCCTAAGTTTGCTCCAGGCTGCGGATTTGTCTTTCTGCATCATATTAAATCTTTATCAAATGAGCGAGACGTGAAAGTATGTTAGTAACATAGTAGTTTTGTTAATCTTATTAACTATTAGTTAACAAGATTAATAGTTAACATTAGTATCTTATTAAAGGGTTAGTTCACCCAAAAATGAAATATCTGCCATTAATTACTCACCCTCATGGTCCAGAAAGGTATTAAAGTCATTGTTAAAATAGTCAAAGTGACTACAGTGGTTCAACCTTTATGTTATGAAGTGATGAGAATACTTTTTGTGTGCAAAAGCAAAACAAAAATAATGACTTTATTCAACAATTTCTTCTCTGTCAGACTCAGTGAAGCAGTGAACGCAGTTCAGCGCTTCCGTGTTTATGTCCGAATGCCAGCTCAGTATCGGCCAGCTCCTGCGTCAGCATCACACGTATGCGTCGTGCTGCTCACGTGAACAGTATCGGCCAATACTGAGTCGCCGTTCTGATGTAGAACCTGGAAGCGCTGCAACAAAAATAGCATAGAAGAATGATAGGGGAGAGACTAATTTGTTGAATAAAGTAGTTTTGTTTTGTTTTTGCGCACAAAAAGTATTCTAACATTAAGGTTGAACCATTGTAGTCAAGTTGACTCTTTTATCGATGTACTTTTCTGGACCTTGAATGTGGTAATTTCGTTGCTTTCTATTGAGGATTCTATTGAGGATTTGTGTTCTGAAGAAGGTCTTATGGGTTTGGAATGACACAAGGGTGAGTACTTAATGGCAGAAATTTTATTTTTGGGTGAACTAACCCTTTATGTATTAACTGATACATTAAGTATCACCTACCCCTTTTCACAAAGTGTGTTAGAACTAGAAAACTGATGTTTCCTTCAGGTTGTGGCTCTGCTGAATATCAAATACTGCAATAACCTTATGCTTTTATTCTTTACTCTGCCTCAGCTCTAATCCTCTCCCTATACCAAACTTTGTGTATGTGTGTGCGTGTGTGTGTGTGTGTGTGTGTGTGTGTTAGTGTTTAGTGTAGTAAAGTCTTGTTTGAGGTTGCTAATTGTTTTCCTCCTGACTGCTGTTAGTGAAAGTGTTGGATCATCATTAGGATATGACTAAGAGAGTAATATCCTACTATTATTACTAATATTATGGAACACTGGTGACTTTTATCAACTTAGTGATGCTTCATGTCATGCCTAAAGATCACCCAACCATTAAGGGCTTACTAATTTATCCAAATATTTCTGTAGAAAGAACCAGACTTGTTTTGCATAAGACAATGTCCTGCTAAACCCTCTCAAGCAGGAACACATCAGTTAACCAGCTTAGCCAGCAAAACACAAAATTTGGCCAGATTGACCAGCAAATCCCTGCTAGTTTGACCATCTTAACCAGTGACAATCTCTTGTTGGACCAACTAGACCGAAATCAGAACAGCAAAAAAAAAAAAAAAAAAATCTGGAACTGCATGGAATCTACATCATTTCAACTTTTAGGGGCGTTTAGTTCAAAACGGGGCACGGTTTGCATGAAAAATCGCTAATGTGAAAGCTGTCATGCGCACCGGGGTACCGAACCCGAGACTACCTGAAGGAGGTGGTCTGAGTTCGGTTGCACTCAAACTGTGCCACGGACTCGAGCGCACTTGTTCAGGAAGTAACCTGCGCATGCGTTTTCGCCAATTATAATATATTTACTTGGTAACACTTTACAATAACAGTACATGAATAATCATGAACTAATACCTGAATTAATAGTTACTTCAACATGAACTCATGATTAGTTAAGATATGAACTAATCATGAACTAATGAAGAGCTATCCTTAACTACGACAGGAGTCGATTCATGCATGAAAACAGCAGCCTCAACTACGCGTTAATACATGTTTGATAATTAATGCATTAATTAACATTTAGGGTAAACGAAATCAAACAGTCTCTATAAGGAATAATAAATATTTGGACTTTGAAATAAATTTAAACAATTTATTATAGTCAGAACTTAAATTACTGACATCAGCAGCTTCATTATAAACATTACTGAAAGGCACAGGATTAGTTTGTCATTATTTTCACTGATCCTCCTTATCAAACATATAAAATATTAAATACACTAATAATTTATCTTAAAAGGTCTTAATATGTTTTGTGATATTCTTTCCTAACAAACTAAACTACTGTGACTTACAACAGTTCCTGAGGAATCCGTTCCCAAAAAAATAACCAAACAGGAAACATGAACTAAGGTCAGGGAATGTTTGCTGGATTCAGATTCAGAAGTTCACTCTCCATCCAGACGCAGGCCGTGATCATATACTGTACCTCCATTCTCTGACTTTTTGAAAAGTCACACAACATCACTTAACTGGGCTGAATACTTATATAGTTGTGTTAGTACATGTGTATTTGATAGTAAGTTAATGATAAATCATGAGCTGAATTTGTTAAGTAGTTAACAGTGAATTAATTACGATGTGCCCCCTCAAGTAAAGTCATGACATAAGTATACATTAACAAACCATTATTTGATGTTAGTATATGGTTAGTTAATAATGAATTAAGTATGATGTGCCCCCTCAAGTAAAGTCATGACATACGTATACATTAACAAATCATAAGTTGATGTTAGTATATGGTTAATAATGAGTTAATTACGATTGTGCATACATACATGTAAATATGTCTTTAATTATTAATTCGGCTTACCAAAGCAGTCAACATTTATTAGTTTAAAATGCCAGCAACACAACAAACGCGCCAAGAGAACACCTAGCGTGCGCCACTAATGAGTGTCCCGCCAGAAACAAACCCTACATACTTTAGTTCCGGGAATAAACTATGACTATTTAGCTATGACTAAATATAAAATGAACAATAAAAATCAGAAAACGGTTTAGATGACTCCTGTCGTAGTTAAGGATCACTCTTCATTAGTTCATGATTAGTTCATACCTTTACTAATCATGAGTTCATGTTGAAGTAACTATTAATTCAGGTATTAGTTCATGGTTATTCATGTACTGTTATTGTAAAGTGTTACCATTTACTTCAATAAAACACATGTAAGAATTGACAGTGTTGATGATTTACCTTGGATTCGAGCAGGAGTGAGCCTGCAGTGTATTCGTGGTTTGCAAGTGCAATTAGAGCGGCAAATTAATGGCAATCAGCTGTCTCCTCAAAATAGGCTGCTTCCAAACAGCGGAAAACCGTTTACATGCGGCGCACATGTAGTAAACACAGATGTCATTTACTCTGTTGTACATAATAGCACCACATTAATAAAAAAAAAACCCACAATTTATTGACCCGCGTTCTGTTTTCTGTCATGCACCGTGCACGTCTGTGATGACGTAAGATAAACGCAAACGCACCAGGGTTCGATAGAATCAATTTGAGTGTGAAACCAGACCAATGCTGCGGGGGGCACCGGGAACAATCGAGCCTGGGCTTGGACCGCGGCAAACGAGCCCAGTGTGAAAGCCCCCTTTTTCAACAGTGATTTCTGAAGCATGAACTGTTTTTTTCACCATACTACACCATCCCTACCCAGCTGAGACATCCAGCGATTATTTCCCTTTATTGGAGCACCCAACACCAGCTGGACAAGCTGAGGTCACCAAGCCCTGGCACACACACCTATCTGCTCATTAACACACACAGACTGTCAACCAGCACACATTGTGTGTGTGTGTGTGTGTGTGTGTGTGTGTGTGTGTGTGCATGAATGTCTCAACCCCTGATTAACCTATTTACAGCACACTATGTAAGAGGTCATGGCCTGTAGTGAGATGAACAGAAAAGGCAGCTTTGGTCTTAAAGGACAAGCAGCATTTATCATCATCCAAGAAAGAAAGAGAAAGGGTATGTTTGGACACAGATGTGTAATTTGACGGCAGGGTGTTGATATTTCTGATAGCAAACCTTGAAGAAACTGCAAAGAGTTTCCTGGATTTCTCATAGGGTGCTTTCACACTTGTTTTGATTGCTTAGTCCAACCCAGAATTTGATTGTTTGCCGAATTCTCCCCCTTCTCCCGCTGGTCTCTGTTCACATTATATTATTTGGGTCCAAACCGTGATATGCTTGCATCATCAAGCTGCAGTGGCATGCCCATTTTGCTAGGTAACAGCTATCAAGGAGAAAGCTCCAAAATAGATATAGTTGCTTGCATCAGTTCTTTTCAGCAGCGATCCATACCAGAGTTCTTATGAACTATACCCCAGACCATCCTTTTTAGGTGGACTTGGGTACAGTTTGTGTGTGTGCAAAAGTTCGGAAAACACTGTTCTCATCATTCAACCTGGATGCCCACCAAAGAGCAAGTGTGAAATCGCCCTTAAAATCATAGCATTCCAATGAGATTTATAAATTTACAATGTTTATAAATGTACCTTTTATAAACGTTGTCAGGTTTATTTCAGTGAAGCTGTCTGATGTTTTGTTATTGAAGACCATGTGTTTTATTGAGTTCTTAAGAGCTTTTAAAAAAAAAGATGTAATACATTTCTATAAGGGGCGTTTCCTCCAAGTGTGATGGTCTCGGCCTGTTTTGGTTTCATTTTCATTCTGTCCCCTGTGGCCTGTTTCAATAAGGGGGTTCAACCAACTCTGAGTTAAAACTTGAACTCTGAGTTGACTTTTCCTGAGATAGGAAACTCTGGGAAACTCGGTTTCAGAACAGTTGAATTGAGTTAGTTCAGTCAACTCTGAGTAGGCTGACTCTGAGTTAAGCCATGCACACACTTAACGATTGTAAGGCCGATTATGAATGTTAATTGATACTTATGACTGATCGTGCTCAAACGCGTCCAGTCAGAGCCAGTTGCGTTCAGTTGGCGATTGCAGATGGTGTTCAAATTCCATGTGTAAGTATTTAAATCTGCTTCAGTCGCAGGAAACAATCGCTAGTATGTTGAGCACAGTCTTAGAATGCTTTAGCTAGTCATTAAATGTGTGCCCGGCTTTAAGTGCGGAATTGCAGTGACGTATGGGGTAAATGCTGTGCTTCACTTTATAGAGATTAATGCATTAAACACCGCTGATGCCAGTCATTGGGGTGTACAGTAAACATGGAAAGGAACCTGCGACACGCTCAGTCAGTCAGGCTGCGTGTCCACTGGAGCAGAGCAAGCGACCAGAGCATTTTTAGATTCATTCTTATGGAAGTTGAGCATCACTTAACTTCCGCGCGGCTCAACTTCCATAGGAATGAACCGAAAACACTCGCTCTTTTAACTGCTCGCTCCGCACCAACAGATATGCACCATCAGTCAGTCAGTCAGTCAGTCTCTCTGGCTGTTTAGTGCCGTTAACCGTCCTCGTCAACCTCAATAAAGCTCTTACAGTAACGTGAGTGCTCGGAGTGAGTAATTCATATCTGCCTCCATTTCGTTAGCAATGGCCAACTTCCAATCAATTTCCGAAGGACGAAATCAAGTCCCGCCCTCTCATTTCAGATGCTGTTTCACTTGGATAGACGTCAGAGTACAGAAGAAAAGACAATCGCAACTTCCGTTTCATGACGACTTTAAATAATTATTACAATAAGTTAGGCTCCATTGTGTAACAAGCAAATTAAAATGATACACATTTATTATTCACAATATGGAAAGAGAAAATAAAACATAGTTCGTTAAGAGCATGACTCAAACATGCTATTAATGGGCTTATTTTTATTTAAGTCCACTTAGTTATTTTTTATCCATTCTGCATCTTCCACGTATGTGTTTTAGCAAGGCGGTCTGTGTTGCAAGTTGGTGAATGAAGATACTTGCCAGGTCACTACTCCACTTTATTAATTTATCTAGTGTAAAACCCGGACACCGCCACACAAATGTGGCTTTTTGTTAATGACTGTCCTACTACAGGATTTAACAGAGTAACAGCTCAATACCAGTTAAAAAATACACTTTAACAGTCTGTCACAGGCAATTCTAGTTGCATTTTTCATCAATTAATTTAAATTATCCTTTGACTATGTTCTATGTTTTTGGCCCGATGCCAAACTTTATTGCCGACCCCAGCCCTAAAGTGTGCTGTGGGTTTGGTAGGAGATAACTGATAATGAATGGGGTAAAATCATGTGAGAGGAGGCAATGCCTCTATCACACTATGATTAGACTTGCTGTTCAGACGATAAATCCTGCCTCGTTTTCTTGCGTGTACAGCGTGTACTTGCGTGTACAATCTGCCTGAATGATGGTGGTTATGGGAAGACTATTTAAAAAGTAAACAACTCACCCACTTAGATGTCACCACTTTATGTCACGTCAAAATCAAGCTCTAATCAAATTAAAAGTATATATCTGTGTCTGTGACCATCATGACACCTGCAATGTTTACAAGAGTTTTGATGACTGATTATCCTAAAATATGTTGACTGTTAAAGCAGAACTAAGTAACTTTTTTTACCTTCATAAATAGTTTTCTAAGTCCTAACGATGGTTAATTGACTTGTAGTGGTGTGTTTGAGGCGAGCACTAACCCCCTCTGGCACGTCTATGCCAAAAGACAGCACTTGCAAGTTGAGCTTCGCCGACCCGACACAATCTCGCCTCATGTTCACGTTCACGCAAGAGTGACAAAATGCTTTACGGTAATTCAAAAACAATGTATATATTATGACTTTATAAGACAATTTTGAAAATTACCCACCTCCATCGAGATTTCTTGTACTGTATTTGCAAAACTACTGCGCTGGTGAGCGTTGTAGTCGTTGTAGTCCAGAGCTGCACTTGGAGTATTTACGACAGTGTGATTCACTGAAGGAACCTGTAGGCGGAGCTTCGCAAATCTCACTGAGTTCCGCTTTAAAAAGAACAGCTGAACATCAGTTCACAAACAAAATATATTATCTGACATTTATTACTGCATTCTTATATTTATTGTTTTGGAATAAATGTTAAAATGCATAAAAGGCACTATAACGTGATGAAAAACATACTTGGTTGTAATAAACATAACATTGATTACATTTTTAATGTAAAAATGCAAAGTAGAATAATTGTATTGTTTATTTAACCTGGGAAATGTCAACTTAACTGAAACATGAAATGGATTGTAAAAACAAACAAACAAAAAAACCAACATCAACAAAAAAAACATAACTTTGCATCCTCATTTCAGAATACAACTGCATGCCTTTGATTTCAGTATATCCACATTGTGGACACACTTGTAAGTATCTAAGTATGTTTTCTCACGATCTTCAAATAACATAATATAGTTTTGGAATTTGGTTATAATGACTTATTTTTAATTACTATATATTTCACTACAACCATTTGCATTATTTCATAGTTTTGATGACATTTTACTATTGTTCTAAAATCTGGAAAATAGTAATTGCAAATTGCCCAAACAACACAAAAACCGTGAGAGCAAAAAACAGAGATCTTATATAAATACTTTACCAGACATAAAATGAGTTTGTCTATCATAGCAGATTTGCTTATAAAGTTGTCCTGTGTGTGATAGAAATAGCTTTTTTCATATGTTTAGCTGTAGTATTTTTTTGCAAGCACATGGCTTTTTTCTTAACATACATAATTTGAGCGATGTAGTTCATCTGATTTTATTGCAATGCAGACTATAATCCTTTCTAATCCACTTTGATGACAGTCAAGTGTATATTTCGCCCACTAGATTTTGCACAAGCAATCCTGTAATTGCTCCAGGTTCCATGGTGTCCCCAGGTCGATGTAATGTGTATTGAATTAAGACAGTCGGAGCTGCTGTGTAACTCTGTTATGAGTGTGTGGGCATGTATTTCTCCTTTCACTGGCAGGAATTAGATTATGACACTGAGGCTCAACCCAATCCTTCATGTGTCATAGAATAAATTATGTCACAAAAAGTTTTACCTTATTAAACAATAGAAACCAGACTTTAGTCAGAATAGACAACATATTTAATTTGACTCAAATGAGGCTGTGAGTGACAGAAATACAGTTTGTTTAATATTTTTCACCGTCTTAAATGGATTTACCCAAAAGTTCACCCAAAAAAAAATAAATAAATAAAATGATGTCGTCATTTACTCACCGTCATGTTTTTCCAATCAACACACTGGTGCGCATGGCAGTTTGTAACTTACATTTTGGCGAATTAGTGGCTAATTCATATGAATTCCAAAAATCCCATTCATATGTTTTCTGCTTATGTTACACTCATACAAAATTCATACAAATTCATACAAAATCGCCACCTCATAAAATAGCTCTTTTCTCATTATTGTTCCAACTCATATGGCTTTCTTTCAAAATTCAAAAAATTCAAGCATTTATGAACAGAACCCTTTATTCACTCTCGAATTAAAAACCTCAATGACATCAAAATCAACGTTAATGGACATTCCTGGTCTTATGGTAAACAATTTATGGATGGATGGAAAAAAGGGGTTAGAATTAAGAAATATCAATCGAAAATATTTCACAGCCCACTTTGACACCTTCAGAAAAAAAGAACATGCCTTATGCTACATTCTATAGAGATTTGTTTGTTTGTTTGCTTTTTTCTGTTCAAAAATAATTATTTTTGTAGCACTCACAGTCTTTCATTCAAGCATGAGAGCAGTGAACCACTTCTAACCACTAATTAAAAGGGTCAAAATGGGAAAAAAAGACTGTAAGTCAAGTGAGTCACAGCTCTATTATTTGTTTTCTCTCTCTCTCTCTCTCTCCCTCTCTCATTTTCTGTGGCTCTCCACGCATCACGTCCAGTTTAAGACTCTTAAATGCTGTTGACCTCACACTTGACACAAACGACCCCTCGTCCTCCACCTCACGCTGCAGATTCACTTTCTGCCTTTTACAGTGGCAGCTCTGAGATCTAAAGCTTTCTGAATACAGATCAGATCCGTGACCTTTCAGAGAGAGCAGAAGTATGTAGTGTAATATGAAAGTCCTGCTCTGTGCTCTTGGCCCTGGGGACAACGCTGACACTACAGCGCTAAAAACACTGTGTATTAATTGCAGAGACAGGAGACAGGTCCTTTCCCATCCCCCCCATCTGATCCTGAAGGTCAGTCCTGGTCTCTCCTCTTTCTCCTGCACTGGACTGGTGCCGTTCACCATTGATATCCTCTGGGAAGACTGTAAAACCTCTTGAAAAAAGCATTCAGACATGGTACTCGGAGGACTTCGGGGGTTTCTGAGTGTGTTTATTGTGGGAAAATCACAGTCTCTGTCCCCAGGGCCGTTCCAAGCATGGGGTGGGGCCTAATGCGAGGCAGCGGAAATGACATTTAGAGAAAAAAATAGGCTAATTTGTGCACATACTTTATTAAAGGTGCCCTAGAACATTCTTTCACAAGATGTAATATAAGTCTAAGGTGTCCCCTGAATATCTGTGAAGTTTCAGCTCAAAATACCCCATAGATTTTTTTAAATTAATTTTTTTAACTGCCTATTTTGGGGCATCATTAACTATGCACCGATTCAGGCTGCGGCCCCTTTAAATCTCATGCTCCCTGCCCCCCCGAGCTCTCGACTATAAAACAGTGCATAAACAAAGTTCACACAGCTAATATAACCCTCAAATGGATCTTTACAAAATGTCTCGTCTCCGTGAATACAGTAATAAACGATGGTAACTTTAACCACATTTAACAGTACATTAGCAACATGCTAACGAAACATTCAGCAAGACAATTTAGGTAACGCTTTAGATTACAAGCTCCACTTTAATTTACGGCCCGTAATGTCATACTTACCCTGTAACTACATGAAATAAGAGGGTAACAAGCTCCACTTTAATTTACGGCCCGTAATGTCATATTTACCCCTTAGTTACATGTCATAAGTACCCCTTAGTTATAAAATATTTACAGTATAAAATAATTTGTTATTTTCCTGGTTGTTACCCCTTTATTTCCAATACTTCACATATTGTTCCCCTATACTTACACATACTTAAAGTATAGTTACACTATAATTATTGAAAGTTACGCTGTAAATTTGTTGTAATTACGCAGTACTTTCCGGGCTGTAATCTAAAGTGTTACCACAATTTACAAATATCACTAAAAATATCATGTTATCATGGATCATGTCAGGTATTATCGCTCCATCTGCCATTTTTCGCTATTGTTCTTGTTTGCTTACCTAGTCTGATGATTCAGCTGTGCACAGATCCAGACGTTAATACTGGCTGCCCTTGTCTAATGCCTTGAACATGGGCTGGCATATGCAAATATTGGGGGCGTACATATTAATGATCCCGACTGTTACATAACAGTCGGTGTTATGTTGAGATTCGCCTGTTTTTCAGAGGTCTTTTAAACAAATGAGATTTACATAAGGAGGAAGCAATGGAGTTTGAAACTCAATGTATGTCTTTTCCATGTACTGAACTCTTGTTATTCAACTATGCCAAGGTAAATTCAATTTTTGATTCTAGGGCACCTTTAAGTCGTTCCCTCAATTTACTAAATCGTGCAAATGATTTAGTAAACCGAGGGAACGACTTAATAAAGTATGCGCACAATTTAGCCTACTATACTAGGATCTCAGTGGTGACTTAGTAAAGTGTGCGCACAATTTAGTACATCGAAGCAATGACTTAGTAGGCTAAATCGTGCGCACACTTTACTAAGTCATTGTTTCGATGTACTAAATCGTGCGCACACTTTACTATTTTTTTCCTGCATGTCATGTGTGGGGATCCGTAGATATTTTTCAGTATTGTATAAAAATTTGTATTTTAACATTTATACATTCAACATTCTGGGATTGCAAAGGATACATGTGATGCTGCCCTGGATTTTGACCAGAACTAAAGTACATACTGTATCCTAGTCAGAAGTCAGAATAATTTTGTAGTCTACCTTGCAGAACAGCCTTTGTGCTGGGAGCCTGTCTTAAAATGCTGTCGAGATCAGCAGCTCATTAGGATTGGAACAAAACTTAACTTAGTTTTTTTACCACAATGCAGGTCCGAGATAGTATATTCAGGAATTTTATTAGATATAGAGCCCACATCACTCTGAATAGAGTTCACACACTGAACTTATTGAACTGTACAAATCTTGGAATCCAGAAAGGCAAATTATAAAGCACCTGAAGTGCTTTTGAAAGTCTTCTTTCGAGTGTGAAGTCAAAAGCTGTTCTTCCTGAGCCAAGGTGAAACACATAAAAACTGAACGGTAATTTACTCTCAGATCAGAGGACTCACTGAAGGCCACGAGTACACTACACCACAACGCTGGACAGCTCTCTCACACAAACTCATCCAATAAAAGACATGACCTTGACATGAGACAGATTTAAAACTCTTTTCTTTTCTTTTTTTAACCTCGCACACACACACACACACACACACACACATACTTGTATATGTGGTTTACAGGGACTCTCCATAGGTGTAATGGTTTTTGTACAAACTGTACCTGTATATTCTATCCCTTTACACTAAACATACCCATCACAGAAAACTTTTGACAGTTTAGTATGTTTTTTAAGCCATTTGGTTTATGAGGACACATGCAGGAAATGTCCTTGTGAACCATGTTTATGTTTTAATACCCATGTCATTATAAGCAGAATTTTGTTGTGTGTTGATGAAAAATGATATGATTGATTGAACTGAGATAACAGTAACCAGCCTACAGTTAGACTAATAAACTATATTACTTGGAAATGGCAATTGAGATAATTAGCATTAATCTGGTTGAATTGGTCACTGGTGCCTTTTATTATATTGCCATTGTTGAGATTCCTTGACCGTGGTAAAATTACTGTAACACATTGCTGGATTATTTCTGGATTCTTGACCTTATTCCTTGATTATATTCAATTCATCTTAAGAGTTCATAACTGATTAGTACGCTATAGGCTGTGTCACAATTAAAGCATATGATCCGAGTCTGGGCCTGGGACAATGTGAGTGTAAAAATATTTCACTTTTTGATCCGCCTAAAGGATGTTTTTTTTTGTTTGTTTGTTTGTTTGTTTGTTTTTTCTTTAAATAAACCATTGAGGATTTTGTTAAACATTGCCCATTGATGTTTACCTCAGTGGCCTTGCATGTCCAGATCTTTCTTAGTCTCTTTTGTGTCTCTCTCTTGTTCTCCCAGGTGTGGGGTGACTGGTTAAGGTTGCAGTGGTATATGGAGTGCTCTCATCATGTCTTAAGTGAGATTGCAGATGTCCACAGTTTTTTTCTTCCTGGATCTCTAGAGGCCAGCAACACTACCCTCATCCCAGAGCCCAATGCCCCAGTCTGACCATGAGGCCTTGCTGTCACCTTCACTAATCGATCCCTCATCATGCTGTTCAGCTCAAACATGCAGGGCAATTGGTATGATTCCACACATGTCAGGAGACCTGTTGGCTTTTTCTCATTGTAGAAATGCATGAATGTTTCACCAATCATTATTACATATTCAGGTCTTTAGTGACCCAGATCTATATCTAACATGAATCTTTAACTGCAACAATAATATAAAATTCTCCTGATATTTTAAGAACAATTACAAAAGAATAAAATAAAGCATATTTCATTACCTTTTGGAACTTGGAAAGGTTCAATTTTAGCAGATGCTTCTTAACACCATCACTGTCCTCATCAGAGTTCATTTCCCCAGTACACGTGGCATCAAGCTTATATTTGTGATCTCAGTCATATTCTCAAAACTTATTTTCAACATCTTTAAAATCAATATTTTGATTGTGTACAGTACTTGCTTTGCAGTAAATCGCTGCGCTATTTTGTGTTGGTTGATACTTGTGTATTCTTTTATTTTATGCCTGTGGTAATTATGAATGAAACATCATATAATTACCATGTATCAGAAAATTTCCACTTTTAAGAAAAAAAGGTGAACTGCACTTACTGAGTCATCAGAGATTCATTTATTGTTATGCTGAAAAAAACATACACTATTACATACCTCGGGTCGCTAGCGACCCTATACACTTTTTACAAAAAAAATAATTGGAAAACAGACATTTTTATATATATATACGGGGAGACTGGGGATGGTTGTAACATGGGTTAATTGTAACACCAATTTCTCCAATCAGGAACAAGTTACAAATCACCTGATTCACTTCATACATGCTCGGTTTAGTCCTTATTCCACATGCGGGAAAGTAGAGCCCTGTGGCAGACACAGCAGATTTTAAAGGAGAAAATTTAATTTGATTTGATGTAAGAAAGTTATTACATTTCAAAACACTGCTTCATGAAGCTTCGAAGCTTAATGAATCATTTGTTTCGAATCAGTGGTTCTGAGCGTGTATCAAACTGTCAGTGTCACGTGAATTATTGAAGTTTCAAAACACTTATGACATAACAAAGCCTCGTTTACTGAAATCATGGGATTTATTGCTGGCGATGCAGGACTCACTGAGCCATCGGATTTTATTGAAAAAATCTTAATTTGTGTTCCGAAGATGAACAAAGGTCTTACGGGTGTGGAATGACATGATGGGTGTGTAATTAATGACAATATTTTAATTTTTGGGTGAACTAACCCTTTAAATTATGTTTATTGTATGTCTGTGTAGATATTTTTCATGCAAGTTGTTAGTGCTAATGTTTTGGCTGTTAGCTGTAAGGTGAGCTATAGTTCATGGCTACAAGACTCTGGGTTAGTTGTAACATCAGTGAGGCATGTTCCTACCACAAGTAAATTTTTAGTTGTATTTATAAGGTTTATTTTTTATTTATTATTTAATTTTTTATTTCAGTATGCCAAGGTCAGGGGTGTCCAAACCCGGTCCTGGAAGGCCACTGTCCTGCAGAGTTTATCTCCAACTTGACTCAACACACCTGCCTGGAAGTTTCTAGTATGCCTAGTAGACATTGATTAGCTGGTTCAGGTGTGTTTAGTTGGGGTTGGAGCTGAACTCTGCAGGATGGTGGCCCTCCAGGAGCATGATTGTACACCCCTGGCCTAAGTCTTGGAAAGAAAGACAAATAAAGGGAAATGCTCATTTTATTCATTTTGTTATACACACACACCAATTATGTTAAAAAGTCTGTGTTGAATAAAAAGCTTTCAAAACTGATTTTTGTCATAATCCTTATTTCATAATATTACATGTCACCCCGGTGGATATCTTAATGTTACATTTCACCTCAGGGTCTGTTACAACTAACCCAGAATATGGGGTGAATTGTAACATTTCACTCCTCGTGTTTGGAGACTGTCCTCCAAAAAAACCTGACCCTATAGGTCGTTTTTCAAGCACCTTATTACGACTTATATTTAAGTCATGCTCCCTCCAGCTGGCGTAAAAATAATGACAGTGTCGTGTTACATCTGTCATCATGAAATGACATATGACTGTTGTTACCAATCAAAATGCGTGTTCATTTAAATGCAATGTGTGGAGTTTTTCTCCATTTCTCCTATTTCCAGTTAGCAAAACTCATTTTTTAATTAAAGACTACTGAAAGCCGTAAGATGTCATGGCTAACTCCTTATAACCTGCCCATTAACAAACACAGAGTTCTGAGAATGAATTTTAACATCCAAAATAAATCAGATTCAGTATTATAACAAATAAAATCAGTTTATTTTATGCAAGGCAAATGGTGTTTCCATCATGCAAAATGACCAATGCTGACTGGTGTGGTCAGTAATGATTTACAGTACAGGAAAGACTTCATAGATTAAATAAACTAGTAACACTTTACTTTTATATAATGCATTATAAAAGTGTTTTTAATGCATTAATTTAGCCTTGTAATGCACCTTATAATGCATTGTATGGTCTCATTAATAACCACAGCTATAAATAAATAACATTATATACACACATATATATATATATATATATATATATATATATATATATAAACTATAATGCATTTTAACTTTGGTTACAATTATTTATGAAGAGATGTAATGCATTATAATGTACATTATGAATACACTTTTTAATGCGTTTTACATAAAGGCTTTAGGTAAAGTGCTAACAATAAATCTTAAATACACCAATTCTGCAGCGCTAAGAACTGCTCTCTTCTAAAGAGAATGCAATATCGTAGAGGTTTGAGGGTGGGAACTTTAGACTCAGGACAGCAATAGTACCACTGAGCATCATCATAGTAACCATCCAGAATACCCTAGAAATACCCTAGCAACCACAGAGCAACACCCCATAGAGACCACCCAGAACACCAAACCAATGCCCTAGCAACCACTTATAGCACAACTCATTTGCAGATACTTGGAAAGTTGAAGGGACAACTCCAACTCCAGTGGGCTAGCAACCACTTCTTCTGAAATCTAAAAATCTAGTTTTGTTTCAAAGTCTGACAGTGGAAATATTGCTTTAGTTTTCCCTAGACAGGAGAAAGACCTTTAAAACATGGCCAACACATCTATCAAACCCAGAGATCCAGCTGAACCATCATAATGAATGTCATAAGCAAGACAACACTAGGAGCTCAGAAATACAATATTTATAGCTGGAGCTTTAAGAAATCATCCAGAGACCCTATCATGGTCTCCGCATGACGGCTGGCTAACGTTGCGCCCAGAGAGGTTTCTGTTCTCACTGGCTTGTGTGAAAGGGGAGCATGACAGTCCCACTCCTCGCCTTTGCCCAATAACATGCCCCATTGCCCCTGTGTCACTGCAAAATAGCCCTCCAAAAACATCTCAGGAAATTATCTAGCCACTGTCAATGGCTGACAGGCCCATCCATCACGCAGGCAGTCAAGGGCACTGGACATGCCCATGGTTCATTTAGCCGTTCTCATGTGACAACTTAAAATAGCGACAAAATTACAAATGATAAAATCAGTAAATGTTGAGATACAAGTTTTCTCGTCTACCTGGACCATTAATAGTGGCTGTTTTCCCACGAGCCATGTTGGTTATCTCTTCAGTTGGGTCTTCATGAACGCTCCTCAGAGAGAATGTCATTAGACAGAGGATTATGGTGATGCATTATGGGTAACCAGCCTTCTTCAGTTAAACAGGTGCATTTGTGATGGTTAATTGTGGCAGCCATTTCAGGAGGGTCCTGTGGGGCAGTTCCAACCACATCAGTTGTGATTTGGGATTTATTTCAGTCAATAATATCTGTAATCGTTTCTGGATAAAGATGCTTTTACTTGGTCCTCATTGTGCTTCCATTTGAACTCAGCCAAAGCTGTTTTTTGACCCTGTCACAAATAAATGCAGCTGCAGTGCTGGAAACGGTCAGAGCATTTTAAAGGTGGTTAGAGAGAGACAGATTGACTTACATCTCAGAGGAGAAATCAGCGGGATGCAGCATGAATAACAGCCTGTACAACCTGCAGTGATGGACTGCACATAAAATTACTGTTCAGAACACTGCACTATCAATGTTTGATTATAGAGTACTGATGTGCAGAGTGTTTTGTATTCTTACAGTATATGCCATAAAATATTTAGACACTTCAGCCACATGTAAAAGCTGACCAATTAATCTGCATGAAAAGTTTGATCAACAAAGGATCTTGTTTATTGTTTTATTATTATTATTATTATTATTATTATTATTAGGCACCTTAATTAAAGGGTTAGTTCACCCAAAAATGAAAATTCTGTCATTTATTACTCACCCTCATGCCGTTCCACACCCATAAGACCTTAATCTTAATCCGTTAATCTTCGGAACACAAATTAAGGTATTTTAGTTCAAATCCGATGGCTCCGTGAGGCCTTCATAGGGAGCAATGACATTTCCTCTCTCAAGATCCATAAAGGTACTAAAAACACATCTAAATCAGTTCATGTGAGTACAGTGGTTCAATATTGATATTATAAAGAGACAAGAATATTTTTGGTGCGCCAAAAAAAACCCCAAAATAACGACTTATATAGTGATGGCCGATTTCAAAACAGTGCTTCTGGAAGCATCGGAGCACAATGAATCAGCATGTCGAATCTTCTGTTCAGAGCGCCAAAGTCACATGATTTCAGCCGTTTGGCAGTTTGACACGCGATCCGATTCATGATTCGATAAACTGATTCATTGTGCTCTAATGCTTCCTGAAGCAGTGTTTTGAAATCGGCCATCACTATATAAGTAGTTATTTTGTTTTTTTGGTGCACCAAAAATATTCTCGTCTCTTTATAATATTAATATTGAACCACTGTACTCACATGAACTGATTTAGATGTGTTTTAGTACCTTTATGGATCTTGAGAGAGGAAATGTCATTGTTCCCTATGAAGGCCCCACGGAGCCATCAGATTTCAACTAAAATATCTTAATTTGTGTTCTGAAGATTAACAAAGGTCTTACGGATGTGGAATGGAATGAGGGTAAGTAATAAATGACAGAATTTTCATTTTTGGGTGAACTAACCCTTTAATGAACTTAGATGAAATGCAAGACTATATGAAGTATATATAAAAAAATAAAAATAAAAAAACATAAAATTGTTGATAGTTATAGGAGTGTTTCCCAACCACTGCTGTGGAAAATTATCAAATTCTGAAAAATAAGAAAAAATAAATGCTACAAATAAGAATATATCATTGCGCTGTTGGGTGAAAACCTTGTATCTCTATATTTAGTCATTTTTTGTTTTATAAAATTAATGCTATTGGTCATTCTTTATGTCTGTATGTGGATTTTACAAATATTTAACCATTAAAAAGCATTTAAAAGAGGTTGTGACTGAACCTCGCAACTCGCATATGCATTTACACCATTCTATGCAAATTGAACTGAGCTAGATGATGACATCAATGTTTTCTTCGGAGATGCTGTATATATAAATTAACTAAATTAATAACTAATGATTTTGAATGAATCAATACTGAACTTACTTAAGCTATTTTCTTCTAGAGCTGCTGTGCAGCCAAAATTATTACCCTGTTATCACTGTAAAGCTGCTTTGACACAATCTGCATTGTAAAAAGCATTATATAAATAAAGGTGACTTGACTTGACTCCCCTGGCTCTTTGAACTGTAAGTCAAACCTACTTTGGAGATCTCTGCTTGATTGCAATGCAAGCAAGGGTAAATAAAGAACATCTCTGATTACTCAACGTAACCCTGGTTCCATGAGAGGAGGGAACGAGACATTGCATCATAGTTGACGCTAAGGGGAAACTTTCTCCTAGAATACTGAAGCCCTTTTGAATTGCGTCATGTGCATTGTGCCAGCCAATGACAAAGATGTGAAAATCGCACCATATAAAGCCGCCGCTGATGTCATTGCATCAGAATCTTTTGAAGCATACAGTAAGTGACCATGCTCCCAGATGCTAAGTGCAGTGTAACACAGCAACTCATGCAATGCTGACTTTATGACCAGATCATGCTTTCCCACTGAGCAAACTTCTAGCTGAGCATGGAAAGTTGAAATAGCAGCCACATAAAATTTAAGTGTGGATGGTGTCAGCCCATCATCCAGTCACTCTTGTAAAAATGTAAGTATGACTAGTACGGGACAGTTGACCAAATCACTGGCTCTTTACACCAATTCTCAAACACTCTCCACGTATGGGCATATAAGCACCTAGTCGAAGGGGCTTGTGTTAAGCGCATTTTGTGGCAAATCTCGCATTAGCAGGCTCCACTGACCGGCCACATGTACAGGTTCCACAGCTCTGTACTGGGGTGCCATATCGTGCCCCGCGTTTGGGATAGGGGGACTCTCCTCAAAGATGCAGCCCAAGGGAGGCCACCAATAATTCCATCAGCTCCGGAAACCATAGCTGATTGGGCCATTTGGGTGCTACCAGAAGCACTGACTAATGTTCTTCCCTGATTTTCTGTAGTACCAGGGGTAGCAGCTTCACTGGAGGAAATGCATATTCGCTCGGCCAGAACTGAGTCAGCGAGAAGTAAAGCGGGCAGTGTGTGCTCTCCTCCGAGGCAAACAGATCCACCTCCGCCTTCCCAAATATGTCCCAGATCATGGCTACTGTCCTGTCCTGGGATGCAGTCTCCATGCAGTCTCCACTCCTCGTGGATGCAGTCTCTGTCCAGATGCCAGAAGCCGGTCTGCCATCGCATAAGGCACCCCAGCCCATGCTTGATGCATCCGTAGTGACAACTTTGCCCCATCATCACTCCCTGGCTGTATTCTGTTGTTCAACCAAGGTTTCAGTGCGTCTCTGTAGCTGCGGGTCACTTTGATGTGCAACTTGCCGCTCCGCCACACCTGGCGCGGAACACGAGCTTTCAACCAGAGCTGAAGAGGCCGCATGTGCAACAGCCCCAAATGGCACACTGTTGACGTGGCTGCCATTAACCCCAGTGTCTTTTGGAAACACTTTAGGGGTAGTGATCTCCCCAGCTTGAACATGGTGAAAGAACTGATTATAGCACAAGAGGGCTGTCGAGAGAGGCAGGCTCGCATTGACAGTGAATCCATCTCTATTCCTAAAAATGAAATGATCTGACTGCGTTGCAACATGCTCTTCTGCACATTGACAGAAAGGCCTAGGCACTGCAAGTGGTGAAGGAGCTTTGATTTGTTACAGTTTAGCAAATTCTCGGAATGGGCCAGAATCATCCAGATAGTTTAGGATACGCATTCCACTCGATTTCAGAGTGAACAGTGCAACATCCATGCATTTTGTTAATGTGCGTGGTGCCAATGACAGGCCGAGGACAAAACTATGTACAGACAGGCCACGCCCTCGAAGGCAAATTTAGAAAGTACCTGAATGTGAAAGTAGGCATCTCTCAGGTCTACCGAAATGAACCAATCCCCGGGCAGAACGTGTGCAAGGATTTGTTTCAGTGACCATTTTGAATGAACGTCGCATGGTTTAATGGTCTTAAATCCAAAATAGGTTAAAGGCCGCCATGAGGCGAGAAACTGTGAGTGTTCATCAGTGCTTGTTTTACACAATGCAGTTCGCTGCTCTGAGGCGGGGAACTTTTTATTTTGTGTGGAAGTGTTAAGGGCAGAGGAGGAAATTTGCTCTAATATTGAGAAGTTTTGTTTTTTCTTTGTTTTGCATTAATTAAAGACAAACACATTGAACAACACACTTCCTCGCTCGCAGGGTGAGGGAATCACAGAACAAGCGTGAGCATGAGCATGAGAAAGGCGGGCGAACTTCTGAACCGGTTCTCCATCCATGCTGCCAAGTACTTTCCCCCTCTCTGCCGGGGCAGTCAGGGACACGGTGGAGGCGGCGGCGCTGCCACATTTAAAGGGTGAGGACCTTGACGCTTTGGGTATTTGTAGCATGTCGGCCAGGCTGATGTCAACTTCGCCGCTGGTTCAGGCTCTTTGCTCAGGGCTGATGCGGGAGCTGAAGGGTGTCCAGCTGGGTGCTGTCTATGGCGCTGAAGAGAGGATGATCTTGAATGGGTAGGGGGCATTTTAGAGCCAGTGCTTTGCTTGGGCATGAAATGACTCATGACTTTTGATTGTTTCTGGGCTTCCAGAAAGTGCTCTGAGAAAGTGTCATCAGCATTGCCGAATAATCCGGCCACGTGAACTGGGGCATGCAACAGAACTGTCTTCTCAGAGTCTCTCATCTCTGTCAGTGCTTCGAAGCTCTTTAAATGCTTCGGGATCTGGGCCGTTCTCATCCAATGTTTTAAGCAGCTTTGCTTGAAACACCTGGAGCACGGCCATGGTGTGGAGAGCTGAAGCTGCCTGTCCCGCAGAAATAAAAGCCTTCTCCGCGATGTGCACAGTCATCCAAGAGAACTATCACCTTGGATTTCCAGCCTCTAGACGAAGGGCAGAGGTGTGCCGCTAACGCCTCTTCAACGGGGGGATGCTTGGCATTAACTCCAGAGGTCTGCTCCATCGACAGTAGCGAGGAGAGTGGAACCGGCGGCATGGGCCTGGGCTGAATGGGGTGTGCGCCATGACTGCGCTATCTCATTGTGAACTTTGAGGAAAAATGCCATGTGTTTCTGGGGGGTGGCACTCTGGCGGCATCCCGAGTGCAGAAACCATTCATCCAGTTCGACGTCCCAGGCGGCTGCCACGTGCTCGCTCGCCTCGCTATGGGGCGACGTTGATTCTGGGACAGGACTCCGTGACCAGTCCTCTCTCTCCAAGGTTGTAGTCGACATGGCATCGTCGTCGTCTTCTGACACGCCAAAAGATACCAATCCGCATGCTCCTTCAGAGGGGTGGAGGGAGTCTTTGGCACAAGTAACGGGCTCAGGTGAGCACAAGGCATGGGAGTTGGCCCGGTGTGAGCTCGTCTCCCGAGTGAGAGGCCTCTGGATGGTCTGCTTCTTTCTCCACAGCTCGACAGCGGCAGAGGGGGGAAGCATATTTGCGGGCATTGCATCGCCATGGGCGATGGTGATGCAGAAGGAAAGGGCCCTAACACTCACCGTTTCCACATGGGCACGACCCAGGCAAAGTACACACGATTCATGTCCATCCAGGAGCTCAATAGGTCCCACACAGAAATGGCAATATTTCAAAGCCATCTCTTTCAAACTCGTCTTGAATTTCCCTGCAACGCAAAAGGGAAATAATCCACTTTGTTGAGGCGTTGATCTATGGCAAATATGACAGTATACTCAAGTAGACAGATGTCATGAAGGAGAAAGATTCTGATGCAATGACATCAGTGGCGGCTTTATATGGCGCAATTACCTGCCCTTTTTTCGCACGCTTGAACGTCATTGGCCGGCGCGATGTGCACAACGCCATTCAACAGGGCTTCAGTATTCTAGGAGAAAGGAAGTTTTCCCTTTAGCGTCAGCTATGAGGCAATGTCGAGAGAACCGACTCGAAAGGGAATTGATGTTTGAGTAAGTACATCGTTTTTTTTACTCAAGAAACACTATGTCCATAAAGGCTACATTTTTTTTTTTTTTTTTTTTTGAAGAGTCTTAGTCTTTGCCGTCTAGCTGAAGCAAATATACTGTTTTAAATAACCTGTATGTTTTGTATCATGAGATTTTGATTGTTTGATTTCAACAACAAGAAAACTGAGCACCCATATAGCTACAATAAACTTTATATCCTTGATGTTGATGAAAACATAATGCGATGCACTTAACACTCTGAGGTCTGAAAACGCGCCGGCGCGTTTTGCAGGGTTTTTTTCACATTGCAGCAAAACAGACTTAAAATACTCCGTCATTTTTTGTCATAGAGACATAAGTAATATATCAATTGAAACTATAGAATATCTTCTTTTATTTGTATACACTCAGAGTAAAAACAAAATGTTGTGCTTTTTGTAAAATAAAGAAAACTAACATGATGCGTGATTTCTCCTCTCCCTCTGAACGAAGTCCAATCTGATAGTTCTCAGAAAATTAACTGTAACTTAGTGAATACTAATCACAGAAAAATTACACTTATGTCTAAAAAAACGTTAAGATGTCAGGTTTTAAATCACGTAAGTCAAATCGAAAACAAACCTTCTGTGTTTATGTAATCTGTATGAAAAGAGAGCCATGTCAGAAGTCCGTGATTCAGCTCATTATCCGCTAATGCGGCCACGCCCACGGAGGGAGCGCTATTCAGACGCAAATTCAGAGGCAATACATGCATTCATCATCTCAATCGTGTATTTATTGTCTTGAAAAGTGTTTATCTGGATGTAAAAGTCATGGTTAGCGAGCTCTAGAAGACATGCAGTTAGTTCCTGTTTTCTTTTCTTCTATAGATGAATTTTAGATGAGTTTTTGTTTCTTTAGCGCCCTCCTGCTGCTGTATGAATTGGAAACTCCATTCATGGAATAGCCTCTTCTTCTTTTAGATGAATTTGTGGACTAAAAAAGCACAGAGCGCCCTCCGACTTCAAGGATGAATTGAAAACACCAGCGCTCATAGTAATGACAGTGAATATTAAATAAAAATAACTCCTCTGTATAGAAAATTGACATAAACATATGAGAATCCAATATTTCTCCAAATGTGCATGCTTTTAAACTAAAAGCCTATATTCAGACTCTTTGCATCACAGAAATACATTATATTTTAAAGTATAATATAAAACCATTACTTTATATTATAATAATATTTTTCTGTATGTTTAATATATCATGATGAGCTTGAGACATCACAGAAGGTTTTTTTCACAGCCTACCTGACTGAAATGCCTCATTAATATGCAAGTCATTTCAACTCATTACTATCCAATTCTTTTGTCTTCCCAGGTGAGAATGGCCCATTTTCAGTGGTGATTCACGCCTCCTCGCATACTGTGTTTCTTGGCAAAAAGTGTCTTACAAAAACTAAATCAATATATTGTTTTATATGAAGGAATAGGCAGCATAATGTTTACATAATTTTGAAGCAAAAACTCTAGTCTACAACCTCCAATACCCAGAAGTCTTGTAAACACAGATTTACTATACTTTTTTTGGCCTTATTTCAGTGACTTAAGTTTTTTGTTTTTTCAATAACCACGCATAAATGTTATTCCTTCAAAAACACAAACATGTACATACATGTTCCTCACATATTATTGTAGCCTAGTTTGTGCTGAATACAGTGTAATGACACTTTTGTCATTAATATGTTTATGAACAACTGAAAAAAGCACAAATGTCAGGGCATGTCAAAACTTCTCCAAGCCCCAAATCAGCCTCAGACTCCAGAGGGTTAATGCCTCAGATGTGGCTGTTTCAGTGACAGACAAAATCTGTCATTCGCTGGTCAAAAACCTTGTAACTCCATTTGAGCTTGATTTTCATAAAATGTTAATATTATAATGACACGTGCAAGTGTATGACGATGACAGTGTTTAATTAAATATGAGGTTTCCGCCCGACAGCGACGATATGTAAATTTGTTGTTTTGTCATCACCAACAACAAATATCATACTATGATCTTATTGTGTTCCTTCCTGACTTGAGCTCAAGTTTCACATTAAATGTGAGTACTACTTTTAATATAATTTCTAGTTTTTAAATGCCATTTGTTGTTCCACTGTCTTTGTCATGAATAAAATACTTTTTATTCTTCATTTTATAATAACCTACTACTTCAGTTTCCAGCTTTTTTCAATAGATGGAAAGGAATGGTAGAGAATGCAGGATTCTATGATGCAAAGCAGAAGTGTATGTGTGCGTGCAGTTCTTAGCAGAGTGCATGCAACTGTCAAGGTGATTCAGTGTCCTAAAACCTGCCATTTCTCTCACCTCACCTTCCCTGTAGGTGGATTTGCAGGTTCAAAGCACAAATCAACAGTGCGGTCAAACACACACACACACACAGGGAGAGAGAGAGAGAGAGAGAGAGAGAAAAGCACAGTAAATACACAAACACACTAGCGCATATGCACAGGCACAGTTAATCACCATATGCAGGACACATCTTTAAAACAATCTCTCCCTTCAGCTTTGCACTCTCATAGTCACGTCTGTAGGTCACAGGTCTGCAGTTGTGTGACAGTGCTCTTTCACACACAGATCAATTCAGAACTGCCCCAATCAGCCCATGAGGACTGACCATCATCATCATCAGAGAAGCTCATCTTAAATGAGGCAGCCTGTCTTTGTAATTTGCATCATAGGTTTGTATATTTTTTCATTTGGTTTCATGTATTCTAAAGAAAATGTTTCAGACTGTGTCATTGACATTTATACAGTTATACAATATGCAGTTTGTTTTTTCTTGTGTACTGTATATGTTTTTTTTTTTTTTTTTATGATTTGTATTAAAGAAAACAAAAGCAATTTGATTATGCATTGAAGTCACTTGTCACATTTATGCAAATTTATCTCCTTCAGACCCTGCCGTCATTGGACATAACATGGATTTTGGTTTAAACCCCCAAAAAATATATGTTTTTATAATATGAGTACTGCCTGGTTACTGATTGGTCCCTGATCAGCCAGTCACAATGAAAATATGACCCCTTATAACTTAATCTGATTGAGATTCAGGCATCACATAACCAAATAGACAGGAGGAGGAGATCCTTTTTGCTAATTTATGTTCATGGTAGCATCATCAACTTGCACCAGGATTTTTTTTTTTTTTTTTCTTCTTCTTCTTCTTTTTTTTTTTTTAAAGTTTAATGGACATCTGGGGCCATATGTATAAAGCCTCTCAGAGTAAAATTTTAGTCTTGTGTCAAAATTGTAAAAATGACGCAATTTCAGTCAAAAAAAAGTGTGATTTATAAAGGTTCCTAAGTGTTAAGACTAGGTCTCAGCTCTTAAATTATTTAAGAGTGCTGTGGAGGTATCCTAAACTAGTTAGGAGTAACAAGATGGCTGCAGAGAGGAGGAGACTGTGCATTTTTCGACAACGAAAGAATGTGTTAGAATTATATGATGACAGGGAGTTGATAAAACGATACAGGCTTGATCGTCAAGGTATTCTTTTTGTTACTGACCTAGTCAGAAATTCAATAACTTCTCCCACTCTACAAAACAGCAATTTAACTGCAGAAATGAAAGTAATAATGACTCTGCATTTTTTGGCGACCAGAAAAATGCAGCAATGCACCAGTGATGACTTGGGCCCATCACCATCCACAGTTAGCAGGGTCTTAAATACCACTGTTGCAGCACTAACCACACCAGACATAGTAAGGCAGTTCACTGACGTCCCAAGCTTCAAACTTTTTAAAGCGGCTTTTATGGGGATTGCAGGCTTCCTCTGAGTTGTTGGAGCCATCGAATGGCACTCGTGTTTGCATCATTGCACCAACTGTGAGTGAGAAGATATACATCAATAGAAAAGGATTCCACAGCATCAGTGATCAAGTTGTGTTTGATGCCAGTTACAAGATGCTGAATCTTGTGCCAAAATGGCCAGTGTCAACTCATAATGCTCGGGTACTTTCTCAGAGTGGCTTTTCAAACTAAATTATGTCCGCCCCTTCTTTCTTTCTTCTATTGAACACAAAAGACGATATTTTGAAGAATATTGGTAACCAAACAGTTGATGGGCCCCATTGACTTCCATGGTATGGAGAAAATAAAAAAGAACTATGTAAGTCAATTGGGCCCATCAATTGTTTGGTTATTGACATTCTTCAAAATAACTTCTTTTGTGTTCAGCAGAAGAAAGAAATTCATACAGGTTTGGAACAATTTTAGGGTGAGTAAATGGTGACAGAATCTTCATTTTTGGGTGCCTTTAAGTCAAAGCATATGACGTTTCTTAAGAGAATTTCTGAGATGCCTTGATGCTACAACGCACACAATCATATTTATCAAATCAACCAATTTTATAACACACAATTCCATAGACATATACACATTCACATACTACTAGTTTTTTTTTTAGACCATCTTATCATACAACAAGCTTTTTTTCCTACATTCTTATAGCATTGCTCAATGTTACAGTATGTGTTTTTTTTTGTTTTGTTTTTTTCAAAAATCTGCAAGACACACTGTATATGTTTAAAGGTGACATAGAATTGAAAATTGAATTTACCTCAGCATAGTAAAATAATTAGAGTTCTGTACATGGAAATGACATACAGTGAGTCTCAAACACCAATGTTTCCTCCTTCTTATGTAAATTTGATTTATGCAAAAGACCTCTAAAGAACAGGCAAATCTCAACATAACACCGACTGTGACGTAACAGTCGGGATCATTAATATGTACGCCCCCAAATTTTGCATATGCCAGCCCATGTTCAAGGCATTAGACAAGCCAGTATAATGTCTGGAGCTACACAGCTGATTCAACACTTTATGCAGGTAAGCAAGCAAGGACAATAGCGAAAAATGGCAGATGGAGCAATAATAACTGACATGATCCATGATATCATGATATTTTTAGTGATATTTGTAAATTGTCTTTCTAAATGTTTCATTAGCATGTTGCTAATGTACTGTTAAATGTGGTTTAAGTTACCATTGTTTCTTACCAGAGATGGACACTCGAGTTAGTGATTCGGACTCGAGTCGCATTTTAACAGACTTCAGACTTGACTCAACTCGACACAAAAGACTCAGGAATATTTTAAAAATGACTCAAGTCTTTTACACTTAACTACTGTTATAATAAATAAAAAAAAATGTGTTGTGTTTAAATGGTTTTATAATATCTGCATCACATATATTTCCTTACGTGTCGTGGTAGATCTCACTCTTGTCATAGAATTGCATTACGTATGTCCGTGTAATGCGCGAAAAACTCCAAAATGTCATAAGAGTGTCCCATGAAACATGACGGGAGCCACCGTGCCATATGTTCTTTCGTTTGGGTTTATTATCATGTCAAATCAGCTAGATACACGGAATGTGTATAAACAATTAAAGACACCGGAACAACATATTTTATGAGACATCACATCCACAAAGGTTAGCCACATTAACTCACACATATCTAGCTACTGTGGCGTAACTGCTTGGCTCATTTGGATTGCCAGCCTGTTAAAATATGAACAAAAAAATAGACTTTAAACCTAGCACTACTACCTTTTCGTATTATATGCAGCTTTTCTCTTTCTTAATGTGTGTCCATAAGAGAGAGATAGAAAGAGATGTTAATCCATTTATTACTTAAAGCTGATATTTTAACGTATCGCAATAAGCATGTGTAGAGTTTTCAATTGACATTCTTAAACATTCCGAGGTTTGATATTTTCTGATAATGACTGTCGTCAATAACAACAAAGCTGTAATAACAAACTGCTGTGTAACAAACCGTGACTCACTGGCGCCATCTTGCGTCCACTTAAGCCGCGCACACACTTAACGATTGTAAGGCTGATTATGAATGTAAATTGCTACTTATGACTGATCGCGCTCAAACGCGTCCAGTCAGAGCCAGTTGCGTTCAGTCTATTACAGTCGGTGTTCAAATTCCATGTGTAAGTATTTAAATCTGCTTCAGTCACAGAAAACAATCATTTGTATGTTGAGCACAGTCTTAGAATGTTTTATCTAGTCGTTAAATGTGTGCCCGGCTTTAGCGACTGTATTGAAAATGACTAGCCTTAACATTAACATTGTAATGGATTATAAAGTAACAAGCTGGATTACCCTTACATCATAGGACCTTAATTTCAAATAAAACAGATGATAGAAAGATCATATTATTTTATCTATATAATACAAATAGGATAAAAAATAGGATTTGATTATGAGAATTTTTTTTTTTTTTTTTTTTAATGACTCAAGACTCGACTCGGACTCCAGTGATAAAGACTTCAGACTTGACTCGGACTCTAAAAGACTCGTGAACATCTCTGTTTCTTACTGTGTTCACAGAGACAAGAACCATGTCATTATTTTCATTATTAAACACTTGCAGTCTGTATAATTCATAAACACAACTTCATTCTTTATAAATCTCTCCAACAGTGTAGCATTAGTCCCGTTAGCCACGGAGCACAATCAAACTCATTCAGAATCAAATATAAACATCCAAATAAATACTATACTTACATGATCTGATATGCTGCATGACGAACACTTTGTAAAGATCCATTTTGAGGGTTATATTAGCTGTGTGAACTTTGTTTATGCAATGTATTATAGAGTTAAGAGCTTGGGGATGGGAAGCGCAAGGATTTAAACGGGAAGCACGCTGAATCGGCACATTTTTAATTATGCCCCAAAATAGGCAGTTAAAAAATTGAATAATAAAATATATAGGGGTATTTTGAGCTGACACTTCACAGACACATTCAGGGGACACCTTAGACTTATATTACATCTTGTGAAAAAGGGTTCTAGGGCACCTTTAAACTCTAGTTCATAAGTATGGTTAAAATTAATAATAATAAAAAAAATGTGTTAGCACAAATCTTGCTTTTTAGACTCATTTATACATCGGAGAAGGGCAAATATCAAGTGCATAAAAAACTGCTCAGTGGAAAAAAAAATAGGTCTAAAAGGGTTATGGCATTGAGCACATAAGATTCTGTTGGGACATTCATGATATGAACTATAAATATTGTTGCCTCTGAATTCCTCTATTCTAAGTCGCTTTGGATAAAAGCATCTGCTAAGTACATAAATGTAAACATAAATCATAAGGTGCTATAACAGATGATTGATTTTGTTGTTGTTGTTGTTGTTGTTTTTTTTTGAGTGGTCTGTGATTTTGGAATTATTTTGTTCATTGTGGGATTTTAGCTGTCATTTTATGTTTAATTAATCCATTTGTATATTATTTCCTGCACATGAAATAATCTCCCCTCTCATCTTCGGCAGATGTGCTGCATCTTCCATCTGAACACGCAAACCAAGAACAGTGGAAGTAACATAATTAACAAAAGTGTTGCTGCAAATATTTTATTTTATTTAGCATTTATTATTTCTCTCTCTCTCTGATCTCTTTACATCAGTTGAAGTGCATGCTGGGGGAAACACTATACTAGGACATACTGATATTTATGTACATTTTTCTACTTGTTATGATTGATATTTGTAATAAAACAATCGGATTAAATTAGTTATTTTGGACTGTACTGTATATTTCATCATTAGAGATGGTTGACATGATGATTAATAATTAAATCATAATGGATCATACTCATTTAATAAGCATTTGTAAAACTAATTTGATTATAGAGTTTTAGTCCTCTTGAGGATCATGTATCATTGTGAAATTGATCCAAAATAGCAATAAGTAATCAGGCTACTAATTACTGATTACTTTTACTGCATTGTAATGTTTGGTACTGAATTTTAAGTGAAACAACAAATATACGTTTTTCAATGGTTGATTTCTCAACAATATTATTCGCATTTCTTAAATATGATTACGGTTTTGTTATTTATTCTTACCAAAAAAATGTTGGATGCAGGTAAACCTATTGTAGGACACCTCCAAAACAAAATTAGGAACCTTTAAAAAAGCATAATATGGGAACTTTAAGTAAATTCTGGAGGGGAAGATCAGTGCATTTTTTTTTTTTTTTTTTTTTTTTTTTACCAAATATGATTACACCACACAATTTACAGGAATTATTCTAGTTCATTTTTTTCTGTAAAAATTGATAACTGACATTAGCCCATAACAGAGTTCAACTATTTACCTTGAAAAAGCCAATATAAATGTAAAAATAAAGGAATACTGAAACTATATGATGTTTCTTCCTGACATATAAGATCAAACCTTCATTTTTAAAGGAAGAAAATGTCAACCCTATAAATTGTAGAGACACTTTGATTTTGATTTGATTTTGTTGTTTGTTGTTTGATGTAACTCATTATATTTTAATTGTGATAAATGGGGACATGCGAATTGTCTTACATTTCAAGTTAATTTTTTTTGCAATACACATCAAACAGATATTGTGGCTAAGTACATTGTCCTCAGTAGTAATGGGAACACACATAACATACACTGCTTCCTGAGAATGAAAATGCATCTTACATTACATGAATAGTCTTTTGATTACAGTAAAGCTTTACTCATAAAGGTTATGTCGGATCATGGATTTGATCTTTTTTATGTCAAAAAACACCTTTTGTTCTACAGCTGCAGAAATGGAGCACATGTGCCAGGTCAGAGGTCATATGGGTTGTGCATTGTTCAGCCCTGCTGGACCCGTGGCTTTATGAGTGACCCACCCGCCCGGTGACCCCCTCTATTAAACCTTTCTCAGCTGGACAACACAATCCCCCTCTCTTTTTCTTTTCCTGCAAACACACATATAGAAATAGGACAGGAGCAGAGAGGCAGAGATGAGGTCCGGCTGGAGGTCGTGACATAGGTCAATGCTATTCAAAGGCAGGATCAGGACCTCACAGCCACGGGCCAATCGGGATGCTGCATGTAGGAGATAACAGACCTAAAAAATAAAAAAGGATAAACGCACAAATAAACGTATCCATGCAACGACACCAATGCATGCATGATTCACTTATACTGGTAAATACATACATTTACAGCAGTGCACTCAAATGCACAACCAACTATGGTATAAGAAAACTTGAAGTGCACAGCCAGAAGAAAATAGCAGTGCTTTTAAGGCAATAAAAGGTTTGGTTCTATGTAAATAAAATGCTGCATCAGATCTGCTTTGCAGTTGACATGACCAAAGAATGCATAATACCTGGAGAGAGCTACAGTATCTGGTTAACATTTCCTTTCATCTTAATGGCAGTTGCTCAGTTAGAGCATGACCGAGCTGTAATTGACTAATTACTTGTCACTGCTTATTGGCTGAAGGAACCACATGAGTGTGCACAGTGCCATAGTATTTATAAGTGCAATAGGTTAAATATAGGTGCAATGGTTAAATATGTTGAAGAAAGACAAGACAATCACATTTCAGATGAAATGAAAAAAGGAACGATTGCAATTCAAATAATACAGTCCTGTCACCACAAATGCTGAACATTCTATCAATGTCTATCAATATCAAGTAAATGGGACATTTTCAAATGTAAATCTTAAATATTTTAGAGTATAATGTTTAAAAAATATGTAATATACTGAAAATATAATAAACTGAAAATAAAATAATAAATCACCATATAAAATACTGACAATGTTTCCAGTTTTACAGGATGCCTATATATTTTACAACTTAAAACTGAATATTTCATGAAGTTATATAATGTATTTATACTTACTTTAACTACCAACATCTGCCTTTTTACCTTAAAATGTACCAATAACCACCATAATAATACAGGAGGCACAACAGAAAGTCACATGATGAATCAGGGTTCATTGTAAGTGGCTTGTTCATAAAACATGGTCGATACTTGTCTGTGCACAAAGACAAAACACTATCAGGGCTACATATGACACATTAGCATTAAATAAATAACAAAATATACCACAAATCACACTAATGTACATTACTGATAATAAAAATAAGAAGAAACCAAATTTATTTTTAAAAATGTAATCATATTTTTTTTCCTTTTTTTTTTTACTTAAATGATATGGTAATGCATAGTTTTTACCTGCAAAAAACAAATTTGCCATTTTGTTTATTTTTTTACTATATTACAGTAAAATTACATCTGATGTTAAACAATTTACAGTATCTTTATCGTATATGGCAAGATAATAACTAGTGTTGCCAAGTCATCGGTTTTCCTGCGGAATTGGGCTATTTTAACACTGTTGCCCCAGGTTGTTTATCATGTAACCAAGTAACATATTATTTAGCCCCTGGAATGCAAATTTCACCAAAGACCCCGCCAAAAACGTGGATTTTACCCCCCAAAACACAATTGGGCTAGTTTTGAGAAGCAATTGGGTGGGTTTTGTTGTGAAAACCTGGCAACCCTGATAATAATTTATTTTTACAGTAGCATTTTTACAGTATTTGTCTGTAAAAAATACAAAAACATTTATAATATAAAACAATATAAAATATAAAAATATACAAACAAAGGGGGTATTGAATGAATGAATAATTAGAGTGAAAGTATCAAATCTAAACTGGAAATTTTAACCCACTTTATATTAAGCATCTTTACTGAATATGTACCAACATTTAAATAAATTGATACAATGCACTAATTATGTACATTTACTGTTTATCCTACCCCTTAACCACAGTTAAACCTCCACTGTAACCATACCACAAAACCTGCCTCTAATCCTCCTCAATACCAGTAAAAGTGTTTTACAATACAACAAATAAAAAATAAATAAATAAATAATCCATGAAACCTTTTTGTCTGTTAATTTACATAAATTGTCATTTACAGACTAATACACGCATGCACTGTACACACAAACTTGTACACAACCCTTCCACACCCTCATACACCGAATGCACAAAGCTACATAAGCAAAAAAACAGGCAGTCCATTGCAATTCATGCACAACTGATGCAGGTAAACATACACACAAAACCCACCCTCACACACCCACTCCCTGAGGCAAATGTAGTGTGCTGTGGGCTTGCATCTCTTTTTGTATTTCATGCTTGCACTTTCACTCCTATTAATGGTAAGTTTCTTACACACATTTTAAGCAGCACACACAACCCTGGCCCTGTACAGGGAGCTATAGGGACCTGCGCTGAACCCATTTCACAGATAACCTTTCCAGCTGCCACATCAGAATGATTTTCAATCAGGCCATACACCGGACGAAAGTCCCAGGACCCCAGAGCCAGCATCCCCTTGACATGCTTCTGTTTGCTCAGCAAGCACCTGTATCAGTTCTCATTTGAAGAAAAAAAAAAAAAAAAAAGGTAAAATGAGCAAAGGAATATCCCTTTGCGCACATGAGATATGTTATTTAAAAAAGCTTAGCTTTTTGACAGTGGTTCAACAAACAGACACGTGTGCCGCCCCCTCTTGTGCGCCCATGCTGTGTTTTAGTGCCGGTAATCTACTCCACCTCATTCATCTGCATAAAGGAAATCTCTGTTTGAATACTGAAGCTCTGTGCTGTTTATTTCCTGCCTCAGACTGACAGCAGTGTGTTGAGTGTGAGGTGTGTGTCCTTGTCTGACAGGGAGGAACATGTGTGTGTGTGAGGCAATTCAACTCATCAACCATCCATCACACTATTGACCAGCAGTAGAAGACATTCCTTTGACCCTCACACACAGGCTCACTTTTAAAGGAATACTTACCTAAAAATGAAAAAAATGCCATCATTAACTCACTCTTAAGGTCTGTTTAAACCAAGAACAATAACTATAAAAATAATTATAACAAAGATGCACATCAACGCACAATGTCTTTTTTTTTTATTATAAGCGTGTGCTGAAGTTTTGACATCTGTCACTTAAAAGTGTTAGTTCACTCAAAAATGAAATGTGTCATTATGTACTCACTCTTGTGTTGTTCCAAACCCATAAGACTTTTGTTCATCTTTGGAACACAAATTATGATATTTTTGATGAAATCCAAGAGTTTTTTTATGCCATAGAAAGCAACGTAATTTCTGTCATTCAAGGTCCAGCAAGGTATTAAAGACATTGTTAAAATAGTCAACGTGACTACAGTAGTTCAACCTGACTTTATTCAACAATTTCTTCCCCCTGTCAGACTCGTACACAGTGAACGCAGTGCAGACTTCCGTGTTTACTGCGTAAACTGCGTAGGAGATTGACAGGGTAGAGAAGAGATCGTTGAACGAAGTCACTATTTTTATTTTGTTTTTGCGCACAAAAAGTCTTCTTGTCACTTCATAACATTAAGGTTAAATCACTGTAGTCCCGTTGACTTTTTTAACAATGTACTTTTCTAGACCTTGAAGGACTTTCATCAACAATATCTTAATTTGTGCTCCAAAGATGAACAAAGATCTTATGGGTTTGGAATGACATGAGGGTGAGTACTTAATGACATAAATGTCATTTTTGAGTGAACTAAACCCTAAATGCTCAGCCTCCTTAAATCAGCATGGATTCTGATTGGCTGTCAATCATTTTATTGTTCATCAGCTGGAGAAAAAAAAAAAAAAAAAAAAACACTGTGAAAGTGATTCCAACTGTACTGTTTCTCTGTGCCGTTATCCTCATAGTTGTGGTGTGGACTCTGCTATTCTTTTGCATTTAGAGAGATTTTTAAAACTACATTTGTATCGTTATAGTTATTGTCCTTGGTGTTAACAGGCTTTTAGGACACTTCTACATTGATCAATTTAAAAACGCTGTATTCATTTTAAAATGCTCTACATCCAAAGTAGCGTTTTCCAGTCCACACTGAAACTTAAAAAATAAAAACATAATAAAAACTCAATGTGATGATACAGATAGACCAGATATAATAAAGTTATCATGCTGTTCTTCTGGAACAATCATTGTATTGGCTAATATATCACCACTTACCTGTGCGTCCAGGTTGCACTCAATCATTGTTCCATGTATGGTCTAAAACGCAATTGCCCTAATTTACAGCAATTACGAGTACATTTTCTGTCATTTGCAGGAATGTAATATTAAGACACAAAGTAACATTTATCTTTAATAACACTGTGAAAGTGAGTAGCACATAGCAGGCATAAGCATACCGGTATAAGCAAAGATATCTATTGATACATTGTGTAACATGATTAAACATGCGTCATCTTTTTCAATTACCTAATTTTCAAAATTTTGTCAATGCTGGGAGAGCGTCTCAACATTGACTGAAGGCCGAAACATAGAGAAAAAGATGAATTTTCAAATAGATGTAGCCTTCAAGATTGTTCCAGACTTAGTTCCAAAATTGAGATGTACATGACATGCGAGGGGGAAAAAAATGTGAATCATAGCCACGAATTAACTACAATTTGTTCCCATGACATATTAATACGTCAGCACATTTACTAATTCGTTCCCTTGTTTTTAAGTTTTAAATCAAAACGAGGGAACAAATTAATAAATTGTGGGAACTCGTTCTTAATTCATGCCCATGATTTGACTAAAACGAGAGAAAAAAATTACTGAATCGTGGCCACAATTTATTAAAACGAGATAATTAATTACTAATTTGTGGGAACGAATTGTTAATTCCTGGCCACGATACACACATACTATACAACAGCGCAATTCAAATCACATTGTGCTTTGAGCCACATTCAATTCTCAGGATATTTTTGTGAAATGATTATTGAAAGAAGCTTAGCTTATTGTCAAAAATATTAATGATTCGGTCATCTGAAAAAAGTAACAGATAAAATGTGACAGCTTCTATGCTGCTTTAGCAGCCTGCATGAGAAAAACTGAATTATTGCCACATTCAAAATCCACAGTGAAGAGTTGAAACAGAAGATGTATTCTATATTAGTGATTTGCCCAAAATAAAACACATGCCAAATAGATAAATTGGTCAAGATTGGTGCAGAATCAAACCAATCAGGATCAAAACGTTGGTTTAAACCAACCTAAACATCACGCGAGCTCTGCAAGAACATGAACTCGTGTTCTCATCTTCAAAGAGGGCCTTTTCTACTGCTCTGTGCTGTGTGTGTTTTAGGGGCTTTGTAGATGGCCTTTTAGCAATTGGGGATTGCCTGCAGAGTCAATGACCTTTGACCTTATGGGTCACTCACACAAAGGCAGCCGAAATTGGTTTCTAACGCTGACCACGACAATCGCCACAAGCTCTGGAGCTCTCAGTGATGAGATTACAGCAATTACAGCAAATATGCATTATTTTATTTTATTTTATTTTAACAATGAGGTTTGTGCATATATTGCATGCAGATTTGAATGTGTGCATCTAGGTTGATGCATGTCTTGAGGCAGAAGGAGAGGGCAAGAATAAATATCAAGACCTCAGAGAAACTACACACACACACACACACAAGGTCAAGGACGTTGAATGCACTTGCTGAGTAGCTGTGAGGGAATAGTGCAATCGGCATTCATTTGCTGCACACACACACAGACACATGCGTGCACACGCGCACACACAGACACATGAGTGCACACACACACACACACACACAAGGGTAATTAGCAGGGCCAGTCACACAGCCATGAGACATCCCCTCTTTTAAAGGTTTGGCGGCCTTTTCAGTGGTCAAAAGAAGAAATGGCCTCCTCCTCCTTCAAACAAAGGGGAACATCATTAAATCTCCTGCCGCCCACAGCCTGAGCCTGATCAATAATCCTGCAAACGGAAGGACGGCAGAGGAGAAAGGCCAGGTTAGAGGTGCAGTGCTGGGTTACATCAAGACCATGAGGTAAAATTAGAGCCAGCATCTCTAAGTATGACCAAAACACTCCTGTGTTTTTAGAGGAAATGCATTTGCTGAGGCAAAACATGTGAAAAATCAAGAAAAAAAAAAAAATAATAATAAGCAGATATTTTTGGGGAAAATGTGAGTGGTTGTTGCCATTACAAAACTCACCACCACAATGTTAAAGTATTACCTTGAGTAGAGAGTATTATGGCTTATGGACAGAGATGGCAAAAGTACACACATCCCTCACTCAAGCAGAAGTACAGATACTCATGAATCCTAATACTGAACATGTTGCATTATCATGAGTAACATTTTTCCCTTACGAAAATTAACCATGGTTTTATTATAGTAAAAGTAGTAACCATGTTTTTGGCAAAATGATTACCATTTGTATAACTGCATTTTTACTACAAATTCCATGGTTAAGGTTAGTGTAGCAAAACCATGGTAAATTTGTGGTTACAATAGTTTAACTATAGTAACTAAATACCATATTGTATTTAGTTTTATAAAACCATCTTTAATTTCGTAAGGGTTGTGTTGTTGTCTGCTCTAGCTCCCTTTAAACCTATTATAACACCATGTGAATATTTGTCTGCTAAATTACTACTTTAACTTTACAATATAGATAACAATGATGTCCTAGTATACAGTATTTTGAGTGATGATACTAATGGGGTGCTACTGCTAACAGTTGCTAGCAGTTTAATGCTCAACTAAGCAAACAAAGACAAAACTACAATAGCCTATTTGCAGATGAAACTGACCAGCACTTAAGTCCTGCACAGGTCAATAGTTTTGACTCTTGGGGGGGGGGAGTTTAAACCAACTTTTTGATCCTGATTGGTTTGATTCTGCACCAATCTTGAACAATTTATGTATTTGGCATGTGTTTTATTTTGGGCAAACCAAGAATACATCTTCTGTTTCAACTCTTCACTGTGGATTTTGAATGTGGCAATAATAAATTATACTTAAAATAATTATGTAAGTAGTAAAGCAATACAAACGCAAACGGGTGTTTTAAGTTTAGAATCATTTTGCGTCACCCCTCCCTTGCGTCACAGTGGTTTAGTCCACCGCGCATGTCACAAGTCCGGCGGCGCCGGCGGGAGAGGACAGTTCTTCAGACAGTAGTTGAGAGGAGTTACAGTAAGTAGACTGTCAAGGTTATTTTATTCAAAAACATCGGATGAAGTGATTATTTTCTCTTTAAAACAGACGATGCTGAGTAGTTAGTAAAAAAAAAAAAAAGATGATAACTGATGTCTTTTTTTTTTCTCTGTGAGTCCGCTATGTTAGCTATTAGCTCATTTGCTAGCTTGTTCACCATAGCTTGTTGGATACAAACCAACTACAACTAACATTGTGATAAGCATATGTGAACTGTAATAAGGCTAATAGATTTACTGTTGTGTGTTGGGTTTTGCTCAGTGTGTATTTATCATATTTTGGTGACTTGGTTGTAAACAAAAAATATTCCAATAAATAAATGGTTTTGAAGAGGAATATTTTGTTCTATTTAGTCAGCTTTTTCATTGAACCAAAGAGAAACATTGAGCAAAATGGCTGTATTTTTGCTGTATTATTTGTGTCCCCTCCAAAAATTGCTCTTGAGAAATTTTACTTTTATTGTCCCCCCCAACTGTCAGATGAAATTTACGCCCTGGTAGAAACTACAGATATATGTGTAAAAATGTATTTAGTTGTCAGAAAAATAATAAAAAAAAATGCCTAGCTACTGATACCAGAAAAATCAACTTAAGTTGGCCTACAGCAACTAAGTATTTGTACTTCATTACTTTCCATCTCTGCTTATAGGGGGGTTGCTAGGTGGTCCTGGATGGGTACAGGGTGGTTGCTTAACTGCCCAAGTCAAAAGAGGCCTGTGTGATATTGTGGTCTCTAGATATTGAGTCCTTCCATCTTTTTAACTTACAATGGAAAATGTTTACAAGTTATCGCTTACAAGGATACTTCAACCAAAAATGATAATTACTAACCCTCATGTCATCCCAAATGTCTTTCTTTCTTCTGTGGAATACAAACAGAGTTTTTTTACAAAACTGATCCATCTATATCAAGTCAAGTCAATTTTATTTATATAGCCTAGCACGTATACAATACAGATTCAAGCAGCTTTACAGTGATAAATAGAAAAAGAATGATTCTATGAAAATAATGTCAGTGTTGATTCAGTTCTGTTCAATAACTGTGCAAAGTTCATCAGTTATGGAATTACTCATAATTGATGACTCAATTATATATTGTGTTTAATTCAGCTATAAAGTAAGCAGCTTTGCAGAAAACAGTGATGTCACCATCCAGCTCATTTCAGTTCTCATTCAGTAGTGTCAGCGTGTAAACCGGGACAACGGATTTCTTCAATAAGCTGATTTTTGGGAGTTATCATAGGTCTGTGTAAAAAATTTTAAACTTTTTTAAATAAACCATCACTTATGGCCAACTGTCATATTAGATTACACTAGATGTACTGTAAATGTCAGCCCGTTGTGAAGCCCGTTGTGTCACCATGTGTTCAGGCCATTTCAAGTTTGATTTTGGCATGACATAAAGCAGTGATATCTAAGTGACAGTTGTTTACTTACTTTTTAATTAGTCTTCCTATTAATGCCATCACTGTCTTCATTCAGGCCGATTCGACAAGAACGTGCGCAAAAAAACAAGAGCCGGTATTTATTGTACGAACCAATCATGTCCAACCATAACCAATCATATCCAATCATAGCGCGATGGAGGCACTGCCTCCTCTCACATGACTTTCCCCTATTCATTCTCAATTACCCCTCACTAAACCCACCGCACACTTTAGGGGGTCTATTGATTTTCTATGAGGGGAGAGGAGGCATGAGAGATACGAACTCTCCGCTGTAACATTACCTGCGGGTGACGCTGTTTGACAGTGTTTCTTTAGAAAAACTATAGTGACTTTTACACTTTTTAATGTCAAATTTTGTAATATTTGCATTGTTTTATTTTAGCAATATCGATTATTTTCTCATCCAGTTTTTTTTTTTATTTTTTAAAGAGGCACTGCCTCCCTTGTCTTCACATTAAGGCTGATTTATACTTCTGGGTCAGACCTACGCTGTAGGCTCTGCGGCGTAGGCTATGCATCTGTTTTCATTTATACTTTGCGTCTTTGTCCACGTCGACGTGCCTGCAGACCACTAGTAGGCAGTGTCCGCAGTCATGTTGAGTATCAAGGCAAAAGCCGAAGAAGAAGCAGCTTGTCGTGTACATTGTCAGAGATGCTTACAAATAGAAGCGGCAAATAGGTAATGACTTTTGTTGCAGTAGACTACATGTGTCCCCTGAAACAGAGCATTTTTTCATTCCTATGAAAGTTGTAAACGCTTGCTCTTCTCCGATTGCTCTGCGCCAGTTTTTTGACCTGAGGGAGGGGTTCTAGCAGACCAATCACAGCACTTGCGGTCCGCGTAGAATTGACGCGTTGTTACATTTTTGAAGAGGTGCACGTCAGGCTACGTCGTAGGCTACACATACTACACACATCCTACGGCGTACACTCGACGCAGAAGTATAAATCATCCTTTACTTGTAATGTGTTACCACCAAAACTGATAACGAGGCTGTTCAAAATTATGAAATTATGAAATGCCAATAGTTTTCCATTAAATGTTCTTCCATGAAGTTCAGAAACCTTTGTAAATAACATATGGTGGTTAGAGTCACTGTTTTGGACTGAGCTCGCTGGTATAGAACGACACATTCTATGTGTGACACCTGTATTTTATCCTACCTGTGATGTGTTATTGCACTGAAGTTTAATACTCATGCAAATGAGCATTATTAAGTCTAAAGCTTAAGCAAGCAGCACTAACAAAGCTTCCAAAGGAAGATGAATACTGTCTCCCTCTGAAATATTCTTAGTGTTGTCACATTAGCATCCATGATCAGTTTATTGAAGATAAATTGTATATAATTGTGCATAAACAGCATCTTGTAATCTCATTAATTTATGGATTCCACAACTGCTCAACGGGCCGTCCTCAGCTAATTCGCAGCTGAAATGTTTTGACGAGAGATCAATGGGGTATGATTGTATATGACCCATAGAGGAAAGGAGGGACAGAGTTTTAGATTAGTGCACGATTGATGTTAGCTTTAGCCTGTCTCCTCCACAGACGAACCATTATCTTACATGTAACCCTCTGCAATTGAGTTTGCTGCAACTTAATCATGCCCCCCCTGGTCATGACCATGGGTTAATCTAATGGAGGGACAGCACTTCAGGGCCACTGCGGGCTTTGGGGGGTTCAAGGGGCCTTTAGAAACACTGAGTTCTGGCAGTTTGAATTTCCTTTAAAAGAAAGTCGGGGTGGGGGGTAGGCGTTAGTGATATATGGTTACTGGGCCTTTATAGAAAAACAGAGATGAGTTGTGGAATTGTCCGTCATTGCATTTTTATATATATATATATATATATAAAATTGTAAGAACAGTATTTTTATTTTATACAATGTGACAAAAGAATGTGTAAAATGAATTTACATCTCATTGCTGTATCAGGTGTTAACATTGCCAGCTTGTTGATTATAATGAGTGTGTTATATATTATAATGGGAGTGTTGTACAGTTTCAAATTGGGCAGTAATTTATCATCAAGATTGTGAAAGAGAAAAAATGGGTGCAATACGAACAGGACTGTGTGCACTTTTTGTATTCAGAAACTAGTGCCGTCCTAGATTTTTACTTCAAAAATTAGTGAAAACAAACAATAAGGCAAAGAAAGAAATCATGATTACATGAAAAATATTCAGAGTCTCTTTTGTGCCCTCATGTGCTGTCAATGATTATTTCAATTAAACAAACAGGTTCTGTTCCAATAAACGTTATAAACAAGATCGATGAATAGAACATGATATTAGCTTTCGCTCCTATAACAAACCGACGCATCCATACGGAAGCGATCTCTCTGCTGACCTTTAAAGCTCTACATTTCATAATTTATGGGCCAGGGACAGTACGAGCGGACTCAGAGGGAAATATATCTGCACCTTCCATTGTGATAATGCAGTCATGTGGCTGAGCGGCTGACAGTGGCTAATTCCATTAGAGAGATGAACCAAGGACTGACAGCTTGGAGCCATAATGAATTGCAGGGACGGAGTGTCAGGCCTCTAAAGCCCTGCTTGATAGTTTTCTGCTAAACTTTGATTCTGCTTTGCCTCATTAAAAAGCTTCACAGTTTTATTGGAGCTGCATCTGTTAAACTCTCTTTGAGTAATTGGGCCAAGACGTTAGCAAGCCAGATCAGTTTTCTCTTTTAATGGAAAATAATCATAAGCAGATTACCCATGGTGTTGTTTGCTCTTCTACTGTATTGTATAAAACTGTTTTTTTGCAGATACGAATATGATTAACATACAATCTCTAGTATAAAAAAATGTATACTAGATGTATATATAATTGTATATGATTACTATTACTACAAGGTTGCATCTGATCTGTATGTGTAATATAAACTAGAGGACTAAACAATCTCTCCCCTTTTATGCTTTTGGAGCTCCTCCGTGAGAGACTCGAGATCGGTGCAACGCGCAGCTGACACTCATTATCACTCGCGTCACCGGCCTCCCACCTTTGCCTCACGGCTCTCACCCGCCCTGCTCGTCACATACCCCCGTTACCCCTCGCAGGCTGGGGGGTACTCCTGAGACTGTGCTCTACTCCACTCTGGGGCCAGTCTCGGCTGCCGCAGCACTTGGGGGTAAGGAGAGACAAGACGAGAGAAAAGGAGACGGAAGCACAGGGAGAAACAGACGAGAGAGGGAAGAGAGGAAAAAGGAAAAGGAAAAAAAATTCTTGGTCCGGTTCCCGGACACACTGCCACTCGGTCCTCAGCCAGCCAAGAGGCTCTTCCTCTCGGCTGGCTTGCAATGGTACTGGATGCTCGGTGGACGGTTCGATCCTCCTCTGCCCCCTGGCAGCCGGCGATGGCTCCTCCGGCTGAGGGCAGCTGGCAGCGAGTCCCCCGTTCCCTGTTCCTCCCCTTCATGGTGGACGGCAGCAGGCTCTGGCCCACGGTGAATGGTGGCGACTCCTCCGCTCCCTCTTGGACGGCAGCCACCCCACTCAATGTATACTCGCTGCAGCACCACCACCTCGGGCAGCCACTCGCGGTCTTCACACTCCCACGCTGCCCGACCTCCTCAGCACCGCGATCCCCCTCAGCAGCGAGGGCTCTCCGACAGCATGTCCCTCCTTCCTCCTGGGTTTCGGCACCAATGTAACACAGTTCGTATTTATGGGATGAAAAACCGTCGAACGTTTAAACAAACTTTAATGTATAAAATAAACAAAGAACAAAACAAAAGTAATGCCGGCAGACCCTCACGGACTGCCGGCCACACAAACATAATAAAACATAAAGTAAAGTCCAGGCCTGGTCCTCTCTCGTCCTTCACTGTCGTCGCTCCCCTTTTATGCTTCCGGAGCTTTTCCGTGAGAGACTCGAGACCGGTGCAACGCACAGCTGACGCTCATTATCACTCTCGTCACTGGCCTCGCGGCATTCCCTCAAGTTCATTATAGCAATTAACATAAGATTTGTTTAACATTCAAACATTTGTGGCAGGACACTCAAAATACAGCAAGAGACACAATGCAACGGTTAATTGCAACTTTTCTGAAAACGTTTACTGTGAACACATTGATTAGTTATCATCATAACTTATTCCCAGCTTGCTAAATCATGATAATACTGTAACGCTGGTCCAGACATGACAAAGATGAAGGCAGTTTACAAGAATAACAGGATCTATTTAACAAGAAACTCCAACAACAAACGACAATGAACTGAGTAACCAATGGAACTTAAGTAGTGGAACAAACAAGGTTAATTAATGAGACACAGCTGAACTAAGAGAACTAATCATATCAGAAACACATGTGACTGAAAATAGACTAAAAGTCCATGAAAATGAAACTAAACAAAACCATGACAAATACATGATTGACTCTCAATTTTTACCTATACTGTAAATGCAGTACTTGTGCCAGGATCTTCAGAACTTTGTGATTTGACCAAACAAAGACATGTTTTACATTTTGCACCAGAGCTTCCTAAAGTTGTATGGGCTTCAACTGTTAATGCTGTGGTTTCGCATCAGTTAGATTTTTTTTTTCTTCCAAAAGATGTCAGGATATGTGATTTTCAGTTCCGTGTTCGTATAGCCTATATTAATGGTCACTACAACTGTCTATTTTTGAAAACTAAGCTGCAAAATCGGGTAATTCAGAAATCATTATGGTTAAGACTTAAGAACCATTAGCACATTTACATATTACTCTTTCAAGTATTCAGCAACTTATATTGCCCAATCAGGGTTAAGTAAATCATTATTCCTAAAGGCCAAGAGTTCAGTTTTAACTAGTGCTAGATATATGGGACATTTGTCAAATGTTGTGCTGTTCCTGGCTGTTGGGTAGCACATACATCGCTGCATAACATTCTGAAGGATCCCAGTGTTAGACATCAGTGCTAGTATCTGTGAAAATGCCTACTGAAGCCACAAAATCAATCCAACATATAAATTCATTCATAAAGTTTGATAAGTTTGATGCTTTATTGTGTCTAAAGGTCAAGTGAAGCTCAGGTGGCCACTCTACAGCACAGCTTCTATTTTTGCCAGCTTGTCTGAGCAACTGCGAAACTTTTGAAAAGACAGTTTGAGGGATATCAGTTCTGTATGTATCTGAGCTAGAGAGTTGCACCCCTGCGTGGGCAGTTTTGTTTAGACTTCTAAAAGCTGTGCGAAACTGAGGCTATGGGGCCCATTTCGCCTGTACAGAAGCACAATACCTGACCTTTATCCAAGCACAGTTACGGGGCAGCAGTATAGAGAACCCTGCAGGTCTGTCAGTCCGATGGAACCCCAGCGGGGTGGGAACCTGAAGCAGCAGGGAAACCGTTGAAAGGGCATGGATCATCAATACAAAAGAAGGTGTGGCTTAAGAGATCATCCCCCTGGCAAATATACTTGCCAAAAATATCAAGACAATGACTGGTGTGTCACATTACAACTGACACCTGACAGAAACAAAACTAGCAAGCTGTGTGCTGTACTGTTGGTATTAAACAGTTATGTATAGTGTTTTGATTCTTAGAGAAGAAAAAGCATGAAAGGCACATAGCGAGAGTGAAAGAGAACCAGATCACCGGAAAGCCCCAATTGTGCTGCTGGGTTTGATCTTTTCGCAAGTACATTGATTCAGCAGACACAAACTCTTTTGAAACCACAGTGCTATTGACCTAGTGTGGCACTGATGGTACTGCACCCTGCTCCCCTCCCCACTGGGCCATCGCTGGACCATTGCTGAGACACCACTGGGTCGCTGTATGAGCCCTTTCAAGCCTCTCAGCAGCGGCCTGACCTTTAGCTGGACCTAAGGGCCCCACTCCTGCTATTCGTAGACACTCCTAGCAGACTGTCCTATTGTATTATCAGCATTCACACTTGACACAAAAAGGACAAACATTGAACTCTAACTGGGAGAGACCAGGTGATTCTGAGGCATTGTGAGTTACATTCAACTTGGTAAGCAGGAATTTGCAACTTGAAAAATAACAACATAGTGCTACTGTAAGTTGGACTTCTAACATGAACACTTGAACGTAAGTCTCAGATTTTGCCACAAAGGTGGTGTATGACATTATTTGAATATGGAATTACTGAGAGATATACACAGTTAATGATAAGCATTAAGTTTTAAGCAAAATGTTCAACAACGAGTGAAAGTTCCTACTTTACATGCAATTTAAAACTTTTTAGCAAATGCTTGTGGGAAGAGGTGTGTAAAACACAGTGATCTTCTATGTAGAGAACTGTAGACAATGCAAGACAAATGCTAGCATGACATAGTTTACCCTACATAGTTTGGTTGACCAAAATTATGAACACATTTTCTGCAACACATTCTGATGCAGGCATTTGTTGACCAATGAAAATTTCAGTGTATTCCCACTTGATTTCAAACTAACTCAGTATGGCATCATTCAATCTTCCAGAGGCTTTTTTGTCGACACCCAAACATCTTCCAAGCTAACAATACAGTTTTTTTGTTTACAGTATGTCATCTTTCAGGTGATGGACAATGAAGAGATTAATGGTCAGAAGTTGAAAATCATTGCCCTATTGTTCCTCTAAATGGGAAAAAACTTGAATCGTCATTGCAATATTTCAGCTTTGCCCTACCCAACAGAATTTATACATTCAAATTAGTCTTCCTTACTCCACTGAACACAACATTAAGGTAATCAATATTCTGGCATATTGTACCATGGTCTGAGTGGTGGTACCAGCTGCGTGTGAGACTAGCTGCTCATTATCCAGAGAGCATCCCACCGGATGTCTCCCGCCAAGATGGTCTTGGACGCAAAGCATGTATCGATGAGTTGGTTCTGGTCCTCCACTGGATTGCCATCACCTTCATTGATTGCTCAGAGCCATGGAGAATCTGTGTGACCCAGCAGCAGGGAAGAGACCTCCTCTGGAGATCTTCCAGAGACTTTTAATTACTGCCCCTAAAACACTCCAGATTGCATCACCAGGAAGTTAGAGAAAAGATGACGAGAGGCATGGCGGAGTGATTTGTTGGAGGGGTGAATAGTACAGCTGGTGTGCATTAATATTAACAACTAGTGTTACTTAGGGTGCTTACACACTGCAGTTTACGCTATGTCAGAGAACACTGTGAGTACACTGGTGCATTGAGAAAAAACACAAAAGTCTGTGAAACATTAGCCTTTATATATAGTGTTGTTGAGTAAAGAAAACACTGTACATATTCAAACAAAATTCGAAATATGGAGATACAAGGTTTCTTCCAACAGCAACGATAAATTCAGTTCCTGTCACTCAAATCATGCTTAAACTGTTTGTTTTTTAGACCAGTTGAACTAATGTGTATGCATGTTCTAAGGACTGTTGACTAGATAATGCATTTGTCAATAAAACCCTTTTAACTGGCACTTTTAATTGAAAGGTGTAACTTACCCTCTCTGCTAGTTAATTATCTACAGTATGAGACTAACACCCTGTACAATTATGGACAATGTCCACTCTTTGATCTCTGAACATACTGAATTTTTACACATCTGCCTGATTCCTGCAGATTACACTAAGACCGAAGGCTTAATTTCATGCCTATCTAAATTATCCACCATATGCAGGTCCATGTCAACTGAACAAATATTTTAAAACCTAATATGTTCAACTTTCTTTTTTTTTTCCTTTTTTTTTTCTGGGGGTTGGTAGCGTCAATTAAACCATTTCCTTCTTTGTTTGGTCCTGGCCTGATTCCCTTGTAAATGTTCAGTGGGTCTCTATGGCACTACAGTCTTTATGGACTACTGGAGTGACAGAGACATTAACGTTAGCACTCATTACGCTAATTGAACTACGTTTATGGCTAGGCTTTAACACGCACAGACTGCTGAGTAAACAACAAATAGATCAAGAACAAAGAAGCTAAGAAATCACATAAACATATATAATATGTGTTTTTGTAGGTATCTGTGTGCTGGGGTGAATTTTCAAATACATTCCTTGTTGTAAAAATTAAAGCAGCCTAAGATGATCTTAGCTGGTTTGATTTACTGATTTAGAGGGGGTTTGGGCATTTGTCAGATAAACCATTGATAAACCAACAAGTGAAAAAAAAAAAAAAAAAACCCTCTCTCTTCCATGTACCCTGCTGAAAATCCCATCTTAAAAAACAGTATTAATTCCATGATGATCCAGGGCTGGTTTATGCTGGTTAGTTCTGAAATAGTGATGGTCTTGCTGGTGGACCAGCATAGTCATCTAAAATAATAAATAAATTAAAATAGCCAAACTGGTGAAATGTGAATCACAGTTTATTCATGAAACAAAATAATAAACATCAGTTCTATATAATCACAATTTTGTACTTCTGTTGCATCAAGTTTAAAATGTAAAGTTGCTGGGGTTTTTTTAAGGACTTATGCTGCCTTCACATGCTCTCTGAATTATCGTAAATCCGAGTTTCCTAGGTAAAAATTACATAAATCCAGCCGATAGTCATTGTCTTACCCCAAACTGAATGTAGTATATAGTATAGAGCCTCCTATCATGTTAGGTAGCATATCAGGCAGCAAGTATTCACCAGCGTTTTCGGTCTTTGGCAAGTGTCTGTGCAAGTGCTTTCAAGACTTGCATGAATGATCATCTCTAGTTGTTCAATGGGCATCCTAGTTGGCGTCTAGCACTCATCTCATTAATGTGATCCAATGGTTCTCCATTTGATGGATGTGGCCAGATAGTCAGAGTCTTCTCTTGCGCACCACTCCAGTACTTCTTTATTGGTAATATCATAATATCGGATTTTCAGATTCGCGTATGGGCATCTCTGCTGGAAGTAATGCTTTTAAGTAAGCCTTCCAGGTCTCACCAGAGAACACAACTCTCGAGATGACAATGGAGGTTAACAGTCAACGTTTAGAGATTATGTCAAGTAGAACCAGGGTTAGGTTCTTCTACATCAGTGTTATTCACCTATCATTTCCCTCTGATTTTAGGGATAACTTATGGGTAGGGTTAGGTTTAGGGGTACTTACATGGTTAGGACTGAATTTTCAGACAGGAATGTTGACCCAGGAACGTGTCTAACTCTGCAAAATCAGGACGTGCAGGGGTAGGACTGGAACCAGATTCCAGACAGGAATGTTGTTCCAGGATCATCAAAATATGTTGCCCCAGGAACGTGTCTAACTCAGCAAAATCAGGATGTGCCTTGAGGGAGATATACGGTGACAACCAAATTTTGTCCATCTTATGGAAGACGGCCACCACTTTCCAGTTGCAGCACTTTTGATTAATATGCAGTTATATTGAACATAAATTAATCAAATACACTTAAAACATCTGATTAACTGTTATTGCACTGCATTTCACAGCATTTTATCTTTCATTTGGGACATGAGCTACTTAACGTTGAAAACTTATTGTGTCATGCCTGGTTAGGACACGGTGTAATCTCGCATATGAATGTATGTGAACAAAGTTGTTATTTGTGTGTGTGTGTGTGCACATATAATAACCAGCTTTTAACTGTTTGGCTATAACACACAGTCAACACAATTAATGTAATCTTACATTGATCAGACACCTAACAGCACTTTTTTTTCTTTCTTTTTTTTTAAACAAAGCACTCACAGAGGCAATAATAAATGAATCCACCTGGGACATTAATGCTTCATGTTTGATGTGAGCCGTAATGTGCACTTGGCTACATATTCAAATGATTGTTTGCTCAGTCACATGACCAACACCAGCCACTGCAATTCCATAATTATTATTGATTTGCTCACTGGCTGTCAATCTCAGGCCGTGTGCAGAGAGGAAGAAGGCGAGGTGATGGACAGAAAGAGGATTGGACAGTAACCATGCAGCATAGAAACCTCATCTCAGAAATGAGCTGGGATGAGATAGTGCTGCTGGATAAGGGTAATTGATGATTGTCTTAGTGAGCGGATGTTAGGGGAAGAAGAAAAAAGGGGAATGGGGGATGCTGGATAGAGGGAGGCGGGGTTGTGTTATGGTCCGAGAAAATGAGAGTGAAAAATTCCTTTGTGGTCATTCCTCCTCTGGGCACTGCTGTGTACTTTATGTTGGAGATCATCTCCAAAATCCTGAAAAACAAATATGCAGGACCTTTGGATTGAAATGTCAGCGCGCCACAGGCATTGATTTCCTCCTGAAGTGTCCAAGGCTGCTGGATATTCACCATGCTGATGTGAGACACCTTTTCCAGACAGCTGCAGACAAAAACACGTGGACACACACAAACCTGAACTAAGCCACATCAACAATTGAGTTCCAATGCAATTCAGGTGCATTAATTTTTGCATTTCAGTAGCATTTAATTTTTTCCCTGAAGTCCAATAATAATGTTTGTCAAGGTTTTCAATCACAACACTCAGAGGTCAAATGTTTACTTATGTTCACTGTCATCCATGTTCTTGTTTGCAAGTCTATTTTGCATTAGTTTCAAAGTAAACACTGAACACTACAGGGATAAAGGTGTGGGTGATTCTCATGTGGTTTGTGACCTGTTGTTAGTGCTTCTCTCTGCTGACAGAGTGATTGCAGTTCCCAGGTTCCATTCAGAGCTAATGGAGCACCATTCAATCTGCTCACAAACCCAATTAAATCTGGAGATCTCTCACTGATAAACCCAATCCAATGCAGCCACTGGATCCTTCATCTCTAAATATATATTACAGCTCATTGTACGGATAGAAATGGGAACCTCTCTGAGGCAGTAGAGAGGATTATTTTTACTGTCTGTTGACATAAGTGTGTATCGATGTTTGCAGCATTTGACTGAGACGACGTGCTTGGCTTAGTGTTGCTGATAGTTAGGACACCTTATGAGTGCACTTTGAAAGTGTATCTGCTGTTTTCTTCTCATCTAATTACATATTGCAAATTGTTTTGGTCCCACTTTATATTAGGTGGCCTTAAAGGGTTAGTTCACCCAAAAATGAAAATTATGTCATTAATTACTCACCCACACGTCATTCCACACCCGTAAGGCCTTCGTTCGTCAACACAAATTAAGATATTTTTGATAAAATCTGATGTCTCAGTGAGGCCTCCATTGCCAGCAAGATAATTAACACTTTCAAATGCCCAGAAAGCTACTAAAGACATATTTAAAACAGTTGGTTCAACCTTAATGTTATGAAGTGACGAGAATACTTTTGTGCACCAAAAAAACAAAATAACGACTTTATTCAACAATATCTAGTAATGGCCGATTTCAAAACACTGCTTCATGAAGTTCGAAGCTTTAAAAATCTCTTGTGATTCCAGTAAACGAGGCTTTGTTACGTCATAAGTATTTCGAAATTTCAATGGTTCACCACTGGGGGGTGTGACTTTGGCAGTTTGATACACGCTCTGAACCCCTGATTCGAAACAAAAGATTCGTAGAGCTTCAAAGCTTCATGAAGCAGTGTTTTGAAATCGCCCTTCACTAGACATTGTTGAATAAATTTGTTATTTTGTTTTATTGGTGCACAAAGGTGTTCTCGTCATTTCATAACATTAAGGTTGAACCACTGTAGTCACATAAACTGTTTTAAATATGTCTTTAGTAGCTTTCTGGGCATCTGAAAGTGTTAATTATCTTGCTGGCAATGGAGGCCTCACTGAGCCATCGGATTTTATCAAAAATATCTTAATTTGTGTTCCAAAGATGAACGAAGGTCTTACGGGTATGGAACGACATGAGGGTGAGTAATTAATGACAGAATTTCCATTTCTGAGTGTACTAACCCTTTAACTAATATGTTCTTACACTTACTGTGCACCTGTTAGGGACAGGTTTAGTGGTATGGGTAGGTTTAAGGGTGGGTTAAGGTGTAAGGGATGGGTCAATAATGTAATTATAAATGTAATTACAGAAATTAATTACAGATGTAATTACATGCAGGTATTTTTTTTTAAATATAAGCACAATGTAAAAACATGTATGTACACAATAAGTGCATTGTATCAAATGATTAATTTAAATGTAAGTACATAGTATTTAAGGCCACCTAATATAAAGTGGGACCATTGTTTTTAAATAGATCATATAATCAATCAAAATTACCATTAAATAAGAATAGAAAAGCACTTTTCGCACTTGAAATAATTAACACAGTGTCATTCTAAGCTAAAGGTAAATGGAATCCTGGGTTACTTTGCTTCAAGTTTGACATTGCTAATAATTTAAACTGGGTTAACAATTAATCCTGGGTATTCATATGCTGACATTTCACACTGTAGATTCTTAAACCCTGGGTTAACATTCTTATTTGCATATTTGCAGTGTCAATGTCATGGTCAAAAGCAGCACATGACCTGTTGACTGCTGTCAGGCTGAATGGACTTTTTGGATTATTAAGAATTAAACAATCTCTTCTTTACTCCAAATGACATGTTTTCCACGGAAGTAAGATATTTTCTGTGTATGTAGGCCAGGCCTCTGGTGTGTGACCGACTTAACAAAGTGCAGTTAACAGTAAAACTGTTTTCACTACAAACTAGCGTGATTATAAGTATGTAAATACATTTAAATAATATAATAATATGAAATCAAATACCAGTTTACAATATCAGGCAGTATAGTGAACTTTTTTTGCACAGCAAAAATAACTGGAGACGGCTAACACCGAAAGCCTTGCACATTCAAGTTTAAAATGGCAGCGTCCTCTCTTAATTTAAAAATAATGTGGATAGATAATAAAACTGAATAATTGCTGTGGGTCTAGTCTTTGCATCTATTTGTTTGAGGTTTGAATCGTGTCTCCCTGTTGGAGTAGAATTGACTAGGTGGTGCTTTTACAAAAACGTAGGGTCCTACAAATGCAGTCCTAGAACTGTGGACCTGAATCTGCAGCCTCTGGTATTGCAGGAATATAGTATTGGCTGAAACAATTGTTTATATAAAACATGCTGTGTTTATGTTACTGTTCAAAGCATTTGAATATGAGGCACGTGCATCCATCATGGGCACTTCCCTGCCTTCGGCTCAAGACTCTACTGCAGAGAGAGGTCTGTCCTAGCGCTGTTATGCCAGCTTTAAGCTCTGTAATAATGAAAATCTTCATAATATGAAACTGGCTGTGTCCATCAGTGGCCATGAGTGGCTTCGACAGAGACATACTTTAATTAAAAAGAGTCAAGACTTATGATGAACGACAGTGCATGCTTGGCAAAAACACTTGGGCTTTATTAAATAATGCACATTGGAGATACCAATGACTCATTTTTTATTTGAGAACTATAAAATTTATTTCTGCAGAGGATACTTGGCACTGGCTTTTGTAGATGGGAGTAAAAAGGTGTCCTAATAAATGACAGAAATGATTTCTGGTCCTCTATCGCTCTCTCACACTCATGCACTCATGCTTTTTGTATGAGCAGTATCTTTCATTTGCAGAAATAAATATTCACTCTCTACATGGCACAGAGCAGAATGATGGAAAGCTTCTCATTAGGAGCAGTCGTGACTTTATTCTGCATTCTGCATATCCCAGGACGTCTCCCCAAAGCTCTGGAATGGGCCAGATCCTTCCAGAAGCACCGCATCAATTCTCCCTGACACTTATTAATAACCAGAGTCTTCGACATCAGATAGCCGAGCAGCCCTTGACGGTGTCCAATAGTGAAATGGATGTGGCTTGCCAAGGGTGGAGGGGAGATAGCAAATGATTTCTGATTGGCTGTGGCTGTCAGAGCAAAGAGGAAAGAGAAGATCTTGGCGTTGACTTCTCTCCTCTTACACACATTATTTACGAGTGGCTGCAGGCAAACAGCCTCATCTCACACACCTCATGGTATCTGGGCCACAGTACACTTCACACGCTCGCCGAGCACTCAAAAGGCCTTTACTGATAGTGGAAAACCACACACATCAGTCTGACTGTGGCAATTCAGAGTGTTTTGTCATCTTACAGTTCTGTGTAGATGATTCTGCAGAAAAAAAGAAGAAGATGACAAAACAGATAAACCCCACATGTGCTTAGGGGAAATCACTGAGTGTCTGAGAAATATCCAAACCTTGAAAGTGTCCATTGCTTTCCATGTTGGCAGTCTTTCTCTTTTCCTCTGTAGCCTGTAGGCATGCTGCCATATACAGAGGCTAAAGGAAGTCTGAGCCAGGCCAGATAAATATGGTCACAAATGAAAAGTTACTAGGTAGAAAGAGGGAAACCTGGCAATATTCTGTGTGTTCTAGGGGGATTTATTCAGGTCAGTACTTTGGAACTCGGGTACTCTTGAGTCTATTGCGTTGAACCCCTATACCTATGTGAAATACAATTCGCAAACTTCCACAATGTGAAGTATTTCAGAACAAGACTTGATTTTATCCAACAGGAATTGATTGGATTGGGGGAATAACGTGCACCAGGTGTTTGGAGGGTGATTGAAATGTGTTTCCCCACATGCCACCAAGATGATGTCAGTCAACAAAGAAAGTTGTTTCAGAGGTTGAGCTATTTATTATATTGTGATTAAAGATTAGACAAACAATATTTTTCTTGTAAAAAAATAAATAGGATGAATTTATCAGGTTTGCTTGATAATGCTTATGTACAGTCAACTCAAGCTGAAATTAATACTCGAGTCTTCTGGCATTTTTTTCTCAGCATGTCCAACAAAGAAAAACCATTAGTTTTAAGGAATAGCAATAATAAACAGGTACATCTAATTTTAGGTACCTACATGGAGAAGCTTATTTTCCTCACCTGTATGGTCCCTTTAATTTTTTAAGGCAAGCATCACTTGGGTCTTAACAAATCCCTAAACCAAATATTTGTGTTATGTTATAATCATGATTATGATTGTGTGGATGAGGGGTTTAGTGCCCGTATCCTAATTTCAACAAGAGCATCTTCCTGTCAGCTGGATGTTTTTCAGGCAGCAATGTTTGTGCTGTTCAATGATATGAATCTCTCAGTGTGCTGGTCAAGCACCTCTAATTTAAAGAGCTGAAATATAGTCCTTGTTCAGTCCACTACCAAGCCCTTCGATGAAAAGCAACTCCTGCGATGATTGCTAGGGATTATTTAGAAAATGGAGCCACTTGTGGAAATCCTATTTTGCTCCTTGCCAGACTTTCAGGCTGAGCAGTCTGGATCCATGTGAACAAATTAAATCAATTATCAATTTCTCAATTAAAGCCTTGGTATTGCTGACAGAGTCATAGGAGATAATGGAGTTCAGTAAACCTGCTGCATGGATATCCTCTGTCAATCTGCTTTGGGCTTTTGATTCTCTTCACTAAAACCTGCAGATCCAAAATATGCTCCTCTATCCTGAGATCTATTATTGAGGTAATTGCAAAAGCCGGCAGCATGTGGAAAGGTGTCAACTTTTATAACAAGAGATTACTGTAATGAAATTGTGTCTTCTCAAGAATCTGGCCTTTCTTACATCCTTATCGTTCTTCAGGTTGGTCTTTTGGTTTTAAGAGCTAACCCGTTAGGCTTGGCCTTAGAACTTATGACCATGATTTAAAACTTGGAAGCAGTTAGAAAGTTATATACAATTTAGTTTAAACACATTTCTAATCAAAATGTTTTGGGAATGATATTACGTTTCTAGCAAGTTTAGGTGGCTGATTTAGGTGGATGACTAGCTGTTGGTCAACCTGGCAGCGCTAGATGACTTTAAACCAGCGACAAACCACCCACCATGTTTCAAAAACCTGCTTGACCACCTTAAAATGGTATGACCTGTTGTTTTTCCCCCTCCAACAGGCCCTTTATCAAAGTGGTCTTCAAGCCCCTCCTGATCCCCACAAGCTGGTAGTCAAGTTATCAAGCACCTAAACCAGCTTGTACGAAGTAATGACCAGTTTGGAACAACTAGAAACCTACTACAATATTCCATATTATGACTACAACCTTGAGTTTGTTTTATGTGGATTTTTCAGCAGGGTTCAGTGCTAGAGTCAAATTCAGTGGCTTTGAGCAATGCCTGATGGGCTCGTAATTGAGTTTTCAAGCCAGGTGAGACACACAGGGCCCCTCCAGAGCCATTAGATAAAAGAGGGTGAAGGGGGATTTGGATTTGCTACCATTTTGTTTGTAGCGTCCTCACTGTGGCGGATCTAAGTGGACTTGTACAGTAGAGGCCTCCAGAGAAAGGGATGAGAGGGGAAAGACGGAGATTATCCTATTATGTCCTACATGTCTCTCGGGGATTAAGTTTAAGCACTAACACCAGCACTTTTCCTTCGAGGTAGAGTCTTTCTCTCCTTCTCTACCTTCCTGCTGAAAAGATCAGACCATCACGATTGCATGCTGGTTTATAGCGTACTGGTTAGTGCTGGTATGGCACTGGCTAATGGATTACTATAGCCATGCTAGTCACTTGGCTGGTGAACCAACATGGTCTTTCTGGTGAAGATAGTTGACCAAGGTATTCTTGCTGGGTGAATACACTATTTTAGTCCGTCTTTATCTCTCACTCTCATTCTCTCTCTCTCTATTTGCTGAGTATTAATTGGTTTGTACAGGTTAGCACTAATGTACTAATTGATTTACCTTAAAATCTTGCAGAGAACAAATTATATATTTCAAAACTGCTTTGTTTGCAGAGTTCTATTGAAAAAAAAAAAAAAAAAATGGTTTAGTTATATTTACATCATTGAAGCAAAAGGAACTGGATGAAATATTTGAATGCTATGATCCACAATCTGATTTCTGACTTGTGATGCAGCCTGAATCATAATCACATTATTGGCCACGTAAGCACAGTAAGTTTCAGAAGTGACAACCGCATTTATATGAGGGAGTGAATCCCCTACATTATCCTTACATGTGTGTACGGAACATGACTCACTCTCGAAACTGCGATGATTGACAGCTTGGAAACCATTGCGATGTTCTGGCGTCTCACGTGTTTGGTATCCGTTATTGTGACCAAAGTAACATTACAGTGACAAAACACTTGTTATTTTCAGCAATTTAACTAAAGCACAGTCAACCGAGGTGTCATGTTTTGTTTATGCTTCACACAGCGCACACTCTTTCTGTGTTGCCATGATCACTAATTATAAGCGTTTTTGGGCTTGTTGTTTAAGCTCGGCTCATAAAACGATCTGGTTTATGGAGTTATTAAAGTGAACAGACATGAGTTGCGATATTTTGGTCATATTTTGGTCAAGCATTTGTTTATATTTCAGTTTATTATGGCCTTGTTCTGTGAAAAAAACAGCATATGCTGGTTAGGTATGTTTTGAAGCATGGAAGCTGGTCATGAGCTGGTTTAAGATGGTCAAGTGCTGGTCCTAAGCTGGTCCTAAGCAACTAGCTCCAACTCAGGACCAGCTTAGCACCAGCATGTGACCAGCTTAAACTAGCTAAGGACCAGCATAAACCAGCTCAAACCATCTTCTATGCTTCAAAACATAACTAACCAGCATATGCTGTATTTTTCAACAGAGTTGTTCGCCGATTTTTCCCGGCAAGATCTGGCAACACGAATGAGTCAAGGCTCATATCATCACACATCCTTTATAGAAGAGAGACACATCTCAGTTGCACGTTAAAAAAAAAAAAAAAACGTCATTAACAAACTAATTGTTCTGTTCGGTTCTGTACACACTGCATAGAATTACTGTAAATGTGGTTGTCACTACCTGTATTTTTCGGGAGTTAATTTGGTTGTAGAATGCGGTTGTCACTTCTGTATTTTAATGAACTGTATGTGTACAGAACGGGATTAAGCACTAAAAGGTGAACTGACAACCGAATTTAGCTGCAGTGTGTACGTGGCTATTGTGTTCGTGCAATGTGTACATGGCCATTGTGTTCGTTCATTTGCCAGAGGAGAACTGGCCCCCTGACTGAGCCTGGTTTCTCCCAAGGTTTTTTTTTTTCTCCAATCTGTCACCTGATGGAGTTTGGGTTTCTTGCCACACTGTTGCTTCTGGATTGCTTAATTGGGGACACTTAATATTCAACAATATTATTGATTTGACTTCTATTAGATGAGAACTGAACAACGACATCTGCTTTTCTGCAGAACTGCTTTATATATGCAGTTAACTAATTTCCTTTTAGATCAGCTGTACAGCTAACATGGACTGTTTGCATTATTGAATCATTTTCCTGTTATCACAGTAAAACAATATGTATTGTGAAGCAAAGTGCTATATAAATAAAGGTGACTTTCTTGCCCTACAAGAAGTAATTCAAAATTAAGTAATTGAAGATATTCGTTCAATTTGGTTGATTCAAAGCATGGTATTTTACACCTTGATTGAGAATTTCTACAGGATTTGATATATGCCAGGATAGGCCTACTGAATGATTACCATATCCATATGCCATGGTATTTACTTTGTGCTCCAAAGCAATACCATGGTAATACCATGCTAAATATATTACAATGATGCCATGTTCCCAAGGTACTTTTTATTAGTTTTCTGTTAGTGCAAACTGAGATATATATTACTATATGCTACGTGGTAGCATTATCGATTTCATGTATTCTCAAGTCTTAACTCGTCAGGATCTGCCAGCACAAACACTTAATGGTAAACAGTGAATAGCTCAGGCTTGTTTTGGCAGTGTGTGTGAGTGTGTGTGGGTCTCGCAGTCCTGTAATGAACATGCCGCAGGCTAGAGGATTCAAAAGATCTCCTCTGACACCTGAAGCAGCTCTAGGATTAGAGATTCTGCTTAAACACACACTGCAAATACATCTCAATATGCCAACCCTCCCACCATGTCACTTTCCTTCTGTAAAGTGCAGGCCAGGCGAGACTTTGGAGTCTTTGTTCGGTTATAGGCCCAGCTAAGCGCCTCAGGCAATAGCTTTGCTTTCCCATCAGGCAATGCTCTCAGCAGGATGCCCTTTTCACTGAGCAGCCTTCTTCAGGACACCTGGGCCAGCTATAGCAGAGATGGATTCAGCAGCAGGTACAGAATGTTAAGAATGTTTAACTTTGCATAGTGGTCTGGGAGGATATTGATATTGGACCCAAAACCAGATAGCGAACACTAACCAAGATTTTGATTTTTGAATTATGTCTAAACAATATGATAATGGTTTTGTTTTTGTTTTTAGGACAAAGAAAATTCTGTTGAGTTTGGGATACAGGTCAGGTTAGGAATAGAGGATGGGTTTAAAGGTATGAAGTCAACAGGATAATTACAGATGGAATTACATGCAGATTAAATTTAATTACAATGTAAGAATAATTCATCTAGCATATTCTTGAAATTGGGCAGTTTCGTTCAATTGAAATTGAAATGACAAATTGGTCATACAAAAAAAATAAATAAATAAAAAAATAAGGAACCAACATTAGTTGTTAAGTTGAAGTTGTACAGTGTAACATTCCTCACTTGTAAGTTGCTTTGGAGAAAAGCTTGTGCAGAATGAATACATGCAAATACAATAAGTACATTAAAACAAATGCTTATTTTATGTAATTACATAGTAATTACATGGTAATTATAGTGAGTCTATCAATTCCTTTGAATTATTGTGATATCAGCTATGTCAACTAAGTGAATTGTGCTTTGGTTGCATATCATTCTGATGCTACCTGTCTAAGTGGGCAGTTGTTGGCCAGAATAAGCTGGACAGTGGACCAGTCTTCATGTCAATAATCAAACATCTAGCTAAAAAAAAAAAAAACATGGTTAAATGTTTTTACATACATCTTACTTTTTACATACCAGTTAAGTGTATGTCTGTGCTTGTGTGTATTGATCTGTCCATTGCCACATATGTGACAAAACGAGTAACTGTTCAGATTGTGTGTTACTGTAAAGAGTAAATGTGAGAAATAACCAGTGTGTGTGTGTGTATTGATTTTGCAGTGTTAATGTGAGACTCCTGCTGTGTATGTGTACTATGGCTAGAGGGAGCTCTCCTCCTCTTATTCTCAGAGCCAGATGTCCTGCTTCATACACACACTCATTCAAACCCACCAAAATCACTGATTATAAAAGTATTCTCACACTTCTTTGCTAAGTTGCTAGTTGCTAAGGAGTTACTAAGGCTATTCTGGGTGGTTGCTTATATATTATGTTTTTTTAGATGTGGCTTGCTTCCCTCCTTCAATGTAAGTTTAATTTGTACCTTAACAAATAACACTAAACCATAGTGTAGCTATAGGGGGAGAAAGAGAGAGATAGAGAGAGAGAGATGAGGCCAAGGGGGCAAGGCCCCTTCCAGCCCATGGCGGTCATCAGCGATAGAGACTGGTCCCATGAGGCCTTGCAGAAAAGACAGGAGAGAAGGAGTGGTGGGGGATTGTAAGGAGAACAGGAGGGGGGTGGGGGGGTGGGGGGGGGGTAGCGAAAGGAAACAAAAGGATGAACAGAGCATCTTCCACACATCCGTAACTCTGTGTGTGTGTGTGTGTGTGTGTGTGTGTGTGTGTGCATGACAGGACACGGTGTCATGGTGCTGTCAGTCGGACACTCTGTGGCCTTCAAGAGCCGCTGTTCTTAGAGACCGCAGGTGGCCTCCGAATACAAAGATTGATCCGGAAAAACAAACGAAAGGTGTGTGTGTGTGCCTGTGTATGTTTTGATTCTGTAGCTTCAGGGTTTTTGAAAGTATTTGGATGGTTGTTTACATCACTTCCTTTTAATTTACAATCAAATATGTTTTTTCAGTGCCTCTTGACAAGCCATTTGTCATATCTGTCAGGCAAATCAGATGTAGCTCTTTCATAGCTTATGACTTAATAAAGTTCAGTTATGTCTCATATATTCCATATGTTTCTCCAAAAATGAATTTGTATACAATTGCATTTGCACAAATCAGAAAATTCTAGAAATACGGCTATAAAGTGAACAAAATGGACAAATAATTTGATGCTAAATAAATAAAAAATAATAATAAACTGTCATTGGTGCATAGGTGAAACAACTAAACTAATCAGGCTCCACTCAGCATTATTTTTCTTTTTATTTCACACATGCACATGCATTTGATCACGGCATAATGGACCGAAACAATGCGGCATCTGTGCGCAGGATCATTTCAACAACATGTGTTTGGTTTGCATGTGCGGTGTGTTTTTGAGAGCTAAGCACAACACAGCCCAACACAACCCAAAATACACTTCCCATGAACAAGAGTGCGAGAGAGACAGGGGGAATGGTGCTTGTATGTGCTGAAAGGTGGATTTCTGAATTAGGTTCTTTAAATGGTGCTGGGCTGGGAGAGGAATATTGATCTTGAGCTAGCCTCAGCTGGTTCTGAGGAGGCTGTGCGCGAGCGTGTGCATGTGTTCTTTTTAGCGTCTTCCTGCACAAAGCTGTTGTGTTTTCACCAGAAATAAAGCCAGAGACACATCCCAGCATCCTGCAGTATGCGTGAGCGTGTAGATATATCTCACACTGCTGAATTAGATGCTCTGCAAAGGAGAAGGCCAATAAATACAATTAACACTAAACCCCTAAGGGAAAATGTAAAGCTGTGAGTGTGTGTGATCGCTTGGTCATAACTGTAATTATGGAGAGATATTGTGATGATTTGGTTGTACAGTATTTAGACGTGATTCTCAAAAAAAAATTTTTTTTTAAAAATCTGCAGTATTTATTCTATTTTGCAGAGTAATCTCACTGCTAAAAGTAGTTTTTTCTGAATCTTTTCTTTTTGTCTTATTTGTAAAGTACTGTATGTCAAACTTTAATATGCATAGACCTACATTTAAGCTTTATATATTTATGATCTGTTTTGGTTTCGTATTCACTGTGTTGCCTGCTTGTTTTCTCTAGTTAGTTTCCTTGGTTGTTAATTAGTTCTACACACCCGTTCCTTTTATCTTGATTACTCTCTCCATGTATTTAAGCCCTGAGTTTCCTCAGTTCATTTGTCCAGTATCATCAGTGTTAAACATGGTTTTGTTTATTGTTTCTTCCTTCGATCTCTTGAGTTTTCTGTGTGGATTTGATAAAGGCTGTTTTTGCTATCCACTACTTTTGTTATAGGCATTACTACAGCCACATTGTGTACACATAAGTAAGTATATATATATATATATATATATATATATATATATATATATGAAGAGTTCAGATGCAAAGTGCTCTAAGTGCCATCTGAAATTTTCTTCTAAAATAAGCATTTTTATCAAGCTTGTATGTTTATGTTCAGTTAATTAACTTTAATGGCAATGAAAATGACCTATTAATTGACATTAAAGTGAAATTACTGAACCTAAACATACGAGTTTGATAAAAATGCTCATTTTAGAAGAAAATTTCAGATGGCACTTAGAGGCTTTTGCATCAGAACTCTTCATATATATATATATATATATATATATATATATATATATATATATCCCTATATAGAAGGAATTATGCAATTTTGCTCCACAAGTTCTAATTTTTCTTTTGTTCAGACATTTTGTTCAGATATTTTTACACAACAAATACACACTGATCATTGTCTGATCATTGTCTCTCTTTCCCACTCTTTGATCGGGAAGAGTGATTTCATTCCTTACTAACTGAAATAAATACATGATATTACTAAAATGACAAGTCTTCTTCCCCTTGTTTAGGAAAAGCCCCTCTGGTCCTCATCATCCTCCCCCCAGATGATGATGTATCGCTCAGGCTTTGAGTCCTTAAGGCTATTATATCGCAGGAAGCAGCCTGACGTGCTCCAAGGCACCCCGGAAAATCAATACACCAGGGGTCAATTACAATATTTAGTCCACGTGACTTCCAGAGCAAAATAAATCTTTTGTATCAAAAATTCCACCCGCTTTTGTCTAACATTGCTTAGCTTTGAAGTCCTGAAATAGGATACGGAAGCAGAGAGTACAATTCAATATTAAAATGATCATCAGTGTGTTTAACGTCATGTGACAATGTGTCAGATAATATTTCCTGTCAGCATTTTTGTGATAGTGGCAAAATGTATTCTCACACTTTCAGATTGTTAAGGCAAGCATCAATCCCTGCAGCTGTTGAAGAGAAGTTTGCTGCTACAATAAGTTGTATAATTTTTATATATATATATATATATATATATATATATATATATATATATATATATATATATAAAAAGCTAAGAACCTTTTAGAATTTTTGATTTATTTATTGAAATATTTTTATTTATTCTTTGAAAACAGTTGTGGTATACCATATTACCTCATATCTTGTTGCAGTACCATTCATTTCAGTAATGATGGTATTTCAAATTTAATGGTAAACTTTTGGGAAGAGTTTATAAATGGCTGCTGAAAGCATCTAAAATCTCATAATTTGTTTAGGAGGAGGATGTTTTTCATTGTATGTATTTTTAGTGGCTGTTTTCTTTTTGTGCTGTGTCAAGAGTTTTTTTTTTTGTCAAAACGGATAAGATAAATCACAGAGCAAAAAGATAAATGAAGATGTACGAAACGAGGATGAGCGATTGCATTTCTGTTTCCCAGAAAAACTTTGAAACTTTTAGCTGATTGCAGCTTTTCCCTCTCATCCCTGTCTCTCTAACTCAGAAACACAAAGCAGCGCTGTGATGAATGGTTTTCAGAAATATGCAAGCTTGACGGAGGTGGTGCAGGGCTGGACTGATCTTGATTTACTGTAGGTAAATTTGACCGAACAAACTCTGCCAAACTAAACTAAAAATAAAATCAACATTTCTCTCTCTCTCTCTGTCTCTCTGAGAGATAGCTTACAATAATATTAGATTTATTGGTAACACTTTAGAATACTGTTCCGTCATTAATGAATAACTACACAGGAACAAATGAGTAACGCACTATTAACGTTCTGGTTACTATTATTAACTAATAAGAAACTCTGATTAACTACACTGTAAAAAATGACCGTGATTTTAACAGTAAAAGACTGTAAAAATGCTGCGGTGAAAAACTGTTGATTGGTTTACAGAAAGTTTCCGTACTATATACGGTGAATAACTGTAATAGATCTAATGGTACATTTAATGTAATCTTACAGTAAAATACCGTTAAATTCACAGTTTTTGGAAGTGAAAAATAACAATTCATTGTAAAATTTACAGTTAAAAAACATATATTGTCATTCCCACAATTCCCTGCGTGACACTTCACATTTGATATATTTTCGTTGAAATAACTCTGTTTCTTCTTAGTTTTTCTTATTTTTTTCTAATCAGTTATGTACATTAGGGTTTTATGTTACATCTAATGTTGTTAAATTAATGTTTATTGCATTTTTTAAAATTTCATGCATGTTACCATGATGGTGTTTAGTGTGTGTGTGAATGACACTGTGTGCACCTTCTATATATTAGTATTGTCCTCCTCAGCTTGTGGAAAAGCTGCTTGTGATGAACTTTGATTCATCATGTGACTCTTATCACCACTGTGTTTGGTGACTGTCAGTGTATTATAAAGGTACAAAACAGATATTAGTACTTCATTAGGTTGGTAAATTAACATTATATCAGTTAATGAAATACGTTATTTTACCGTAAATTTAACAGATTTAAAATGTAAAATTCACATGTAACTCAGTAAGTATGTTTACGGTTTGATGTCATTTTTACAGTATTGTTCTGGTAACCCCAGCTGCCGGTATTTTTCTGTAGAAACAATGGGATTTTTTTTACAGTGTAATGTTTCAGATGATTCTCCTAAAATTCCTTATGACAAATGGAAAAAATTTGAACAACAAATGGGATGTCAGTGTATGAGCTACAAAATGAATAAGAATATCAAAGCTCGGATAATTCGGATTTGGAAACATTCTGATTTCGGTCTTTGTTTGCTTGGCAAATCTGAACACAGTCTTTTTTTCCCCCTCAGGAAAAACATCTTGGAAGCAAGAGACTTACAAACAAGTGTCCATTTGCTATCCATTGATGATAGGAGAAACAGCTAAGATTTTAATATATTCCCCCCTATGGGACTGTCTTATAAATTCCACCTCTCAAATAATCTGTAGGTCTATCACATTTTTGTTTAGTGGAACACTCTTAAGACTTATTGAACATCTATAAAGCATTACACATCTTATAAAGTTTCTTTAATTCATTATGACAAAGTTTATAAAATACTGTAGTATTCCTAGACACATTCATATAGTGTTAAGCTGCTTCAAAATCTTCAAATGTTCAACTCTTACTAACAAATCACACAGATTCAAACTAGTGAGCTGCCTTGCTGTCTTCTGTCTACATAGGCTGCAGCCTAACCGAAATGGAGCCTCATAAGTGACTGATATCATGGAATACTCTGCATAGGCAGCTACACAAAATAACGCTCCTCACACAAAACACACAGAGACTTGACTCACAATTGACTCCAATTCAATGTAATGTTGGACATAATACTATAATGAGTATTGTTATTCTATAATTCAAAGCGCACAAATATATGTAAAAATAAAATGTGTTTTTTCATTTCGATTTGATTTATGTGTTGAATGGAATACGTTTATTTCAACGCTATCTCATGACCAATTCGTACGTATTTTACGAGGTGGCTAATTCGTATAAATTCATACGACCTCACTCGTAAGAATTCGTACGATTTGTCTAAACCCCAGTGACGGTTAGGTTTAGGGGCGGGGTTTGGGGTAGGTCATTTGAATTAGCCACCTCGTAAAATACGTACGAATTTCCGTGAGATCGGGTTGGTTTATTTATATACATCAACTAATATACTTGTTTTTTCACATTGTGCAATTCATTATATGATTACCTTTATTGCACAGGATATAAGCAATGCTGTCTATGGCAGTTCTCTAGGTTTTGGGGAAAAAAACTAATGTCTTATAATTCTTTTTTTTTTCCCTCATAATGGATATCTTCAAAAGTAGACCTACTAAATAACAGATGGATCGTCTTGATCCAGATTCTTTGAAGATTTCTCTCTCTCTCTCTCTCTTTTTTTTTTTGTATTCTTTACACAGTCCATGCATTAGTCTCACTGTGATTCCAACTGCAATTTATGCTGGAGCCAGTGTGTAGGATTAGATTTATCTTATTTCTTTGAGGCTTAAAGGTCTGTTCTTTACAAACCACTGCATGGGATGCGTGTGTCATCTTAAACTGTTAACATGAGTTCAGGAGCATAAAGGTACTTGAAATTCTGAGATGTTCTGAACTTTCCGCTGCTAAAGTTATGAGGGTCTGTGTGTGTGTGTGTGTGTGTGTGTGTGTGTGTGTGTGTTCATATGTGTGTGTCTGCCCTTTTAAAGTACATGACGGGCTCCATATTTAGCAGCTCTGATTGTTAGAAGGGTTTAAAGCTTTTTGATGAAAGTTTGATCAAAGCAACAGCTCAGTGTATCAGAGCAGAGCCTCATACCAGTCAATCTGTACTGCACACACACGTATACATGCACATATTAAAGGCCACATTCACTGCATGGAGATTCATACTTCAAACACTAATTATATTGGCTTATATTACTGCAGAATAAAGAGATGATGCAAACAGTGTCATGCAAAAGTGCAGTCTTGATACTAATGAGATCACGCAAAAAGTTTTACATTCTCAGTAAAGTGTAATTGCTACATGCTTAACAAAATCATTATAGATCGACATGAATATCTAAATGACTTACTAAACTGACTAACTAAATGACTAACTAAAATGACTTAAAGGGGACCAATTATGCCCCTGTTTACAAGTTGTAATATAAGTCTCACATGTCCCCAGAATGTATCTGTGAAGATTCAGCTCAAAAAACCCCACAGATCATTATTATAGCATGTTGTAAATGCCATTTTTGAGTGGAAGCAAAAACATGCCGTTTTCGTGCATGTATCTTAAAATGCAAATGAGCTGCTTCTCCCTACCCCGCTTCACAGAAAGGGGCGGAGCCTTACAGCTTGGATACTCTGCCAGAAACTAAAACATCTGTTTGGTTTTGATTATCATATCTATCGCGGTTACGCTCATGTGACTTTGCAGTTCTTCATCATCATGAAAGTTGATTATCTGCAAATTCATTTGATTTGCAAGAACTCAAAATAAAAAAAAGTTCATTAACTAAATATTTTGTTAATTGCTATCAAAATGTATGAGTTAGCTAACTCAGCATTTCAAGTTAGGAGCAATTAACATGCATGAGTAGTACAAACTCAAACTTCTGCTTACTTAAAGTTGATGCAACTGATTACCTCAATTTTTTTGAGTTAGCCCAACTTATTCGGGTTTACAATGTGCGTTTTAAAGCCACATCAGTCTAAACTTCTGATATGTGGTTTTCTGAGCACACACATCCGAAACAGAAAGCTGGCTGTCCTGTGAGTATTAAACTAAGTTCTCTTTCATGTGTTATTGCCTTTAAACTGTCAAATACATACAAGGTTATGTCATAAACACAAAGTTCACATGCACAGTCTGTTATCTGTGAATGTAAACAGCAAGTAACAAGATATCGCATGTGTATATTAGATCTGTATATTAAAATGAAAGCAGTGTATCATATAACACCTACAGCTATATATGCTGTTAAATGCTCTGGCAAGGAAATAAACATGGTGGACTGTATAGCTCACTTAGGGTGGAGTCTATGCTAATAGGGCAGTCAGCAAGCATTGTGTGACGTCACAAAAGCTACAATCTGCAAATTGCTTGTTCTAAAACACTGCTTATGATTTATGGGTATTATAAAAAGAGGAGTGGGTAGATTTTTACCATTATAGGGTGGTTGTGTACACACACTGCTGACACACATTTATGTTCAAACATCATGTAAAAGTGAGTTTTGCATAGGTCATTTTAAGTACCAGTTTTGTTGGTCAGTTAAATTTGACAATAAAGTTTAATAAATAATTTTTTAAAAGAAATGCTTTAAAAGAATATACTTTTATTATTTTAAATTAAATTAAAATATATTATGTTTAAATTAATATTAAATGCAGTTAGATGAACTTTAGAATGTTTTTTGGCACACTTAAGAAGGACTTAAGTATATCTTTATATGTAATTTCATAACTTCTGTTGTCTTTGAAATATGGTTAATGGGGTCATTAATTGAGAAATCAAATTTTCCTTGATCTTTGAAATGTAAGAGGTCATTGTACCATAAAAACATCCTGCAAGTTTCAGAACTTGAAACTTCCGTGTTAGTCCAACAAACGCTTTTATGGAAACCAAGCTCCGGCAATGACTCGTTTCGGATTTTGTCACATTATGACGTAATAGTGCGACAAAAGAGCACCTCTACAGAATCAGATCAATGCCTACTTCTATATCATCACATCTTTGGCCCTGCCCACTGGCATGTTAGTGAGATGAGAAGGAGAGAAGAGAGATACAGGATCAATGGATAAAAAAATAACATTACCTTCCAAAGGATTCTAAAGTGGTTATTTATTTTCAACTATGTGAATGTCTCAGTAGAGCATTATGTGTTTGCTCAGTACATTTCACTGTGGATTATTTGGTAAATCAGTCGCAATTTCGGTTTTGTCTCAAAATTGTTTATTGTTGTTTGTGTGTCAGTATATCAAGCCAGTGACTAAATGGTCAACTTCTCACTTTCTCCTATAGCATGAACATAAACTGTTATTTAAAATGAGTTCTATAATCTTGCCAAAACTCCCATTGTAATCAAAGATGCTGTCTACACTCCGCAATGAATCTCTTATTTGCATTGAGACAGCATTGTTAGTTATGAAGAAAGCATTCATGAGAGTGCAGAAATGGAGTTGCAATGATGAGATCACTGCGTTCATGTGCTCAACAGATATGTCTGTCATCGGCTACAATGCTCATTGCTGCAACCTTTCATGCGATGGGAGTAGACTTATATATAATGCTCAACACTTTTCATGATTAGTTAATCTAGACAGCTAGTAAAAACCATAGTGGACAATTTCAAGAGAGTTCCGCAATACTTATTTCATATGCAAAGATGTTAGCCAATCATAGCAATGGGTGTTTACATTGAAGTCTCACTGCAGACACGCTCCTTCCAACAGAGCGTTCAAATCAGAAGGCTAAAATCTGGGTAGAGAATGGCCTTTTATTTCTAAATGATGACAATTTTTACTGTAAAAATCATATTAACATTATAAGTGCAGTTCATAACCCCTTTAAAGTGTACTACCATATGTACTGTCAAGCAATTATGGTAAGCTAAAATATAGGCTATTTAATGCTATATCTATTGAAACTTGGGTTCCACTTTATATTAAGTGGCCTTAACTACTATGTACTTACATCAAAAATAAGTACAATGTACTTGTTGGGTTCATATTGAATTGCAAAACACTTTTGCTGTTATTGAGGTGGGATTCGGGTAAGGATAGGGAAAGCTTTGGTGGTATGGGTAGGTTTAAGGGTAGGGGTAAGGTGTAAGGGATGGGTCAACAGTGTAATTATAAATGTAATTACAGAAATTAATTACAGATGTAATTACATGCAGGTGTTTTCAAAATTAAGTACAATGTAAAAACATGTATGTACACAATAAGTGCATTGTATCAAATGATTAATTTAAATGTAAGTACATAGTAGTTAAGGCCACTTAATATAAAGTGGGACCGAAACTTGTATTTCATGTATTTAAACATATTTGTAATTACACATTTGTAAGAGTGATCTACACGTACAACAAATAAAAACCTTTAAAACTAGTTTGTCTTGATTGAACTTGCTTCTACTATCTTATTTTCAGTCTGAATCTGTGAAAGTGTTTCTCTCTCACACACACAAGCACAGTTTTGTCTCCATCTTCTAACGTTAGTCGGCTTGTTATATATAGCAGCCCATAATCAGATAATCTCTCATTAGTGTTAAGCTGATTATTTCATTTATCTTAGTAACAGTGACAACAAAGGCCGCTTTTAATTAAGCAGATTGCCAATTAGTTGCTATTTTATTGGCTGCTTTAAATGTGTCCTAACGAATAAGCAGAGTGCTGTAATGGAGATCTGATGAAGAGAGAAGCTACAGCTTTGCTCACACTGTCTTCTACAGTATTCTCTCTGTGTGAGTGAGTTACTTTCTCATGACAGAAAGCTAAATGTTATTTTATTCCTTTTGTATTGAAAAATTACAAAAGGAATAAAATAACATTTAAAACATTTTTTTAAATTAAGCGTAGATACAAATTCCAGTAGTGTGACAGAAGCTCAGATGTTTTCAAAATATTGTAGCTTTTCCAACAATTGTATAAATTTGTGTCATTATCTCATTTTTGCAGTTTAGGGGTGAAGTTTCATGTTTAGGTTTTGTTACAAATCATACCTGCAAATCCCATCATACAAATTTGTATGAAATTGCAACTTTGTAAAATACTTGTGTTTTATCATGAGATAGGGTTGACTTTTACAATAATGGGTAGTCTATACATTTCCATCAAATAGCACTGCAGCATGACAGAACTCTACATTGTTGTTTTTTCTCTCTATTTAATAGGCTCGTTTGAGATGCACCTTGCCTTGCTTGAAATTTTGACAAGAGTAGGCTGCTGCAGTGAGAGGAGAAGTGAAAAGTGCAGCCAAGGCAGGCAGTTCTCTTCTTGTAGTGCATTATACACCTACGAGAACAAACGCGGATATCATGGGATTCACACTCATGCGCTGTGTTGCTAATAAACATAATGTAATTTAAGCTCTGTTGCTTTTTTATGAAAATAAATATGATTAAAGGAACACTCCACTTTTTTTGAAAATAGGCTCATTTTCCAACTCCCCTAGAGTTAAACAGTTGAGTTTTACCGTTTTCGAATCCATTCAGCCGATCTCCGGTTCTGGCGGTACCACTTTTAGCATAGCTTAGCATAGTTCATTGAATCTGATTAGACCGTTAGCATCGCGCTTAAAAATGACCAAAGAGTTTAGATATTTTTTCTATTTAAAACTTGACTCTTCTGTAGTTAAATCGTGTACTAAGACCGACGGAAAATGAAAAGTTGTAATTTTCTAGGCTGATATGGCTAGGAACTATACTCTCATTCCGGCGTAATAATCAAGGAACTTTGCTGCCGTATCATGGCTGCAGCAGGCGCAATGATATTATGCAGCGTCTCTCACAAACGTCTCCATGGTTGCAAGGCAAGTTCCCTGTGCAAGCAGGGGCTCACGGGCGCTGCGTAATATCATTGCACTGCTGCAGCCATGGAACGGCAGCAAAGTTCCTTGATTATTACGCCAGAATGAGAGTATAGTTCCTAGCCATATCAGCCTAGAAAATCACAACTTTTTATTTTCCATCGGTCTTAGTACACGATTTAACTACAGAAGAGTCAAGTTTTAAATAGGAAAAATATCTAAACTCTTTGGTCATTTTTAAGCGCGATGCTAACGGTCTAATCAGATTCAATGAACTATGCTAAGCTATGCTAAAAGTGGTACCGCCAGAACCGGAGATCGGCTGAATGGATTCGAAAACGGTAAATCTCAACTGTTTAACTCTAGGGGAGTTGGAAAATGAGCCTATTTTCAAAAAAAGTGGAGTGTTCCTTTAACAAGACACCCATATTACTTGTTATATATATACATACAGTATCTCACAGAAGTGAGTACACCCCTCACATTTTTGTAAATATTTTATTATATATTTTCATGTGACAACACTGTAGAAATGACAATTTGCTACAATGTAAAGTAGTGAGTGTACAGCTTGTATAACAGTGTAAATTTGCTGTCTCAAAATAACTCAACACACAGCCATTAATGTCTAAACCGCTGGCCACAAAAGTGAGTATACCCCTAAGTAAAAATGTCCAAATTGGGCCCAATTAGCCATTTTCTCTCCCCGGTGTCATGTGACTTGTTCGTGTTACAAGGTCTCAGGTGTGAATAGGGAGCAGATGTGTTAAATTTGGTGTTATTGCTCTCACTCTTTCATACTGGTCACTGGAAGTTCAACATGGCACCTCATGGCAAAGAACTCTCTGAGGATCTGAAAAAAAAGAATTGTTGCTCTACATAAATATGGCATAGGCTATAAAAAAATTGCCAAGACCCTGAAACTGAGCTGCAGCACGGTGGCCAAGACCATACAGCGGTTTAACAGGACAGGTTCCACTCAGAACAGACCTCGCCATGGTGGACCAAAGAAGTTGAGTGCACATGCTCTGCGTCATATCCAGAGGTTGTGATTGGGAAATAGATGTATGAGTGCTGCCAGCATTGCTGCAGAGGTTGAAGGGGTGGGGGGTCAGCCTGTCAGTGCTCAGACCATACGCCGCACACCGCATCAAATTGGTCTGCATAGCTGTCGTCCCAGAAGGAAGCCTCTTCTAAAGATGATGCACAATAAAGCCTGCAAACAGTTTGCTGAAGACAAGCAGACTAAGGAACCATGTCCTGTGGTCTGATGAGACCAAGATAAATGTATTTGTTTCAGATGGTGTCAAGCATGTGTGGCGGCAACCAGGTGAGGAGTACAAAGGCAAGTGTGTCTTACCTACATTCAAGCATGGTGGTGGGAGTGTCATGGTCTGGGGCTGCATGAGTGCTGCTGGCACTGGGGAGCAAAAGTTCACTGAGGGAACCATGAATACCAGCAGAGCATGATCCCCTCCCTTCGGAGACTGGGCCGCAGAGGGCAGTATTCCAACATGATAATGACCCCAAACACACCTCCAAGATGACCACTGCCTTGCTAAAGAAGCTGAGGGTAAAGGTGATGGACTGGCCAAGCATGTCTCCAGACCTAAACCCTATTGAGCATCTCTGGTGCATCCTCAAATGGAAGGCAGTGGAGTGCAAGATCTCTAACATCCACCAGCTCCGTGATGTTGTCATGGAGGAGTGGAAGAGGACTCCAGTGGCAACCTGTGAAGCTCTGGTGAACTCCATGTCCAAGAGGGTTAAGGCAGTGCTGGAAAATAATGGTGGCCAAACAAAATATTGACAATTAGGGCCCAATTTGGACATTTTCACTTAGGGGTGTACTCACTTTTGTGGCCAGCGGTTTAGACATTAATGGCTGTGTGTTGAGTTATTTTGAGGGGACAGCAAATTTACACAGTTATATGAGCTGTACACTCACTACTTTACATTGTAGCAAAGAGTCATTTCTTTAGGTGTTGTCACATGAAAATATGTAAAATATTTACAAATATGTGAGGGGTTTACTCACTTCTGTGATATACTGTATATATATACACATAAAAACATGAAATCAGAGTTTGAAAATCTAACGTTTTAAAAGAGAACAATACATCACGGTTGTTTAAACCAATGAGCATTAAGCTGTGTCGTCAGCAAGTCGTTTCCCATCGTGCTTTTGATCAGTGCAGTCGGTGGAGAGTAACAGTGAGGCGGCAGTGCAGAATTGCTGAAGTTTTTGACATACTACGTCAGCATGACATCAGAGCAAGTAGGACCATACATACACACACACACACACATATATATATATATATATATATATATATATATATATATATATATATATATATATATATATATATATATATATATATATAAAATGGAGAGAGAGAGAGAAAGAGAGAGAGAGAGAGATGCCTCATTAGCAGCTGTTTCTATGGGCTGCCATATTGGAAAGGTCAAAGCCAGTCCATGAACATTTGAGAGCAAGTTGACTGTATGAATATTCAAGGGTTAAATTGGGCCAGGACCATCCGGGGCTGAGCCCCGGCACATAGCTCGACACTGATGCTTGTCTGGTACAAGTGGATTTTTTTGAAGGGGCAAATAAAAAGAATTTTACTTTACCGACCGGGTCTGTATGCTGATGAAAACATCAATAACAAAAAATAACCAGGGAAGCACCAAAACGTGAGAATGATTCTGATTTTATAACATTCAGTGTAAGTAGTTATTGAAAGTGGATAATAATATACAATGTATCATGCTGAAGCTATACGAGGTTGCGCCGTTGAGGCTCGCGCAGCTTCTCAAGGAGAAGTCTAAACAATGAGCGCAGCACACACCAAGAAACTTAGTTAACTTACTGCATAAAAATTCATACAATGTAGTTTTTATATTTATGATAAAATTAAGCGACATCACATGACTAAGCAGGGGTGCATTAACGCACAGGTTTCCATGGGCTGGAGCCCAGGGGCCTATCCTGGGGAGGGGCCTACTGGCTGCACGAAAATTATGTTTTTTTTTCAAATTATTATTATATGGGAGTTTGCAGCAGTGACAACAGCATTAAACCAACTCACACACCCATATATTTTCAGGCAAAGTCCTGCTGTGCGAACAGAATGGACTGGACAACTAGTTTTCTGTAACATCATTCAGTGCGAGAGAGCTGCCCTGCGCTGAACGTGGGTTCAGTAGCCTAACTTTTGCGTGGATATAATCTGCATGGATTTAAGGATTTAGTCACTGTTCCATCGGTGCTGCTTTAAAGCATCAATAATTTCAGGAGGTTTTAAATCTGGGGACAGAAAAACAGCAATATTGCTTAAATGTGATAATTAAACTTTAAAAGATTGCGCGTTTTACATGTCCGTGCTTTTAGAGCAGTTTGCAATCACCAAATAGCCCACATTTATGCCAAGTGCTTAATTTGATCTACTGTCGATGAATAATAAATATTTTGTATAATTTATGTTATTTAGCTATATCATGGAGCTGTATAAACTCGCATTTTGGCAAAGAAAAGTTTTAATGGCAATTTCTTTTTAGCTAGAGTGCATACAGCATACAGTGTTGTAAACATTAAATGTTATCGATAATATAAATTTCTACATAAATTATTGACAGGAAGCTAAAAAAAAATTGTCTGGGGTAGGGGGGCCTACCGTAATGCTGTAGCCCAGGGGCCTTTGGTTACCTTAATGCGCCCCTGTGACTAAGAGTGCCGTTTTCCGTATTATTGATATCAGGATTGAAAATGTGACATTAATTTCATGCAACAGTTCAATAAACATGTAATTAATATAACAGTTGAGTCACAGATTCAATTATCCATTCATAAACAACTGCCATAATCTGAATTTTAATGAATCGTTTGAATGAATGACTCAATAACTCTCTCATTTAGACGGTCACTTGTTGCCACTTACTGGCTACTGTTTTAAAAGAAACTTTTAAAAGAAACTTTTTCCCCAACATTTTTTTTTTTTTTTAAATCAAAATATTCTATTTTTATCATATTGTTATGTAAATTGTTAAAGGGTAAGTTCACCCAAAATATTAAAAAAGGTTAAAATATTTAAATTAATTAAAATAGTCAATGTGACTACTCAACCTTAATGTTATGAAGCGACAAGAATACTTTTTGTGCGCAAAAAACAAAACAGAAATAACGACTTTATTCAACAATTTCTTCTCCCTGTTATTCTCCTCTGCAGTTTACCTATGCAGAAATTGTTGAATGTAGTTGTTATTTTTGTTTTGATTTTGCTCACAAAAAGTATTCTTGTCACTTCATAACATTAAGGTTAAACCACTGTAGTCACGTTGACTATTTTAACGATGTCTATACTACTTTTCTGGACCTTGAATGTGATAATTTCATTGCTTTCTATGGGGAAAAAAAAGAAGAAGAAAAAAACTCTCAGATTTCATCAAAAATTTCTTAATTTGTGGTCTGAAGATGAACAAAGGTCTAACGGTTTGGTTTGGAATGACATGAGAGTGAATAATTAATGACAGAAATTTAATTTTGGGGTGAACTAACCCTAAGTAAGCAATAAGTCATTCAAGGCAATGCTTTGCAGTGATTTTACTATAGTTTTCTTGTTGTAATTCCAACACCCCTAAACTATGTTCACATAGTCACACACAGCTTCTCAACATATTACTCGCCCTTACCAGATCCAGTCATAACCAGCCAGCAGTCTAGCTGTAGAGTGTGGCGCATTGTATTGGTAATTAATTGTTGATTTTACAGGGTCTTTTAAAAAGAGGTGAACTTTGACCCTTAAACAAGAGAGGTAATGCAGCAGGACCTCTTTCTGCAGGGGGAGGGACCACTCGATAGCAACCATTATTGTGAATTAGTCACACACATTTCAGCCTTGGAGCTCACATTAACTATTTTCTCACAAGAAAAAAAAATATAAATAAAAATAAAATGATTTTTATGACTTTCATGACAGTGATTCTTAACACAATTGAGTAAACTTTTAAAAAGTGCACTTTGTAATAATGACAAATTAAATGCTATTACTTAAATATTACTTAATAATTTTTGTCATACTTTAAATAAATAATTTGCCAATAATCAATCAGAAGAAAAAAAATGTAAAAGCCAATCGAAGCTCTAAGTTTAATTTTACAGATTTTCTTTTCGTTCGCCTCATATTCAGTGTAGTAACATACTTTCCAAGGCATCAGTTGCGCATGTGCTAAAAGTTCAGAGGATCTCATGTGTCTTGCCATTTTTTGAGTCAGACATGAACAATTAGTAAATTAGAGACCAGTGCCACCAATGGTCTGTACGATCAACTTAGGCTTACAATGCTTTTGGGAAACGCAGCCCATATCACTGAATCAGTTACTTGTTGACCTGAGTACAGTTGCAATTGGATCAGTTAAATTTATGAATGAATCATTCAGTATGATTTTTGAATGTTAACATACAAAAAATTGCACAAATCACCTTTATATTAACCAGAGCACTGCAAAATTCTATTCTAACTGAATAACTCCACTTTAATTCCATTGAGAGCTACAGCATGAAAGACAATCTACAATTTGTAGTTTCTCTCTATTTATGTCTAACGATTGGAAAGGAGTAGTTTCTCACCGATGGACACACTGTTTGAGTTTTCTGTCCGTCTGACCTTAAACAACATGATTTCAATCAGCATCCACTCAGCCCTTGTGTATGATGTAATTTTGTTGTAAGTGTGTGTTATTGTGTTAGTGTAGTATGTGCTGTTTCTCTTTAAACTCTAGCTGAACTCTACGTCAATGGAGCCTGTAGTTTTAAATACTGACAGGTATAAGCCTGAAATTATATTGAAAAAGGTCTAATTAAAACATAAATTCGATAAACAGTTGCTTTATTGAGATATATGTTTGCCAAGAGAGCTGTTTACAGTTATTTTCTCTTATATAGATGTTGTATAATGAAATCTATGGAAGACATATTGTCAGTCATTGGAAATCTACAGTATAAACACAACATTTGCATTAATTCAGGTGGTTAGTTTGACAGCATATTTTCCGTATCTTCCCTAAAACAGCCATATATATTTGTACTATTGTATTAACCTATTGTGGAGTTCATATTTAATACTTGTAGGAACAATACTTTAAAAAAATCTGAACAAATCCATTACGGCATTTACGAAACCAATCAAATTAACCCCATGGTGAATGCGCACTACCATGACATTGTGACCATGTCTGAGACGTCTAGAAAGATAGATAGAGAGAAAGAGAGAGAAGCTCCCTGAATGTTCGGACAGGAAATTCAATTAGAAGGGCTTTTGAATCCAAATTCCCACTCAGTACTCTATATGTCCTTTGTGCCCCTGTCTAGGAGGGTTAGTGGAACGTTACGGGAATGTTTAGACGTGCAGGTCTAACATAATTCTGACAAACGGCATCTGTGTGAATCATGCAGGACAAACAGCTGAACACCTGAATGGTTTTCTTCACCTTTTTTTGTGTTTAAGATAACTAAAATGTTACTCTATCACTGTCATACACACACAAGACACTTGGAGTTTCAACTCCAAAAAGGACACAGAAATATTAAATACCATAAAAGTATTAAAAAAACATTTCATACTGTATGACTTGAGCAATATATTCCAAGTCTTCTGAAGTCATGTGATATTAACAATTAAACACTCTTAAAGGTGCCATCGAACGTTTTTTTACAAGATGTAATATAAGTCTAAGGTGTCCCCTGAATGTGTCTGTGAAGTTGCAGCTCAAAATACCCCATAGATTTTTTTTAATTAATTTTTTTAACTGCCTATTTTGAGGCATAATTAGAAATGCGCTGATTCAGGCTGCAGCCCCTTTAATTGTTCGCGCTCTCCGCCCCCTCCCGAGCTCTCGACTCTATCATTGCATAAACAAAGTTCACACAGCTAATATAACCCTCAAAATGGATCTTTACAAAGTGTTCGTCATGCAGCATGTCTAATCACGTAAGTATGGTATTTATTTGGATGTTTACATTTGATTCTGAATGAGTTTGATAGTGCTCCGTGGCTAACGGCTAATGCTACACTGTTGGAGAGATTTATAAAGAATGAAGTTGTGTTTATGCATTATACAGGCTGCAAGTGTTTAAAAATGAAAATAGCGACGACTCTTGTCTCCGTGAATACAATAAGAAACGATGGTAACTTTAACCACATTTAACAGTACATAAGCAACATGCTAACGAAACATTTAGAACAAGAGACAATTTACAAATATCACTAAAAATATCATGTTATCATGGATCATGTCAGTTATTATCGCTCCATCTGCCATTTTTCGCTGTTGTACTTGCTTGCTTACCTAGTCTGATGATTCAGCTGTGCACAGATCCAGACGTTAATACTGCCTGCCCTTGTCTAATGCCTTGAACATGGGCTGGTATATGCAAATATTGGGGGCGTACATATTAATGATCCCGACTGTTACGTAATAGTAGCTGTTATGTTGAGATTTGCCAGTTATTCGGAGGTCTTTTAAACAAGTGAGATTTATATTAAAAGGAGGAAACAATGGAGTTTGAGACTCACTGTATGTCATTTCCATGTATTGAACTCTTGTTATTTTACTATGCCGAGTAAATTCAATTTTCAATTCGATGGCACCTTTAAAAGGCCAGGTGCTTTGTGAGTTTTTTTAAGCTCGGAAGACTAAATCACCATTCATTGGGTTACCCTTTATTTTGATGGTCCCCTTTAGACATTCTGTTTTCTATAAGTAACATTGCACCTACATGTCAACTAACTCTCATTAGAGTATTAGTTCATTATTAGTAGACTGTTAGGGGTAGGGTTAGTAGAATAAGTTGACATTTACTTGCAAGGTTACTTATAGTCAGTAGAATGTCTGTTGGCAGACCATCACATTAAAGGGGACCTATTATGGAAAATTAACTTTTATAAGGTGTTTGTACACTGATGTGTGTCCACAGGGTGTGAAAACAACCAGCCTAATAGTAAAAATCCACTCACTATTGTTTTTTTTTTTATAATTCCCATAAATCAAAAGCAGTCTCTTCAAATGAGCTGATTCAGATTCCCCACTATGATGACGTCACAGCCAGTGATGATCTGCCCTATTAGCATAGACACAGCATACGACTAGTATATGACTCCGGTTCGAACATATAAGGCTGAACACCACTACTGACAGTTTCTAACATTTTGAGTGCATGAGATTGTCCTTTTTTGTTGTTTTCGGTGTTCTGGCAAGCTGTCCTACATCGGTATGCCAGAGCATAAGCTCTTGAAGCTCCACTTGAAAGGGGTCTTGGAGCACAAGCTTATTTGCATTTAGAGGGACACACACAAACACTGAGCATTTTTGCTCACCTCCAAAAAGTGGCAATTTTAACATGCTATAAAAAATTCTCTGTGGGGTATTTTGAGCTAAAGCTTCACATACACACTCTGGGTACATCAGAGATTTTACATCTTGTAAAAAGGGGCATAATAGGTCCCATTGAAGTGTTAGCATATTAAACAGACAGTCTAGTAATACTCTACTAATACTCTAATGAAAGTGAGTTGACATGTAGGTGAAACGTTACTTTTATCGCCAGTTTCACAGACAATGCTTAAGCCTAGTCTGAGACTCATATGCATGTTTGAGCTGTCTGAACTGAAAACAGCTTGCACTGGCATATCTTAAAATATGAACAACACTTGAATACGACATTGGAACGAGTCATTTTCAACCAAGTCTCTACCTTTCTTATACAGAAAAACCTCCTGGACAACAACCAGTCTGGTTTCAAAAGTGGACACTCAACTGAGACCGCCCTGCTCTCGGTTATTGAAGCTCTGAGACTGGCAAGAGCAGTTTCCAAATCCTCAGTACTCATCTTGCTGGATCTGTCTGTTGCTTTTGACACAGTTAAACACAAGAGCCTCCTGTCAACCCTCAAGGCATCTCAGGAGCTGCACTCCAATGGTTCAAGTTTTACCTCTCAGGTAGATCCTTCAGTCTTGGAGAGGTGAGGTGTCAAACTTGTAACATCTAGCTACTGGGGTGCCTCAGGGCTCAGTGCTTGGAACACTTCTCTTCTCCATCTACATGTCAACATTAGGATCTGTCATTCAGAAATATGGTTTATCCTATCACTGCTATATTGATGACACACAGCTCTACCTCTCTTTACATCTAGATGATCCGACGGTATAGCTGCTTGTATCTCGGCCTGCCTGATAAACATTTCTTGCTGGATGAAGGACCACCATCTTCAACAAAAGAAGACCCAACACTCCATCACAGCTTCTCTATTCAGCTTGGTTCGTCAACCATAACTCCATCCATGACAGCCATGAACTTTGGATTGATGATCAGTTGAACTTCACAGACTACATTGCTACAACTGCCAGGTCCTGCAAATTTGCCTTATACAACATTAAAGGGGTCATATCATGAAAATCTGACTTTTCCCATGTTTAAGTGCTATAATCGTGTCTCTGGTGCATCTACCAGCACAGAAAATGTGAAAAAGGACAACCCAGTAACTTTGTTTTGGTAAGCCTTTCTCTAAAAGCATGTGAAAAATCGAGCCGTTCTGATTTTGCTCCCTTTGTGACATAGGAAGGGGATCTTATTATAACATTACCGCCCAATGAATCTGTATGTTTCCACCCACAGTGCCACCATTGTTTTCACACGCGACGAGTAACACAGGTCCTGGAGTGCAGCAGCATCAGCTGTCCTGCACAGTTTAGATACAACCCTGATCAAACACATTCGAATGTCTTCAGGATTACTAAAACTACGTGAAGGAAGGTGAGTTGTGTCAGAGCAAAATTCTGCAGGACAACACCTGAGCTTGTGATATGTCTAAGCTATGTAAACATTATCACTGATCTGTTAACTGCTATAATAGCAAACATACGAGTCTCCATGAACTCCTGGCATCTGAGCCACTAAGGACGCAGTGGTGTCATTTTATTTATGAAGGGAATGTGTCCAGATAAATTCATATACCAGTATGTGTAAGTCATTAACACTAGAATGCTGCACACAAGGGTCAGTAAAACAAAGGATTTGCACAGAAGTTGACTCTCAAAGATGGATCGATACCAACTGATCCAATTTCATATATATTTTGTGATGTTTGCAAATTGTCTTCCTAAATGTGTTTAGTTAGCATGTTGTTAATGTACTGTTAAATGTGGCTAAAGTTACCATTGTTTCTTACTGTATTCATGGAGACCAGAGCCATTTTGTTATTTTCATTTTTAACCCAAAAACGCGTGTAGTCTGTATAATTCATAAACGCATCTTCATTCTTATTGAGTCTCTCCAACAGTGTGTAGCTTTAGCCATGTTAGCCGTGCATCATGCTAACAAAATCATTCAGAATTGAATTTGGCAAACATCTACAAAATACATGGCATACCTATGTTATATGCTGCATCAAGAACAGTTTGTAATGATCCATTTTGCGTGTTATATTTGCTGGAATGACGAGCGAGCTTGGGGGTGGGGAGCACAAGCTCATTTGCATTTAAAGCAACCCACCCACAAAAACGGCTTGATTTTGCTCACACCCAAATCGGAGCAAATTTGACAAGCTATAATAAATTATCTGTGGGGTATTTTAAGCTGAAACTTCACAGACACATTCTAGGGACACCAGAGAAACCCCTGAAACCCCTGAAACGACTCAAAATGATGTAGTATACATGCCAGACCATTATGTGGCGCTGTAATTCTGTCACAGAAATGCACTTAAAGCAGCGAAGAAGACTTGGAGCATGCACATAAACCTTGCGCGCTGAATACAAACTATAGCAAAGCTTAGAAATAACACTGTATTTTGGCTCAGTAGCTTCTGCAGCACGAACACAAGCATGTAGAGTCTGCTATTGCTGTTGTTGGTGCTGTTTTGTGGTGTTAGCAGCATCTGACTAGGGTCGACACGTGGGATGATGACATCATCGTTTCAGAAAATATACGGATGGCCCCGTCCACACGAAAACGCAAAGACGGTGTTTTCAAATTTATCCACTCTGGAATCCGGTTTTTAAAAAATAGCGGTTTCACCTTTCGAATACGCCGGATCCGTGTGGACGAAATGCCTATCTGATAAAAAATTTGTGCGTATTCACAGAAACGCGTCCCTGTGTGGACAGGGCCTTATATTACATCTTGTGAAAAGGGGCATAATAGGTCACCTTTAAGCGGGATCAGGCCATTCCTGTTGAAGCATTCTACACAACTCTTTGTCCAAGCTCTTGTTCTATCAAGACTGGACTTTTGTAATGCTCTTTTGGCAGGCCTTCCAGCATGCACTGTCAAATCTCTGCAACTGATCCAAAATGCTGCAGCTAGAGTGGTCTTTAATGAGCCGAAGAGAGCGCACGTCACATCTCTTCTCATAAAATTGCACGGGTTGCCAATTGCCGCTCGCATCAAATTCAAGGCACTGACGTTTGCCAACAGAACAACCACTGGCTCAGCACCACTATACCTAAACTAATTTCTTCAGACCTATGTGCCATCCAGAAGCTTGTGTTCTGCAAGTGAACGCCATTGTTGTGCCATCAAAAAGAGACACAAAATCTCTTTCACAGACCTTTACCTGGACTGTTCCATGCTGGTGGAATAACCTGCCTAACTCAACCCGAGCTGCTGAGTCTTTAGCCTTTTTCAAGAAACTTGAAAACTTTTTCGGCAACACTTGACCCATTAATACTTACACTTACTATTCTTTACCTTAAAAAAAAAAAAATTGCTACCTTTACTGTGCTGAACTGACTGGAACTGGTCACAGCACTATTGTTAGTTTTATTGCTTCTATTGCTCTCTTCATTTGTGAGTCATTTTGGATAATAGCGTCTGCCAAATAACTAAATGTAAATGTAAAATATATCAGTGCCATTGTTTTGTCTCAAGCTGCACACCAGTAATGTTTTTTTTTCTTTCTTTTTTTTTTAAGGCAAGTTTATAAAAGTTATTGAACTAAGGCCTACTCCTACCTTCTAAGCGTTGTCTGTGAAACCAGGCCAATGTCAACAGAATGTCTAAAGGGGACCATAAATAATAAAGTGTATTGTAATCGGATGAAAAAAAGCAACCAGCACAATTATTCAAAATCCTTCTGTTGTGTTCCACAGAAGAAAAATCATACTGGTTTGGATTGACATGAGGAAGATAAAATGCTAACAGAATATTCAGTTTTTGGTGAACAATTATTTTAATGATGAATGTAGCTGGTGAAATTCAAGCGGTTTTGTGTCAGTGAAGTGACATGTGTTAGTTTTTTTTTGCGAACAGATGTCACCCATGACTGCACCAAACTAAAAGCAATTCAGTTATTGATCATATGAAAAATAACTCTCGCCAAGCCTACCGAACAAACCCAGAGGATTTGAGATAATATACATAAATTTGATGAGCTAATGACATTGTAAAATATTTATTATATTATTAGTAGCCAGGTCCAGTATGAGGCCATGAAGACGGTCAGATGGTGGGCAAAGGGGTCAGGCAGATTATGAAGATACAGCACCTCAAGGCACATCAGTGAGACAACAACATTTATCCACCATAAAAAATCTGACTAGAACTAAACACACTGCAACCACACATACTCACACACATGCTCTACATGACCACACCTGCAGGAATAGTCGCATTGATCGGACGGCTTTTAAAGGGCTGACCTTTAAAGAAGGGCTTTGCTTTTCAGTGATAAATCTGAAATATGGAGCCATCTGTGGAGCAGAGGAGATTGGCAGGCAGACAGAGCTGTAGATATTTGGCCACTCCCGGGGTACCGGAGGGACCGAGTGGCCCGTGACCTTATGGCAGGCACGGGGTCGTGCCTCGCTGTAACACGAGAAAGCGCAAGGGCTGGGGTGGGGTCGTCTGTCCGTCTCCGTGGCGACTGGAGCCCGGTCGTCACGGCGACCCCTGTGCACACTGGTCGATGGACAGACTGGGATGTGGAGGGATGCCACTCCTGGGGATGAAACCGAAGACTTGCTCACACACACAGGCACACTGAAGACTCACAAGCTTTGTGTCTGTCCATATCTGTGTGATTCAACCCTCATCCACCTCACTATTCATTTATGCAATAGCTTTTCATTTGGAGTGTGTAAATGTATGCGAGTGTGTGTGTATTTTGATTATAGCAAAGTGTGTTAGAATTACTTTAAGTGTGAGAAGTCCCAGGGTTAAATCACACTTAATGCAAATTATTTTATAAATATTTTTTTAACAAAACAAAATTGTCAATAACAAACTAAATGAAAACTTCTGATCAACAGTTCTTCTTCATGGTATAAAACCCTGCTGGGAGTTATCTTTCCTTGTTTTCAACAGAGGAAAGGCTTTCCTTATGTCTTGAAATAAATTTTCAGAATCAGAATTAGAATGAGCTTTATTGCCAAGTATGTTTAAACACACAAGGAATTTGTCTTGGTGACAGCTACCAGTGCAGAAGAAAGTACAGACATAGTGCAGACATACATGATAGTGCAGACATACATAGGAATTACACATTAGAAATAAAATAAAATATAATAATAGAAGAATATAAACATTTAAATAATGCAATATAATATAGTAGTAGAAATACAGATTAATGTAACGGTACACAAACATGATGGCTCGGTACTTACCTTAGTATTGAAGTCATGGTTCGGTACGGGTTCGGTACAGCGGGGGGAGAAAACTAAACATAAAATTAAACATAACTAAACAAAACTAAACATAAAATTGCTCTCAGATAATGCTGTAAACTACAGCAAGCCCTTTCTTGCACATTCCTATAATATTAAAGGTTACAATTAACAACTTTAAATTCAGTTGCTATTATTTTTTTGATATAATAATCAACACACACACACACACACACACACACACACACACACACACACACAAAAACATAAATTGCACATAAGGCAGGTTTTGAATTTACTTCCAATTCATTTTTGAAATATGATCATTTACACAGTTACTGTCATAACTTGTTTTCATGACAAATTAATTCAAGCATATATTAAATAATTAAGACATTACTAGCAGGTAAAGTAAATAAAGTAATAAGCTAATATTTAATATATTTAATTAAATGCTCCCCTCTAGAGTTCATTTCTCTAGTGAACTAACATGCTGTGGACACTAAATGACTTGCCTGAGGTAAATGTAATGCTACATGAGATATTATTGTCAAGCTGTTTTATTGATGTCTTTCTGCAGTTGAAACACGTTGAGAGTTTACACATAGGCATCCAAAATCACATACTTCTTTACTATATAGTAGGTGAAAACAATGTGACAAAAGCAGTGTGTCTGTATTCACAGTATTCATAAAAGAGTAGGCAAAAAGTACCCGGATGACCTACTTTTTCTGTCAAAACTCTGAAGTGTACATACGATGGACACTTTACTATCCCACTATCCCAACATGGCAAATGTAGTATGTCCAGATTACATTCATATTATACACAATCATACTATATAGAACACACTTTTTTAGCTGTCGTGGACAAATTACATATTCAAAATATGTACCTACTCAAAAGAGTATGTTCATTAGAGTATGTTATATATATATATGTTATATGTTATGTTATATATATATATATATATATATATATATATATATATATATATATATATATATATATATTTACAAGTGTTTATAATGTAATTTAAAGATTTTAGATGTTATGTGCAAATGGTTGATGGATAGGCTGGGATGTAGAGAGATGCCACTCCTGGGGATAAAACCGAAGAGTATTTTAATTTTAGTCTGTTCCTTACATAAATCCAGTGTATAACTTCAGAAGAACTTGGAACATAGAGTCATAAGGACCAGTTTTATATTATATATATTTTGTTTGTTTGTTTGTTTTGTTTTGTTTTTTTCTGTTGCTTTTGTCCATTCATAATAATTGAATGGAAAAGAGCAATAATCCAATATTTCAGCTTCTGTGTACCAAGGTAAATGGGCAACAACACATGAAAGTCATATGATTTAAGAACAACATGAGGTTGAGTAAATGACAAACATTTAATTTGTGGGGTGATAGGGGTGGGGTAATGATTTAAGATATTGTGCTATTAAGAGATGTTAATCAATAACATGTCTTAAACTAAATATTTTGATAAAAGACAAGAAACACTATCTATTTTACCCAGCAATTGTGTCTGTTGTGTATTTTTATGCTTAATGTAATATCATGTTGTTATTTAAGCAACATGCTAATATCAAACTCTATTGAAATCAGTTAAGAGTAAAAAACATATATTTAACATAACATTTATATTACATACTGTACTTGCTGTCTGTGTACAGCATCCTAGATCAGTTACTTATTAGGTTAAAGTTAGAATGATGGATTTGAATGTAGCTATTTGAACCAAAACGAACTGACTGCAAAGAAAGAAAGGGTAACACTTTAGAATACTGTATCGTACTTACTGCATAACTAATAAGGAATTACTGCAGAATTAATCGGTAGTTCTTCATTAACACTCAAGTAACTAGTATTAACTACTAAGGAATATGTGTTAACTAATCAGTATGTCATAGCGTTTTTTAATTGTGTTAAGTAACTATTAGTTAATCAGTAACTAATCAATTCAGTCATGCCTCCTGAAGAACTACGATTAAGTAACTACTAATTCAGCTTCAGGAGGAATAACTATTAAGTAGCTAACTATTAATGAACTGTGAAACTCAGTATCAGGTTATGGCCCTTTCTTCTTTACTACTAATGTTAGTTGATTTACTTAGATTTATGCCTACTGTACTGATATGCTCTGCAAATATTGTTAAACATTCGTTCATTTGCGCCACTGTATGTTTCTGTCGGTGGGTGCTATAATGTTGCACGTCTTGCATCACATGCAGGTCAAAGTTTGAGCGCACACATGTAATATCTGTGAGTTTTGTAATATCTCCCGTTTTGCAAGAGAAAAGGGACTGGGATTCCAACTGTCAGCAGAGAGGTACATCGCTCTCGCATTATAACAATGCGCTGGCGACACTTAACCTGTTAACCAGCACTGGCACGCCGACGCACCAAAGCTTCTTTGTTTAAGTAACTATTAATGAACTGTGAAACTCAGTATCAGGTTATGGCCCTTTCTTCTTTACTACTAATGTTAGTTGATTTACTTAGATTTATGCCTACTGTACTGATATATATATATATATATATATATATATATATATATATATATATATATATATATATATATATATATATATATATGCTCTGCAAATATTGTTAAACATTCGTTCATTTGCGATTTTCGCCACTGTATGTTTCTGTCGGTGGGTGCTATAATGTTGCACGTCTTGCATCACATGCAGGTCAAAGTTTGAGCGCACACATGTAATATCTGTGAGTTTTGTAATATCTCTCGTTTTGCAAGAGAAAAGGGACTGGGATTCCAACTGTCAGCGGAGAGGTACATCGCTCTCGCATTATAACAATGCGCTGGCGACACTAAACTAAACACTGTAGATACCACATTAATGAACTGTAGAATTAGAAGAAAGTTGTTTATTAATTTATGTTTTTTAAACGAATGGTGAATTCTTCGTGTTTTTCCTCGTGCTCGACCATTTCCGTGGATGGCGCTTGAGAGTGTTCATTTTTTTATTCAAGTGTTGTCTGCAACCAGAAAATCAGGATGGATCCGTGACCTGCCAATACCTCAGGTATATTTATGGCCTTATATATATTTTGTGTCTGTTTTTACTCAAGATATTTCACATTACTATTATAAAGTGATGCCAAATGAGTTCTGTATTTAAGGCAATGATCATTACCACATAATGCTCAAAGAATTACTTCAAACCCACTGATAATTAATAAGGAATTACCTCAACATTCTCAAGGAATTACTAAGAACCTGGAACAGTATTCTAAAGTGAAAACAATGGGAACCCATTGATAATTAATGAAGAATTACCACATCATTCTCAAGGAATTACTAAGAACCTGGAACAGTATTCTAAAGTGAAAACAATGGGAACCCATTGATAATTAATAAATAATTACCACAACATTCTCAAGGAATTACTAAGAACCTGGAACAGTATTCTAAAGTGAAAGTATCCCTGTGCATAAGTAATAAAGCCTAAAGTAGTATTAACATAAAAAATGTAATTTTACTTTAAAAGATGACACATTTTAAGAACATTTACATTTATTGCACGCAATGTCTTGTAGGCTTCAGCATCACAATACTCCAGCTCTGCTATCGCTGCCGTATCCACAACCGTTTTTCGATCCACCCCACACTTGTGGTACGACACATTGATGTCCTAAGACACGAAACGATCGTTTTTTGTGAGAAACCGAACGGTATTTATATTATTTTTTAACTCTAATACACCACTATGTCCAACTGCCTTCATCCTCCATGTTAATTCTGATGACGGAAGTGATCTCTAGCACACGTTGAAGTCTACACGCGCGACATCACTTCCATCATCAGAATGCAATTTGACCTTATTAACATGAAGGATGAAGGCAGTTGGACATAGTGGTGTATTAGAGTTAAAAAATAATATAAATACCGTTCGGTTTCTCACAAAAACCGATCGTTTCGTGTCTTAGGATATCAATGTGTCGTACCACAAGTGTGGGGTGGATCGAAAAACGGTTGTGGATATGGCAGCGATAGCAGAGCTGGAGTATTGTGATGCTGAAGCCTACAAGACATTGCGTGCAATAAATGTAAATGTTCTTAAAATGTGTCATCTTTTAAAGTAAAATTACATTTTTTATGTTAGTACTACTTTAGGCTTTATTACTTATGCACAGGGATACTTTCACTTTAGAATACTGTTCCAGGTTCTTAGTAATTCCTTGAGAATGTTGTGGTAATTATTTATTAATTATCAATGGGTTCCCATTGTTTTCACTTTAGAATACTGTTCCAGGTTCTTAGTAATTCCTTGAGAATGTTGTGGTAATTCTTCATTAATTATCAATGGGTTCCCATTGTTTTCACTTTAGAATACTGTTCCAGGTTCTTAGTAATTCCTTAAGAATGTTGAGGTAATTCCTTATTAATTATCAGTGGGTTTGAAGTAATTCTTTGAGCATGATGTGGTAATGATCATTGCCTTAAATACAGAACTCATTTGGCATCACTTTATAATAGTAATGTGAAATATCTTGAGTAAAAACAGACACAAAATATATATAAGGCCATAAACATACCTGAGGTATTGGCAGGTCACGGATCCATCCTGATTTTCTGGTTGCAGACAACACTTGAATAAAAAAATGAACACTCTCAAGCGCCATCCACGGAAATGGTCGAGCACGAGGAAAAACACGAAGAATTCACCATTCGTTTAAAAAACATAAATGAATAAACAACTTTCTTCTAATTCTAGTTCATTAATGTGGTATCTACAGTGTTTAGTTTAACCTGTTAGCCAGCACCCCCGCTTTTGGAAAATCCCAAAAAATGACATACCCAAACTAAAACAGATACAGTTCATGAACCCTTTGCACTAAAAGCATAAGTAAGGTCTCATTTGAAAGCAGACACTTTGCAGTTTATGGTAAACTCATAATTAATTATTGTCACAATGAAGAAAATAGTTAAAAATAGCTTTGATATTTTGAAAAGTTATTAGAAATTTATTTTTATGAAATATATTTATGAAAATAAAAGTGAAGTTGGCCTTGTGGCAATCTAGAAATGCACTGCAGCTAAAGCCACATGTCTGACCATGTTATATTTCAAATCTGAAGATGATAGGTTTAAAACTCTGAGTTTTATTACATGTTTTTCAAGACCATTTCATGAGACTTTATTTAGAAAGGACTCTAAAATGTTAACTGATGTTTATTGTCATCTATTCAAGTGTATTTTCTATGCTTTGTCGTGCTAACTGCCCCATTCAGATTCAGTCTCCCCTGAACACATTCACACCTCTTCAGCCATCTTATGGCTCTTATTATTCTTTTCTTTTGTCTCTATTATAATTACTGATGTTCTATTCAAGATGATTTAATCCCTCATTTCATTCACCAAACTTCTCACTTCACCTTCTTTCAAACTGTATCTAATGCCCTTCTTGGAAAAAAAAAAAGAGAGAAAAAAGTGAGCTTTACGATTAAAATTATTTATTTGTATTAGCTCAGAGGTGCATCTCTGGGCTCGTTAGCATGTTAGCTTAGCACACCATCAAAACACGACAATTTATAAGATTAAAACCACGTTTTTTCTCCAAACTTACTAGTCGATTGTTTTAAATAACCTTCTTTGATGTGATGTGGCTTTGGATCAAAAATCAGACAGAAAATACATCATTTTAGGCTATTCTGCACAATGAGAAAAGCTATCTCGATTAGCATTGCATTATAAATATAATCTACTATTATGAATACCTGACATGGCGTGAAGAACACAGATAAACCACATATCGTCACAATCGTGTATTTATTACTTTCAAAAGTGACGTTCTGTATGTTTATATCAATGATTATAGCGATGTCTGGTAGCCTCTGTTAGTTCCGTGTATGTCACATGATTACCTCTTGTTCATGATGTATTATTTGTGGACTAAAGGTGCACAGAGCGCCCTCCAGCTTCGGGTATGAGTTGGACACACAGTAGTCAGTGTATACAGCGCTCATATGATGAAAACAGCGCGTTTTGGGTAAAAATTGAATAAATATGACTCCTCTGTATAGAAAATTGACATAAACGTATGACAGTGCATCAATATTTCTCCAAATGTGCATGCTTTTAAGCTAAAAGCCCCGAGGGATGTTATTTTGTGGAGTTTTTTTCATGATGATCGTACAGAGTTTTTTTCTCAATGGCTGAAGCTGACGCTCATATTTCAATGAAAAGGTAACGACTCCGTTTCTCATATTCATAACTCCCAACGCATATTAACAAATAACGGTCACTATACGATGTTGAGAGTAAAATAAAGATTAAAAATTGAAGCTCGAGTCTTAGATCTTTTTAATGAAGTATAGTTTGTCAAGGTAATTACATTAAATCTAACAGTAAATTTGAGCTAATTTAATAATTATTCCTCCTGAAGCTGAATTACTTAATCGTAGTTCTTCAGGAGGCATGACTGAATTGATTAGTTACTGATTAACTAATAGTTACTTAACACAATTAAAAAACGCTATGACATACTGATTAGTTAACACATATTCCTTAGTAGTTAATAGTAGTTACTTGAGTGTTAATGAAGAACTACCGATTAATTCTGCAGTAATTCCTTATTAGTTATGCAGTAAGTACGATACAGTATTCTAAAGTGTTACCGAAAGAAAGTATCTCATCATAGTTTTTGGAACCAAGCTAACAAGTGAGTGACAGAAATTTCCACAAACAAGCTGTAAAATCTTTTGCTCATTATTGCAGCTTATTTAGTCTATTTAGCCATGTGGTTGATGTTTTGGAAGAGCCTTGGTGCCACTGCAAGCTGGAAGGACTGGAGTTTATAACATGTCCCTCTAAAGGGTAATTTAATGGGGCATCAATAAAAGCACTTAATTGCGCAATCACTATTGACATCACATTTAAACAGCCCCGCGTACTGCCAAATTACCTAATGGAGATTGGATTGGCCAACTTGCCACTTTTCAGAGTATAAATTGTGTCTGCTATTGGCAGCTCATCACTCTGAACACAGAACAGAGAAGATTTTCACCCACATGTGATTCACATACTCTGGTGATGTATTCTTAAACATAATCCTTGTGATTAAAATGAAATCATTTGAGTTTTAGGCTCAAAATTATTTGTTGTGGCATACAAGTGATAGATAGCTCATCTAATATATTCATACAGGTTTGGAAGGACACATTTGAGAATGAATAAATGATAAGAATTTTTGTACCACATTATTTTGCAGTCCTCTTCTACATGTATGTACTATCTACTTAATTACAATAAACAGGTACTAACCCTAAACCTAACCCTAAACTTAACATTAACCTATATTAAGTTTTACATATTAGTTACATTATATTACTCAGCACTTTCTTGCACAAGTATACTGTATAGTAATTACACTGGCAAAACATGTACTGTAAAACACTGCAAGTTAAAGGGATACTTCACTGCTGCCAAAATGGTCTTTCAATACAACTTGGCTGTCTATAAAGTTTCTAGGCAGTTATAGCATTGTAGGCAGTGTGTAAAGGCTGCAAAGAATCGTAAATATGGAGAGGATGCCAAGACGGAAAATCTGAAAAATCTTTCAAACATTTCAAACTGGATGACCATGAACACAGTGTTTTAGGCCAAACGGAAGGGGGAAAACTGAAAGAAATTGCCGCTCTGTCAGTTCTGCCCAACCCCCCAAGCAAAATGCCATCACATACAGGTAAGAAAGCTGTTGCAATAGTGTTCAATTATTACCATAATGCTGTTTAAAGAGTAGACAAATAAACCTATCTGAGATAAACCTACCCTTACATTAACTGTTCTGTTAATAACCCTGTCTTGAGTGGGGATACAAAAACACAAAAGTATAATTTAGTTTTTACGAAAGCCCTGGAGCTCTCAAACATTTGCTGACAAATAAATGTTAATTTCTCTTAACTTCTTTAAATGAATCCGTTTAAGATTGAATTAATGCTAGTTTTTTTTAATGCTATTTTTGCTATAAATTCCGGACATGGCATCTGAGAACTAATTCTCATTTTTCTCAGTTATTTTGCTTTATTTCCAGATTCAATCATACGCACATGTGCACTCTTCAAAAAGAAGAGCTTAAAAAGAAGTGCTTAAAATCTCTGGACAAACAAAAATATGTAAATGACATTTGTATATATTTGAAATAAAAGATATATATTGTACTTAATGTTAACTTGCTTATTTTGCTCAAGATAAGGATTTATTAAGTTCACATGTCATAAAAAACAAGAAACTATGCTTCTAACCACAGCCCGAGAGCTGTCGTTCCAACCACACAAGTTTGCAATACAATTTGCGAATGTTCTTTGAACTATGGTTTTGGGAAACACCGAATCCATGAACTATGTTAGTAACAACGGAACTTGTTAGTTGGGTAACAATGGTTTTGGGAAATGCACCCCAGTAAACCAAGACAAGGAGAGAAACAAAACTGCACTTTTGATTTTTTTCAAATAAACAATATACAATTGTATTATTCTTGAACTAACCAAAGTGTGTAATGGGAGAAGGTTACATTAAAAACATACGTTAACATTCAAATTTGATGTTAAATCCACTGTTGTTATATAGAATTGTTGTATTAGTATTTAATGCAATTACATCAGAACTAACTGTAACTAAATTATAGAAAAATTAAGAGTAATCCCTTACTTTTTCAAGCGAAAAGTAATTCAATTACAGTAATGAGATTACTTAGTAATTAATTACACTCAACACTGCTACCGACATTGTAACAATGCAAAGAGAGTTGAAAATCAGTAAAGGTACACTTTAACAGTTATTTCATTTAATGTGAAAAGTAAAACTTTGAAGTTTTGAACTTCTAAAGTATGGAAATCTTAGATATAACAAGAAATTGGTCATAACAGTAAAAATATTATATGAAAGATGCTTTTTTTTTTTGTGATATTGAACTTTCACTCAATATTTTATGTAAACTGTAGAACCTTACTGATAAAACTAACAGTACTACTGAACATAAAGCTTTTTGAATGCTCTTGAATTGAGGACTGTTAATGTACCATTCTTTTTTGCAGCTAGTTCTTTCTCTCTGACCTGGTAAAGAGGGCTATTATAGATAACTACAGCAAGACCAGCTGAACCAATTACAGTGAGTGGAGGTGAAACACCAAGTCACAATAGTCAGTTATAGGAAAACTGTAATCCATATACCACCCTTTGAGGAGCTGCTGTATGTTCCAGAATGATCCTAAAGACTCATTCCTGGCCAGGTGTCATCAAACCAACCACAAAGAGCAGAATACTGAAACAGTCAATAATCCATTGATCCAACAGGGCGTCCCGACTGTGGGATTATATATAGAATGACAGTGTGCATATTCCATTCCTGTGGGTGTGCGTGTTTTTGTGACATATCAGGAAACAAATTTGTATAATGACATGGGTTTGATACAAGGAGAGGGTGACTTATGAGGACATTACCCCATGTCCCCATTTTATAAAAAGGCATATAAATCATACAGAATGGGTTTTTTTTGAGAAAGTAAAAATGTGCACAGTTTCCTGTGATGGGTAGGTTTAGGGGTAGGGGTAGTGTAGGGCGATAGAAAATATGGTTTGTACAGTATAAAAACCATTATGCCTATGGAATGTCCCCACAATTCACAAAAACAAATGTGTGTGTGTGTGTGTGTGTGTGTGTGTGTGTATGTGTGTGTGTGTGCTTTTGTTTATATTACATTGTGGGGACCAAATGTCCCCATGATGTAATATAAACCTGAGTTCACCTACATCGTGGGGACCAGCCAGCGGTCCCCACAATGTAAATGGGTTTATAAATCATATAGAATGAGTTTTTGTGAAAAAGTAAAAGTTTGCACAGTTTCCTGTGAGGGTTAGGTTTAGGGGTAGGGGCAGGGTAGGGGGATAGAATGTACAGTTTGTTCAGTGTAAAATGCATTGAAGTCTATGGAAAGTCCCCACAATTCACAAAAACAAACATGTGTGTGTGTGTGTGTGTGTGTGTGTGTGTGTGTGTGTGTGTGTGTGTGTGTGTGTGTCTGTGACATATTGGTCCTGTCCTTAACAATATGAGAACTGAATGTTGCAACCAAGAGACACTAAAAATGTACTAAAATCATTTTGACTTTAATATTAAGCCATTGGGTACTGTAATATATATATATATATATATATATATATATATATATATATATATATATATATATATATATATATATATATATATATATATATATTACAGTACCCAATGGCTTATGTATTGATATATATATATATAGCCATCACTAAATAAGTCGTTAATTTGTTTTAGTTTTTTTGGCGCACCAAAAATATTCTCGTCGCTTTATAATATTAATATTGAACCACTGTACTCACATGAACTGATTTAAATATGTTTTTAGTACATTAATGGATCTTGAGAGAGGAATATATATATATATATATATATATGTCATTGTAATGCCATTGCTCCATCCCTATGGAGGCCTCACTGAGCCATCGGATTTCAACTAAAATATCTTAATTTGTGTTCCGAAGATTAACGAAAGTCTTACGGGTGTGGAACGGCATGAGGGTAAGTAATAAATGACAGAATTTTCATTTTTGGGTGAACTAACCCTTTAAGTATGTGAAAATATTACATTCAGTTTGCACTTTTAAAGTATATTCCATTACAAGTGCTCTTTTAAAAATTATGCTAAAGTGCCTATTTTTGACAAGGGTAGCACAAACAGTGTGGAAACAAGTTATGTTATGAATTTTAATACTTAGGTTTGTTCAAAATGATATCAGCAACTATACACTTTGGGTCAAATATGGACAAACCCAACCGTTGGGTTAAAAAATGCATTTAAAAATTTAACCCAATGGTTGGGTTTGTCCAGTTTTGACCCAAACTTGGGTTGAAACAACCCAGCATTTTTTAGAATGTACTTTAGCCAACACCACATTCTTGCTAATAAAAGCTGCTCTCTTCATTTACGTGTGGTTGGTTACGTTGGTTGTGCTTTTTATCTTTGGCTGATCATTCTTGAATTATGTGAATGTTTAATGCTCTGCAGGGACAATGAATTAAACACAAATAAATATAACCGGTAACAACATAAAACGTTGAATTGATTGCCTCTTGGAAAACAACCAGTCTGTTGAGATGACTCATTAGTCATGGTCGTGAAGAAGTATGTGGCTAAAAGTGTGTGTGTGTATGCATGTGTGTGTGTGTGTGTGTGTGTGTGTGTGTGTGTGTGTGTGTTTGTGTGTGTGTACTGTGTGTGTATTCTGTGTGTGGTCCTGGTAAACCCTATGTTGTACTTATAAATCATACAGTATGTTTTCTTGAAAATGTAAAAATGCAGAAAATTTGCTGTGATGGGTAGATTTAGGGGTAGGGAAAAGAATAGTTTGTACAGTATAAAAATCATGTCTATGTAATGTCCCCATAAAACATGAAAACCCATCACTTCTTTATATTAAATTCATAGTTCCATTTCTAAATTCTAATTGAACATACTGCATTTGAAGCCATTGTAAGAGGCGCACCTGTAAAAAGTGTGTGTATTTCTTGTTAAATGTGAATGGTAAATCTAAACGAGTAAATCCCATACTCATCTGTTGCATTTAAAAGAAGCTATTTTTGTTTTTTTATGACTAACTTAAACCTCCTAAAAGAAAATGTTTAGCATATTTAGTTTAACAAAAAAAAACCTAACCTAACCTTACCTAACTAATCTAGGTCTGGGGTCAGAATATTTAAGTAAAAATATAACTATACCCATATTATTTTTTATTTATACCCTTTTACCTTTTGAATCATTGTCAGCATAAGTGCGAATCACAGAAAGATTAGCTGCTTATCTGTGAAGTGATTGTGCGTTTATTTTCTCACCTGTCCAGTTTGTTTGCTTTTCCTGTTTATCTCCATGATGACGTTATGTTGGTTGATATCATGGGAATCTGTCAACAATGTTGGGATCTTCAAAGAAAAGATAATTGCAGAGTAATCTGGCCACAAAAATGTTTTATCTTTCCAAGTAAAAATTCCACAATGTTAAATATTCCAAGGCAGTGAGCACAAGGCCAGCGCTAAAACCTTTGTAAGACAAATACGTGCTTCATTTAACATTCTGTTTAACCAGAAATCAGAGAAACGTTGTAACTCAAGTATGTGATTCTGAATGTTATTTTATTTTATTCCAGCCAATCCTCCCCCATTTCACAATTTCTTTCTTGGAAAAACAAAAATTCCCTAAAGCACTTTTGGCTTTTTTCTGTTTGCTCTGCACACAATATCCCAGTAGTTGTACTTGACCTTGATTGTCATTGGATGATGAATTTTGATTGGCAGCTGCCAGCATTGGTCAAGAACCCCTGCCCAAACATACAGGCCTTAAATGATCATCTTTCCGGACAGTTTCACAATTTTCTCCGTCTGAGTGACACCCTGTGTGTTACTCAGACGGTCTGTGTGTGCAAGTCTGTGTGTGTATGTGTGTAAATGTGTCCTGGGCCTGTCTGGTTGTTTGTGTCGCCACTACCCCTTCTGCCCAAGTCGGGGGGTTGGGGGGGATGTGGCGTCGGCCTCATGTTGCCACTTGGGGGTCTTTGAATGGAGTCGATAGAACATTTCTGTCCTGTCTGCATGCAGAAAGCCACAAGACAGACAGTTCAGGCTTCTTTATCTCACATGACATCCAAAGTCGATCTTTGCAAGCTTGTTGTAAATATTAAGTAACATTAATATTTCCATTTCCCTTTTGGTGTGTCATAAATACTGAATGATGATGCCCTGGTTTGTCAATAACATTGATGTCATGTCAATAACACAACTTGCCCTATTAAGAGAGAAAAGAGAATGCTCAAACGCTGTTGCTTCTGATTTAAGTGATCGATGAAAATGATTTTTATTGCTGTATACATTACATGATGTACACAAGCGACTCTATTGATCACTTTATCAGATGATTATGTTGTAATGTCAGTTATTGATTTGACATTTTATATTAGAGTATATTTGCTCAAATGTACAAGCTAAAAAGAAGTTAGGAAACACAAACCCATTCTTATTACTACTTTATTACTACTTTACTACTATATTATTACTATATTATTTATTATTATTACATCAAATCTGTGAAATATCACAAATGAAGTGATGCAAATATGTGAGTAGGGATGTGTAGTGACCATCTGTCTTCATGAGGTGCATCATGGGATGATATTTAAATAATATTAAAGTATAGTATTGACGTATGCTTGAGGAAGTCATAATCTAAATGGCAAATGGCCGAATATATGATTCTGCTATTTGAGGTAGAAGGAGGGTATAGAGAGGAGGGCAATTGAGGGAATCCGCTCTGAGATGACGGGACCAATCAGGCCGTAAATGAGATTTGCCACAAAGCACTTCTCCCAGAATTCCACACATGAGAGTGAAAAAAAAAATCTCAGACTAAGCTCATGAACTTTCACCTTTCACCCCTCCGCTGGCTGAACCAATGAACAGATTGTGAAAAATCAATGTATCCAATCAATAGGAGAAATTTTTTAGCCTCTAACTGGGTAATCTGCTGTAAGACGGTCTGAACAGCAGCCGCACAAAAGAGCAATTGAGAAAAATATTTATTGCAAAGAGTGAAAATTAAGTTTGCTTTATTGGTCCTCTGTGCAAATGTTAATCATCATTTACTGCATCCAGCTTCGGCATAACGGATCATGCTCGGGTGAGGAGACCATTTTGAGGAGATTTCTGCTGTACTATTTCAGATACAATACAAAATGGAGTCTGTTTCATAGTGCAGAGGTTTGTTCTGAGGTCTGTGAATATATTCTGCTAAATTCTGAGTATTAAGACCTTTTATAAACATTACAAAAATTGCTTACATTACTATTATTATTATATTATTTTGTATAATTTATGTATATTTTTATGCTTTTGTTGGAGCTTGTCTTCTTGGTCTATATTTTAAAATAATTTTTATTCATCCCGCGACCCTGGATAGGACAAGCGGTTTAGAAAATGCATGGATGGATAATATAATCATTGTGTTGTGTTTTCTCGGTTCATTGGCATGTAGATTATTCATGGGCTGGCGAGTCCTCTGACAGACAGTGTGTTCCCAGGCAAAAATATTAAATCATTTTTCACTTATCAACAGAAATACAGTAAGGAAGCAGGTAAGGAAAGGTCTGTAAGAGGCGTAAAGGTCACTCCTCTCTTTAGCTCGTCTCGGGTAGTTAGTCATGTTCTTAAAGCTAATCAAGACTAATGATTGTACTAGACAGTGGACCCAGACTAAAGGCTTTCTGATGATGAAAAATGTCTCAGCCAATACAGTCGAGACACCCTAAAATGTTTATATCGTATACCAGATAGTTTTACTGTAAAATTGCAGTTATTTAACGACTGACACATGCACAAGCATGTAATTTGAAAAATATGTTCATAATGTACATGATCAATATCATATTCTCAAGTGTAAGTAATATTTTACAATATTTACTGTTTATGACACTGAGATAGTGAATTAAAGTTATAGTTCACCCAAAAATCTCTAACCTTCATGTTGTTGCAGGCATTTATGACTTTCTTTCTTCGGCGGAGCACAAAAGAAGATATTTTGAAGAATATTTAAACTGTTATGAAAATCTGTGTGGTTCATTGTATGCAAAATAAATAAATAAAAAATATTAGGTTTTTAATTTTGGAGGAAGTGTCCACACTCAAAAAAAGAAAAAAAAAATTCCATAAAAATAGGGCACAATTATTATTATAAGTACAATGTAATTTAACAGAATTTTCCATATTTATTTTTTTACAGGTGTTTTACCCGTATTTAGAATTTTGCACTTGAGTTGTGTTTTAGGGTTAACAAAAATGTCAGTAAAATTACTGAATAATGTCCAGGTAATGAGCTGCCAGTACCTTTTCCGTTATTTTACAGATTTAATTTTTTCCTCATAATTGAAGCAAAAATATTTGCTATATTTCAAGAGAAAAAGAACAGAGAACGCTCCAAATGGTGCTGCTTCTGATTTGAATGATCAATGAAAATTATTTTTGTTGATGATGTACATAAGCAACTCTGCTGGTCAATATATTAATTAGTATATTAGAGTATATTTGCTCAAATATAACAGCCAAAAGTAGTTAGGACACTCCAATCCATTCATTGTTATTACTACTGTATTACTACTTTATTACTATATTATAACTAATAAACTATAATATTAATTCATATTATTACATCAAATATGGGAAATAATTATTATTATTTAAAAATAGGAAAAATATATATTTTTCAAAGTATCTTGTTTTGTGTTCTGCACAGGAAAGAAAGCCACACCGGTTTGGAACGACATGAGCAAGAGTAAATTATTTCATTTTGGGGGAACTGTTGCTTTAAATTCCTCCTAATTGAAGCTATAATATTTGCTCTATTTAAAGAAAAAATGCTTTTATTTAAAATGATAAACTAGAGGTGTACAGTCGTTTCTGCAGACAGAGCAGACAGCCTCGGCACAGACTGAAAGCGATTTGTTTTGTGCAGAGCAGAAGAGAGTGAAATGAATGTGTGTTTAAATTCGATTGAAAAGTGCATCTCTCCTCTGCTCTGATGTCATGCATCTTAATTATGAGGATGCAGGGGTCGGCCCCTTGTGGACCGCCAGCCCTGTTATCTCGCTCTTGCTGATCTAATGAACACACTCCAGGGCCCTTCTCTCATCCACACATTCACACGGACATCTCTCGGTTTTTACTCAAAATATAGAGTTTCCGCTTGCTGCGTATTTGACTCTGAGCATGGCATTAATTTGGACTGAAATAAATTAGGTGAAAATTAGAATCCTCAGTGAGCATTCCTATAACCTTTTATTACACCAACAGATCGACATAGCAGCCATCACGTCTGAAATCACTACACAAGTGTATTCTGCATCAATCAGACGTCTGTACGTGGTCTATAAAAACCAAAAGGTAAGAAATGTTTACATGCTCTACCTCTTAAAGAAAGAAGCTACTGACATCATCTAAAACATCTATTTACTTGAAGACTTTACATATAATGCATCCTAATGCCTTACACACTGCAATCCGTTATATATTTTTATATTTTCAGACCATTTCAGAGGTTACAGTCACATTTAGAATTGAATGAAAAACTATTACTATTTTTCAAACTGTGTAGTGGCCTTTTTAGATCATTAGAATCACATCAGTTAGTAATGTCTAGGATTCATTCCCACCACCTAGAAGAGGTCCAGACTGAAACAACTCTGTTTATGTGCATTCATTGATTGATAACTTTATTACTAATTGTACTGTATTATTTTTTAAAAGGTGATATTCATTATTCATTTTCATTCATTTCTATCTTGTTATTATAATTTGTATTTTTAATTTATTTATTTTATTCTGTTTTTCCCCCCTTTATCCATTGCTATATGTAAAGCCTTTGAATTACCAATCTAGCATAATCACTTGTCTGTTACATCTCTTAACAATTAATGATAAATGTATGATCAAAACACAGTTTTATTAATCATGTGTAATGGACTAAACTCTTAAAAGGTAAACAAAATATATGTATTTAGAATACATTTGTTTATCGTGTTTCTCATCATTGTTCCCAACAGTTAGACCTCCTTATCATCCACACAAAGCTTTATAGTAACTTGATATGCTTGATATGAAAATTTTTGAATTTGAAGATCAAGGTAAATTATACTTAATTTTTCTTCCAGGAAACATGCAAGTATCTTCTGTTGCTTCTGAAGGGCAGTACTAAATTAAAAAAAAAAATAATATTTCAACATCTTGTCCAAATAAGAAAAATTTGGACATCTTCATCCTGTTCAAAAGTTTTCACCCCCGGCTCTTAATGCATTATGTTTCCTTCTGGAGCATCAGTGAATGTTTGAACCTTTTTTAATGGTTGTGTTTGAGTCCCTCAATTGTCTTCAGTGTGAAAAAATTATTGAGTCCCTCAACTGTCCGCAGTGTGAAAAAATGGATCTCAAAATCATACAGTCACTGCTGGAAAGGGATCAAATATGCAAAAGATGCTTGAAAACTGAAGAATCTGCAGGATCTGGAGGGTTTTTCTGAAGAACAGAACTCAGTTTAACTACTCAGAACAAACAAGAGACTCATGAACAACCATCACAAAACAAAAAAACAGTCATAGATCATCCAGGTAACCACACACAGTATTAAGAACCAATGGTTCACATACTTTTGAACAGGGTCATTTTAATAAATTCAGCTCTTTTTTTTTCTTGTCGACTATATATAAACATCTTTTTTGTAAAATATCTTATTTAGGACAGTACTAAATAAAAAATAACATGCTTTTTGCATGATCTCTCTTATTTTGTTAAAATTATTCACATTTTCACAGATGGTTCAGCAAATGGTTCACTTACTTTTTCTTGCAACTGTATATATATTTTTATTATTATTATTATTATTATTATTATTATTATTTTCTTTCTTTCTTTCTTTCTTTGTAAAAATATGGAATTATATTGTACAAAGAAAGCAATTGTAACACATAATAAGATTGTGCAAGTAAATTCCAGTCCCATCTGCACTGCAGGACTGCACTGTAACAAAGGAAAGGCCTTGAGAAACATCAGACCCCTGTGCTAATTTATCTGCCTCCTCAGCAGAAGGAGAGAGACAGAGACAGAGGGCCCAGCAGCAGGCTGAGGAGCCCAGAGCGCAAGAATCGATGCGGCCGCAGGGGGAGGCGTTCAGAAGGCTGGACGCAGCCTGTGCTGGCCCATCGAACCCCTGCCTCAATGGGTCAGCCACAGAGCGCAGCAGGGGTAGAACACACCACTACCAGCCCTACAGCCACTGAGAGAGACAGACATGCAGAGAGAGAGAGAGAGAGAGAAACAGAAGACAGGAAGATTGGGGGGGAAGCAAAGACTTCAATGTGGGAAGAGAATTATTGTGAAAAGCTTTGGAAAAGATGAACAGAAATGGGAAATGAAATAGGGAAGTTGGGAAAGGATGGGGCAGAGGGAAAAGAGAGAGAGGGCGAGATGTGGAGAGATTAAGTCCAGATACACTAAAAATATCATTATATTGTTTCATTTTTTGTTTTTTTAAATGGGCTTTTACTTAAGTTTTACTTACTTCCTAAAACTTTTTTTTTTTTTTTTGTCATCAATTCAAATACAGTAGACAATTAAAGCTGCAGTCTGTAACTTTTTTGGTTAAAAATGATCCAAAATCAATTTTTGAGCAAGTACATAACCAGCCAGTGTTCAAAACTATCTAATTATCTTATCTCGATTCACAACGGTAAGCTTGTAATAATGTTTTATAATAATTCGTCATGGTGGATTTCTGCGGGAAATTCGAGCATGCAGCAGTTCCTCTGTGCGTCATTACATCACGTCCGTAAACAGAAAGAAGGAGTCCAGGCCAGTCGGTTTCATCACGTGAGGACACTGCTGGTAGCGAATCATTTATAGCCTGCTCTCACAGCAGCTGAAATAATTAAAATTATCATTTTGATGGTGGATTGTAATCCAGAAAGATCCAAATGACAATCAACAGTGACAACTGGAGATTCACTTGTAGTCAAAAAGCAAAAGACTTGGACTGTGGAGTGGCTACAGAAATTGAAATCTACAGGTAATGCTAATACACACTAAATACACAGTCACACAATGCTGATGTTGTTAACATTAACAATTTGAGAACAATATAACAGTAATAATAATTTGCACGGTTTGGCATGATCCGAGCTAAGCGATCGTTAGATTTAATCATCATTGGCAGCGCGATTTATTGTAGGCCTAATGCTTTTCCCCTCAGTTGGTCAAAACAAAAGTGGCAGACGTTACTTACTTGTTCAGATGATATTTTCCAGTGAAAATTCTTATATTGGTCATACTTTCAAGACGGAGTTTAGCGGTGACTGACAGCAAGCATTAGATTCATCCACACTGACAAGTTGTGCCGAGGCACAACGCATGTACAGATAACTGTTCCGCATACGACTGCAATTGCAGGTTTCAAACAGAGATGGTGACAAAGAGGAAAAATCACAGACTGCAGCTTTAAATTGGATAAACACAGCACATTAAGTTTAGTTTAATAAAATAAAAATAAGATTTTTTACAATGTAGAGCAGTGGCATATGTTTCATTTGAATTAAACATTTGTCCCAAATTTTTCAAGAACTATGCTATCGTGGAGCAGCAGGACATGGAACATGCGTCAAATGCCATTTCATTTAGGTTAGAGAACTCTTGGTCATGTTCGCATGTTTATACAGTTATTGAACGGAATTGAATCAACACGGAACTGACCCCAGCTGAGCAATGACACTGTTTTCTTTTTAGAGATGCTTTACTGCAGAATTGAACTCTATTGGCATCATTGAATCATTATTTTCCTGTTTATCCTTACAAAGCTGCTTTGAAACAATCTGTATTGTATAAAGTTCAAGTTCAAGTATTCAAGTTTCCATACGACCTGCTTACACCCCAGTGACGGTTATGTTTAGGGGTGGATCTTTCTAAAAATCATATGTTTTCGTATGATACACATCATATGAATTCATACAAAATCGCCATTTCATAAAATAGTTACGTTTTCACATGAGACTGGGTTGATTTTAAGCTCTCTTTTAAACAATATTCCAATCTGGCATACTGTACGGTAACAGTAAAGCTTCCGCCACTAAAAAAGTTAAAAGTGCATCTGACTACAACACATCTGATTATAATGCTGACAGGCCGAGGTGGAGTCATGTACCGAGGTGAAGCTGGGGAATCCGCATCCTCGTGCTGAGCTGAGGATTGAGAGGCCCGAGGCGGAGCCAGAGAGTTACACAGAGCTAGTGTCAGGGCTGAAGCTGAGGAGCTCGGCGACTCCAACTGAGATGGCGGATCCAGGGGTGGGGAATTGGGAGGGAACTGGATCCCCGGGCCACAGGTCTATAAGACTGTGGTCCACTCCTGGTTCTGGGATGGACTGGGCAGCATGTGTAGACTCCATGACGACCCAGGTGGCAGGCTCTCACTCCAGGACTGACGTGACAGCTGACTCTGGCTCCAGGACAGATGTGGTGGCTGCCTCTGGCTCCATGATAGGAGTCAGCTCTAGCATTTGGTCTTTAGCATTTGGCGGGAGTGGGTGCAGGCTCGGGCTCCCATTCCTGGGTCTGTGGCAGGCGCGGGGCTGACGTTCTCCTCCTCCTCTGCCTCTCAGATGGTCAGAGGGGAACCACAGTGCAGGAGCACCCACTCCACATAATCCAAATATGTCCCTCAAGGACCATCTCCGGGCAGGCATGACTTGGACCGCTTATTGAGGCCAGTATAAAATAAAACACAGAGGGAGTGGTCAGGTTAATAGGTCTGGCATGCCAGATCTAAAAAATCCCTTGTGTGGTCCTCAAGGGAGCGGTCCTCTTGTTCGAGGAGGAAGAGACACACTGCTGGTTAAGTCCATTCTTTGCTTTTAAATCCTTTCTTTTAGGTCACTCTCAGGAAATCGCTATAGGAGACATACAAATTATAGAAAGAGACAATTTACTCATCTCTGAAATGTGTGTCTATGGATAGGTTTTTGGGAATGAATTCTCTCTTCCAGAGAGAAGATGGATTGACAGAGAAGTGAGAGAAATAAAGGCGGGTTTAAAGCAGTCTTGAATCTCTTGGTCTACACTCACTTCATCATAAAGTGTACTCTCACTGTGTACTGAAGGTGAGTCTGACCTCTGACCTCTCATCTGACTGCCATCCTTCCATCCGTACATCTGCAGCCCGCCTCCCTGCTCTCTCTGCAACCAACCAACATTTCCTATTGATTTATTGATTGCTGTCGGCCCATGGAAGCCAACCAGCGCAGACTCGATGTGCTCTGGCTGCTCGGCTGCATAGATTTTTCTCCTCTCATCTCAAGCTGAGGGAGCAGAACAGGCCTGGACTGGAATTAGACCAAGCGGGAGCCCAATTTGCCAGGAGAGATCACCACCTCCACTGCTACTCCTCCCTATCTCTCTCTCTCTCTCTCTCTCTCTCTGTGTGTGTGTGTGTGTTTCTTGTTCACTATCTGTCCCCATTTCCTTCTGTTTTGCTTCACTGAGTTTTAATGTTGAATTCATTATGACGGGATGTTTAAATATGAGATAAAACTGGTTTCAACCCATGTCTAATTAATTAAACCAAGTTCTCATCTGCGTAGACCTTATCTATTGAAAACTAAGAAAGGGGTAACCTGCAACTGTTACCTTAAAGAGCAATTTTTACCTGATTTAACACATAAAAATTAGTTTTGCTGGTATAAATTAATGTATATACTCTAGGTCGATGCTAAATAATATATTTTTTTTTAAATAAATTTGTATGACAGTGCTTCACTTTGACAATAACAGCACTTGTATATATTACTTTTTATTCCTGTTTTTCTTCTCACAAATGTAATATTAATATATTTTAAAGAATATTTTATTAATCATTCAAGTTTAATTAATTTGAAATAATATTAATCTTATTCACAGGTTTACAGTAAATGTCAATTAATTATTCTGCTTAATGTAATAAGGGTCATATTTTATGTTCATGAAGTATGAAAATCTAAAATACCTTACACTGAATTTTCACCATTCAAAATCAAATTGACAGCGCTAATATAACTGTGTTTCTTATAATATTCTTTCAAAATAAAACAATCTGAACTATTCTATCACATTATTTTGTTTAAGCTCTGTGTGACTGACTCATTTATGTTTATGTTTTTATTTCTCCAAAGAATTTATGGAGAAACATCTAAGACAAAGTTTAAATAAAACATAAGTGAGAACTCTTTTGAGTCTTTCAGTTTCACATCCATAACAAAGTCCATCCTCTATGCTGGAATTCTTATTTTGAACACTTTTATGCTGATGGTTGATATATTCACATACTTACATCTCAAGGAAGGCGTCTGCAGGTCCAGAAAATTGAATCAGAAGGCTGGATCTGTGGCCACCTCTGGTCTTGCTGACGGCAAGAGTGAAGGATCAATAAAAAAACACGACACACATGGTTTCGGCGAAACGATTCCCTCTCAGAGTGACGCCTCCAAACTCCTTCATACACTATCCTCTACTGAAGAACTTTACTTCGCTCCTCATATTCACCGAGAGAGAACTAGTCCTTTAACACTACCTCTACCCCAATGACCTGCAGACCATCTGACTGACCCCCAAATGACATCTTAAAGTCAACATTAAATCAAAATGTACTTCACCTTCTTTATAATGTCCCTGGTTCCTGATTCATCGCTGAAGGCTATTTCAGAATCTTTCATCAAATGTATAACTTTTTCCACCTATAAAATGACTTTGTTAAAATGACTTTGCCAGACAGACTATGGAAAATGCTTAACAATACACAGATAAAAGAGAAGAAAGCTATAAAATGAATTTGGATATCACAGATTATTTGGTTTTGGAAGACTTATTTTGAGTGCAGTTAGATACATTGTTGAAATTTCTTCGGAAACTCTACAAGAAATGCATGTGATATTTAATCTGGAGAAACAATTAAGGTACTGAAGTAAGGGAACATGATGGAAAAAATATGAGATTGGAGGGAAAATTATATTTCAATGTTGCATTCTCTCACAAAACAATTGTGTTTGCTTGCAAAAGCACTAAAATATAGTTTTTCTACTGCAAGCAAATGCAAAGTTTCTGGGGATAATGTAAAAGTTTTGCGAGTGAACGCAAAATAATTAAAATATAATTTTTCCTCCCATCTCATATTTTTTTCCCATCACCATGTCCTCTTAGAGACTCTGTACTAAAGAGACCTCATTCGTGAATTTTCTTTCCTACATGATTACCTAAAAGTAACACCTTTTATGATTGAATCCCAATGGATAACATCCCACCGATAAAGTCCCCCCTCTACATTGTTTCACACTCAATATATTTTAATTTTTCACTCAAAAATGTGTCACATTTCTGCAATCAAATGTTGCAGATGCTGTTTTATTTTGACCTTAAAGGTGAAACCGAATTACAGAGTTTATAAAGTAACACGGTATCTTTAGTTTGAGATGGTGCCTCACATGTGAATATTGACTTGGATAAAACACCATCGATCATACATTTACCTTAAGTAATCTGGTAAACATCTTTTCCTCATAGTGTTAATGTGAGTTTTAGAAAGGCCTGCAGTGTCAGCAATGTGGTGGCTTGGTTAAGGTGCTGCGGTCTACAGGGAAAGCACACCTTTCTCTCGGTTTGTACGGATCACTCAAGCGTGGGGCGGCACAGTTTTGCTCCAGTTCCCTTCAGATTCGCAGCTTTCTCACAGTAATGCATGTACGAAGACAGGAAGCCCAACCCTGTCCACAGAGACCAAGCGCCGTTCAGAGGTGTGAGGTGCTCGGCAAACGCTTTAGACCCTGCAATTTATGTTGCGTCTCTTCTCCAAAAAACTCCAGTATTTCCAGAGTTTTTGAGATGACATCATGCTGTAATGTGTTCGTTCAACTATAATTTCTTTTTAATGTGATATCGTTTGTTCCCTGTAGACTTTTACCTTAATGGTTCCAGCATTGCAAATCTAATATTCTCTCCACAACACCAACTTCAAACAAAGTCTAATCGCAATCTTACCAAAAACTATGTGTTTTATGTTCTTTTGAACTCAGTTACAGGAAAGGAAAAAGTAATGATTCCACAGGAAAATGTATATATTACCTTTGATTCTGTCTGTTTTCTTGCAATATGGGATGCTTTAGTGGGATAAAAATTGATTTTTAAGCTTTTTGTGCATTAGCTTTTACGTTTGAAATTTTATTTGCAGGGGCCATTTCTGATCAATGAGCAAAACCTGAATTTATAACACTGATGCAATAAGAGCCAACCGCTATGATCGAAAGAGATGGAGAGAGAGAGAGACGGAAAGAGAGGGCGAGACTGGAGAGAGAGTATTTGATACCAAGAAAATGTAAGTTTTGCTTTGGTCTATAAAATAATGCCTGTTTTAAAATAGATGGTTTTAAACTTTCCTCACAATCTTATATTGGATTTTTATGACATTTTTACAATTACTTAAGTTTACAATTACTTAAGTCTTGGCTTTCTGAAAAGGAATGATCTAGTTGTTAAATAAACTGCTAAAATTCTAAATGTTGAATACTAAATGATGTTAAATGTTGTTTTAAATACAATAATAAATAAAAAAGCATAATAAATATAAAAATACATGAAAATAAAATTGAAAAAGAGATTAAAAATAGATTCCTTGCATACATATAAACAATTTATTAAATATAATATTCATGTATCACATGGATCCTGCTGACTACTGTAAAATAAAAGTAAACATCAAAACATAAATATTTATAATCTTGAAATCTCATTCTGAACATGTACTTTGATGTTGAATGTAGAACATGCTGACTCTACTTCTGTATGAATTCCTCATTTGCCCTCGCCTCTGACTTCCCATGAGTCTTAGCGGGAGAGATTACATTCATAAATTCAGCTGAAATCCTTCTTGTTCATCTTTTGTGGGGAAAGTAAAAAAAATGCTCAAAATATTTGGTAGAGTTTTTTGTTTTGTTTTGTTTTTATCCACATTATTTCATAGTTTCATATTGTTACTGTATCTCTAAAATGTTCTTGTTTGTGTCTCTTTTTATTTCTCCGAAGGAACAAAGAAGCTTCTAAGAAGATGATGCTTAAATGAAGCATAACTGATAACTTCTGAGATTCTTCTGAGCAATGAAAGAGCAGTAACATTTTTTTTCTGGCCATACTGAGCAATACAATAAGTAGTATTTCTTTGTAGATAATAAAAAAAAAAACTGAAATAAATATTGATTCTTCTAATCTTTATCTAAAGATTCACTGTCCATTTTGTTGCCCGTTCCTGATCTTCAAGAGTGCAGAGATCTGACACAGAAACAATCTGAGCGACCATCCTTTCCAAGAGCACAGATGTCTCCTTAGCACAGAAACTTTTTCATCAAAAAGAACAGACATTCGGAAACATAAATGGCCATTTCCCTCTCATCCCTCCATCAAAATCTTCCTCCTTTAATGAAAGACAGTTTCTTAATGCTCTAGTCTCACATTATGTCTGTGTTGTGAGCTGAAGGGCTCTTCAGAAGGACGTGGAGAAAGGGGCGGATGAATGCTGTCTTCAGTTTTCTTCTTTTTTGTACTGCTGCATTTCTGCTGCATTGACTCTGAGGCCTTGGAGAAGGATGAAGACTCGTCTTAAAAGCCTGAAGGAGTGTTTGGAGAGGGGGAGAGGATGGAAAGATGTGTGGAGAGGGACTGAAAGAGACAGCGAGAGAGACGGACGAGTGTTTTGAGAGGCGAGGAGCTGAGATAAGAGACCTAATGGCTCTTAGCTGCCTGAGATGAAGAGTCCTGAACAGAAGAGCGCTCTTCACATGCCTTTAAGGCCCTTGCGTACCTGTTTGCTTTTATCATTAGAGCTGTTGGCAAAGTTTTATTGAACGTGTGAATTTGTTCACCAACACTAAGACCTGCGTTGTGGCTGTGCTTCAAGTTGTGAAAGACTTTTTCTTGAGTATCCAGACTCAAGAGAACCAATATGCAGTATTTCTACAATGAAGCCAAGAGAAATGTAACCCAAAATGTTTCTAGTGTTTACAAGCCTGATATATACTGACAGGACCATTGCCATGTGGTGACAACTAGGATGTTGTCCTGAACCCCTCTGCCTCAACTCCAATAGCTTTGTTTTTTAGTTTGGAAGAAAAAAACAACCCTTAAAAACCATTACGTATTTGCTGTATTTCTGTATAAATTAGAGATAGAGATTAGAGATAAAGAGTTGAAATCTACTAAAATGGTCTAGAAGTACATATCGTTGTTAGGTTGGGATTATCAGTTTATTGAAAGAGCTCATTATGGAGAAGTTTTAGTTAATCAGATAAATATTGTAGGAGTAAGTTAAGCACTGAAAGAACATCAACCCTTGTTTTCGCTTCTCCTCACAGGTGTGTGTAAGTTTGCCATGCCTCGGTCAAAAGAGATTTTGGTTGCACTTACGTGTACTTACAGTGTACTTACCTAAAAGTACTGGGTAATATAAGGTAACTACATGGGTTAAGGTTAGGTTTAGGGGTAGGTTCAGGGTTAGTACCTAGTAATTATCCTGTTATTGTTATTACTATAAGTACATAGTATGTACATGGGGAACAGGACTATAAAGTTCTACCGAGATTTCTGAAGAACTTGAAGTTGTTGATGCTCATCTGACTGGAAAGGTTACAAAACTATTTTGACACACTTCATTTAAGGTGTCTTAAACTGTCTTGACTTGCATAAAACATAAGGATACTAAATATAAAATTGATAAAAAAATACATTATTGTTTTCATGTTATTACATTGTACTTACACTTAAAGTACCTGTTGTTAAACTGCCCAACTCGACCAGTATCCCAAACCCAGCGGTCGCAGCTCTCTCAAGTCCAGTGGTCCCTCAATTCTGATGGTCCCGGAGGTCTTCCCACTTTTGGCTGTGCTCTCCGTGATGGTGACAGCTATCTGGTGTGTTTGGGCCGCACACTTGTCGGCAGTTCCTCCCAAGGTGGCCATTCCCAGCTGTTTCACCATGGCTATAGAGGTCCACACTCCAAAATCCCCACCCTTGTCACAGTGGCCATAATTTAACTCTCTGTTCTCCCTGTCATGGCCAAGGTGGCCATCCCTGAACTCTCCGTGTCAGGGCCCTACAGGCTGTCTCTGAACTTTCTGTGCTCCCTTTTACAGAGGCTGTTTTCCATTTTACTGCCATAGAGACTGACTCTGGGCTCCCTGACTCAGCTCCACTGGCCTCATCATGGTCTCCAGCTCTGACAGCCTCACCATGGTTTCCAGCTCCTGCCATGCCGGCTCCGCCCTGGCTCCCTGCTCTGCCGACTCTGCCTTGGTGCCTTGCCTGGCCCAGACCTGGTCTTCCATCCTTCCCCCTGATCCACCTATGCTTCACCACCCACCTGAATTGTATTTTGTGTACTTATGTGTCTTCTTGTGTTTAGTTCCTGTTTGCTTTTGTTTTCATAGCTGCCTTGTTTGATTCCATAGTTACACTTGTTATTCTTCATAGTGATTTATTACCCACACCTGTTCCTTGTTAGCCTCTTGTTATCCTGTGTATACCCCTTTGTTTCAGTTGTCTTTTGTCGGTCATTGTCTTTACATGTTTTTGTATAGCTGTTGCTTTTCTGTTCTCTGTTTGGATTAGGTTCATCTTCTTCCCAGTTTGGATTATTGTCATCTTTCTTCTGTTTCCATCTGTTTGAATTTTTTGTGTGTGTTTGTGTTAAATAAAACTGCTGCAGTTAGATTCTTGCCTCTCCTCTTCCCTGCTCAACAGTGGACACAGAGTAACATCTAAGAATCTGCAGGCATCTCTTACATTTGCAAAGGTTAGTTTTCATGAGTCCACCATCAGACAAACACTAATCAAGAATGATGTGCATAGCAGGATAGCAAAAAGGAAGCAACAACTCTTCAAGAAGTGCTTTCTGTCTGAAGTTTTCCAAAGACCACATAGATGGGTTAGAAGACTATTGGAAGAATTGTATGGTTTGTTAGGACAGGACAATATTTGCCTGTGATACAACTATTTGAAAATCTGGAATCTGAGGGTGCAAAAAATCAAAATATTGAGAAAATCGCCTTTAAAGGGTTAGTTCACCCAAAAATGAAAATTCTGTCATTTATTACTTACCCTCATGCCATTCCACACCCGTAAGACCTTCGTTAATCTTTGGAACACAAATTAAGATATTTTAGTTGAAATCCGATGGCTTTTTTTGGCACACTAAAAATATTCTCGTTGCTTTATAATATTAATATTGAACCACTGTACTCACATGAACCGATTTAAATAGTTTTTAGTACCTTTATGGATCTTGAGCGAGGAAATGTCATTGTGCCCTATAAAGGCCTCACGGAGCCATCAGATTTCAACTAAAATATCTTAATTTGTGTTCCGAAGATTAACGAAGGTCTTACGGGTGTGGAACGGCATGAGGGTGAGTAATAAATTACAGAATTTTAATTTTTGGGTGAAATAACCCTTTAAAGTTGTCCAAATGAAGTCCTTAGCAATTTATATCCACTCACAAAAGTACATTTTTTATATATTTATAGTAGGAAATTTACAATAATTTTGATCCATACAATGTATTGTTGGCTATTGCTACAAATATACCTGTACAACTTATGACTGGTTTTGTGGTCCAGGGTCACATTTGTGCCTTAAAAGCCAATTAAAAAGCCAAGCAAAAGCAGAATTGGTTGCATTGACAGTGGACTGAACAAACCTGTTATTGGTAATCATACTGTGGCTTGTAGCAAATTAGTTAGTACTACTGGGTGAACATTACAACACAATATTCATGAGCCAGGTTGTCTAACAATGTACCAACCAACTTTTCAGATCATGCTCCTGGCTTCAACAAAATAAGAACTGGAAAAAAATAATAAAAAATGTTAATAAAAAATGTGTCACTTTATGACATGGTGCATGAAAATGGTTTTTAATTGTTTTCTTATAGGGTTAGGGGGAATGATTGTCTGTTATTATTATAATTAGTTATTTAAAAACAATAGAAGTCTATGCATGTCATAATTTAGCTAGCTAAACTTGTGCATAAAATGAAAAGACAGACATTGTGTGTGTGATACTGGCCCTTGGGCAGACACAATGATTTAGACAGGTGAAGTGATGCCACAGAAGATGGATCATTCTTCCTGTCAATGCCAAACATACACACCCACACTCACACATCGGGCATGCATGTCATTTTGTCAGAGTGAACAGTAACATGTCTCTATATCTATCTTCTCTCTCTTTCACACAGTTTTTTCTCTATATTTTTTTTTTTTATTCTTCTTGCGTTCCTCTCTTTCTCCTTCTTCCTCTATCTGTCTCTCTGGCCAGAGGCGCACAATGTTGTATGGAGAGCGATTGATTTTTCCTCCCTTTCCTTCTCTCGCTGGGATTTTGACAGAATCATGGCTCTATGGAAACAAAGAAAACTGCTCTTTGACAACAGAGGGGGAGGGAAAGCAGAATCTTTCATATATGTTGTGGCAAACGCTGGTGGAGAAGCTACAATAGAATTCATAATCACAGTCTCACAGCTCAAGGTCCAGCCATGCAGGACTAAGTCACACTGCAATCGACTCGGCTGGTCAGAACACTTCATATCTCAGAAAATGGCAGGAAAATGCACAGGATCTAATCTAACTAGCTTAAACTAAAACAGACTTTATGTTTACTAGCATTGGTACAATAAGATGTATCAAATATTTTTCCTCTCTCTGACATAAGTTCTTTTAATGTCCTGTTGGTTAGAATTCAGGGCTATAAATAAACATAATCGTCTAAATACTTCATGTTTGATTAACTTTTTACAATACGATGTGTGAAATATTTTGGTGCCTGCAAGATAAGTTTTATTGATTTGTTGGTTTTCTCAATCTCAACTGCTGGACACTAACCTGACCATTACCTAACTAAACCAGATGTGTTTGCTAGCATTTTTTACAGTAATATATACCAAATATTTTTGTTAAAGTTGTTTTTTATTGACCTGATTGTTGAGGTATTTTTTCCCCCCACCTGGAATCTCATCATCTACCAAAAGAATCCTAACCTAACCAGACTTGTTTTTTTTTTTTTTTTTTGCCCTAGCATTTTTACAATAAGATTATCAAATATTGTTGTCCCTGTGGTGTTTTTATTGAGTAGACAGTTGTTGATGTTGTTTTTATATAGCTATAGTCTCTCTCTGCCTCTTTTAAAACTCAAGCCATTTCATTGTATGCTTCTATATTAATATGCCTTTAGATAGATTTTGTAAAAAGGATACTCTACCCAAAAGAAGATATTTTAATTTATTTACGTATGTTTAAACACACCAAATTTCACACACCCATAAATAATAAATTCCTCATCAAATACTTTGTATCACTCTGCTGAATTTAGTATCTTCTTATCAACATTGAAATCATGTAAGAATTGAAATCAATAGCATTTCCAACCACATGGGAGAGTTTTGAAGTTGCCAGATTGTGCGTCTGTGTAATTCATACCCAGAGCCAGTTTGCAGACTTAATATTTATTGAATTGTTGCTGTAATTTGAATACTGCGAGTGGGGACTCGGCACATGGCAGAGCAGCGCGGGAACTTCTGAAGCAAGACGCAAACATTTGACTGGCAGCTTATGGGCAAAAATTGTGATAATGTTCTGTAATCAAATAAAAATGATAATAGCACGATATATATTATAACAAAATAGTTGATAACAAATAGATGTGTGAGTTTTCTGAAGTAGAGACTTATACTTCCTATCATATTAAAAGAAATATGGATGAATTTACAGGAGTTCACCTCCTTTAGCCAGTGAACAAACGGTAGGTTTGTGCGACGATCATCCTGCAGCCATCTGGTAACATTTCCACATCTCAAGGATAGAAATCAATAGTAATAATTTCTAAGGTCTCTCTGACACACACACACACACACACACATGCGCGTGCTTCATGGCAAGCGCATGACATGCATTGTCCTCCATCTTCCTCTTTGTTCACATTTCTCTTCATTTTTAGATTTAGCATTTGATGCTAAATATTAATAATCAAATTTATATACCTTTGTAAATACCTTTGTTTCTTTGTGCATTAACATGCCTACACAGATTCAAAAGAAAAAGTGCCCAGAAATGATTGATTTTACAAATAATCTTGTTAAAGGGATAGTCAACCCAAAGAATGAAAATTAAAAAAAAAAATGAAGAATGTTGGAAACCAAACAACATTTAAGCCCATTGACTTCCACTGACAAAAAAGAAAGAATTTTTTTTTTTTTTTTCAAAATATCTTCTTTTATGTTTCACAGAAGAAAGAATGCCATATAGTTTTGAAACAACATCAGGGTAAATTATGACAGAATTTTCATTTTTGTGTGAATTATAGCTTTAAAATGTGTTTTCCCCCAGCATTTGCTGTTAACTGATTAACCATTTCACTGTATCTTTTTTATTTGTCCTTTATTCACTCTTCCAGAACTCTTCAAAAATGCTCCAGCACCAGTTCGGAGGTAGAATCTGAATTCCGCATCTTCCAAATGGCAGGCTGCCATTTTGTGCTGTATGTATCCCATCATCCCCCTCTCCTGGTCCACATGTTAATTGTTTTGTGCTGTTGAACACTGAGGGAAGAACCATATTGATCAGTGGTTCCACTGCCACTGTTTCTGGAATAGCCAATCAATCAATCTATCCCCTATCGCTACTGTAATCAATCAGGTGAGTTAAAAGGCCATTGTGTATTACACTGTCAAGCACGGATCTATTGCTGCAGGACTCTCTCTCTCTCTCTCTCTCTCTCTCTCTCTCTCTCTCTCTGTGTTATTGTTCATAATCCTCTTTGAATTGTGTTCAAGATGTGAGTGGATATTGTGTGTTTAGTGTTGATTATTCATTGGCGTATGATTGCCATATGATAGAATGATAATGTTCTAAGAAGGACTGCTCGCAGCTCTCAACATGTCAAATATTGCTGCCAGCATGCTTTCTCTCTCTCTCTCTCTCTCTCTCTCTCTCCCCAAGACACACACTCGCCTCACACACCCCATTACACTGATGAAAACCCACAACTCACCAGCGTCATGTTAAAACCAGCCATCACAGACTGCACCACTGAAATCAGCACACCAGAAGAGTCAACCCATCACGCATAAACACCACTCAGTCCCCAGGCTGCTCGTAACGGCATCTATACAATGAAAAAATTATGTGGTTTAATATCAGGAAAACATGTCCATTTCACCTTAAAACCAAAAAGAAAAAAATATACAATAAGATATTATATTATATTATATTATATTATATTATATTATATTATATTATATTATATTATATTATATTATATTATATTATATTATATTATTGATTTTATTTATTTATTTATTCATTCATTCATTTTTTATTATTATTTTGTATATTACAGTACAGAGAATTAGATAACCAAAATAATTTTCAAAATATTTAGTTTGATTAATTTCAAGGTGAAATATGACAAGTTTTGAGGCAATAAAAAAAATGCTATTGATTGTTTATAGACATTAATTTGAAAAATTTCTGTTTTAAATTGTGACTTTTGGCTAAAATTTAGCAGCTAAAATTTAACCAAAATAATTTTCAAAATATTTAGTTTGTTTCATTTCAGAGGAAGAAATGGAGTATCAGTTATTCATTTTGATTTTTGTATATATCCAAAAAGAAAACCTCTTTGCATTTACAGTAATTGATTTAAAATCATTCTGCTTTAAATTATGAATTATGAACACTTTCAGCAAAAATTTAGCAGCATACTACATCTGTTCATGGTTACACTGCCGTTGGTCAGTGTGTGTGTGTGTTTGTGTGTCCATTTTGGTCTTATGGTCTGGTCAGTGACCTTGATCCCAGAGGTCATTGGGCAGGAGGGTGACCAGCTGTCCATTGGGAAGATGCTATCATAAGGGCAGAAGTCATTTTATACACACACACATATAATCAAACACACAGATTAAAAAAATACACTAATAGCATACACAAACATACCAAATAACACTATCTATCTATCTATCTATCTATCTATCTATCTATCTATCTATCTATCTATCTATTCATTCATTCATTTTGTTCTGTTTTATTTTAACTGCTTTTCTAATACTGTAGGGTATATGTGTTATAATGGGCCCTAGTGGGAAATAGTATAGGATTGTAAGTGTAATGAGAGGACATTTTGTGTAGAGATTTAGTAAAAGACTCTCATCTCTTGGGTCCTTCCAAGCAGGTATGTATCTCTCTCACTCTCTTTCTCGCCCTCTCTGTTTCTCTCCGTCTTTTTTTCACACTCTGATTGCAAATAATGTCTTCTCATTTCTCTCTGGGTCGCTGTAAATGCAGTAGATTACTGTATCACAGCCCTTGAGCATCTCTGAGTGCTGCGATGATTTAATTTCACTCTATGAGGACCAGAAAGAGTCAGTCATATAGACCTGATTCTTTTCACTCAAGCTTGTTTTCTAATGCTGTCCTTCTATGTCTTCACCTTTACTCACTCTATTGCTGTTAATGGCACAGTGACAAAGACCATCAAGGAATTTTGTGAACAAAAAAACTCTAAAAATCTTTTTTTTTTTTTTTTTCTGTTTTCATGTTGGTTTCCTTTGTTTCTGAAAAACTTTTATACCATGCATTTTAAGATGCCATACACCTTGAATGCATAGTGCACAAATCTTAATCACAAAGGTCTTAAACATTTGTTTTAAGAAAAAAAGTAATTTTATAATTCCACTTGTCTATTTGCTACTTGACCTTGCCATGTAATAAAATGTCAAATTGCCATGAGGCTATTTATGTCACGATTACATTGTCTCTGTTTTCATGGACTCTTATTTTGAATTATTATTATTATTTTTTTTGTTTTGTTGTGCCTATTGTTTTTAGTTCTTGTTTTCTGTGATTCCATTCCTGTCTTGTTAGTTTCCATAGTTACCCTTGATTGTTACCTTGTTAACTAATCACCTGAACCTGTCTATAATTAGTCCCTTGTCATCTACTGTATATATACCCTCGGTCATCCTCTGTTCAGTGTCTTTTGTTAGAGGTGCTCTAAGCGATCCTGGGCGGAGTAACTTGCTGTTGACGTTCGAAGTGCTGTCAAACAAAACAGAGGCTAGCTAGACCCTCAGATGAGTCTGAATGAGTCTATCTGTACTTCACTGTAGTTCAACCTTAATGTTATGAAGCGACGAGAATACATTTTATGCGCAAAAACAAAACAAAAGTAATGACTTTAATCAACGTAGAACCCTGAAGCGCTGCAACTATACTGACCCTACACTTTGACAGTTACCTCACTCATAAATGAAAAAACTCACATACAGTATAAATCTATAAATTAAAAAAAAAAACCTGAAAGCCATTGTCAGACTCTCAAACAGATCTGCCAATGCAAGCACTGAATGTACACATGCTCTAAAATGCTCTAGATAGTGTATCTGAACTTGAATTGAGCTGAGTCAAGAGTTTCTCCAGAGCTGGAGCTGTGAACACTGTGGACATGCTAACACTCTCATCGCTCTGTAGGAGGCGGAGCAAAGAGGTCGCAACCCTGATTTTAACGTCACACTACACTGATAAGAGCTTATCACTTCAGAGGTGGTAGAGGAGAAGAGAGGAGATGGGAACCTGCTCCTCAACACACAAACACACTGAATTACCTTTAATTGGAGAGTCCCCAGGCACCTGAACAAAACAGCACAGCGTTATTAAAGATGTTTTTTTTTTCTTTCTGTGTAAATATGGTTTCTTATTTCTCCATTTAATGTGAAGATAAGGCTGACCCAGCATCAAGAAGGGGCTATGATGATCTCAAGCCAACCCTGCAATGAACCCCCCACCACCGGAACACGATTTAAACCAGTGTCATGCAAATTGGGTCCTACCTCTAAATCGGGTCTTTATCAATTATCAGTTAATGATTATACTAAGTACAAACTAACGATATTGTTTTAAAATATGTATAGCTTACTATATAGTGCATTATAAAACAAATTGAATGTAATTCCTTTGATAAACTGTTAATTAATAATAATAATAGCCTATTAAGTGAATGATTGGACATCATCACATTCTTTTTATAACTGAAATATCTGAACATTTAACACTTAAATTAACACGTATTTAAAGTAAAGATGATTGTGAATGCATGTAAGGTAAAATGTGTGTATAAACTAAGATATCAGTCTAATTGGGTATCTGTATCTAGTACATAAGCTAAATACAGACATTAAAGGTCATTATAACATAGTTCAAACAGCATTTATTATACATGACATGATTTTGTAGGAATTTAAATCAGGCGCTAAAGAGAGTACCTATTCAAACTAATTTGAGCCACTGGGATAGCTTGGGGTCCTAACAGAGATGCAATTTTAAGGGAGGACCAGATTTGTCACCACAACGGAATGCGATCTAAACCGAACGTGATTTCAACCGCGAGCCCACCTGGGAATTGTAAAAGCCCCCCAAGTTGTGTCTCCAGGTGCCGGGACTGGCTGAGAGTGGGAGTGGGTGGTCAAAAAATACAGCGCGGGTCCGCCGATTTGACGCATAACATGAAAAGTCAACGAATGAAGTTCACCGCAGTCGATCAATAACATTCTCTTCCTCCATAACATGTAGGCTAGGCCAAGTGATTCATTTATCCAGTATTATTTATTTTCTTTTTGCTATAGAGTACCTCGCCAACCCGGAAGTTAGCGGCGCACGGGTTCCCTCGATCGAAAGCCTATGCATTTTTCCCATAGACTTTTGGAAAATTGCAAAAAAATAAGCTGTGTGTTTAACAAAGGGGTTATGACACTTACACATTTTGTCTATCAAGATAATCTTTACAAGTTTACACAACATTTATACATTTTGAAGCCTAAATGAAGTCGTCAGATATAAAAAGCTAACAGTAGGCTTTAAACGGACTGCAGCACACCATGGTCGCGGTTCAACGTCACCACCACCAAGCTTCATCAAACTTTATTTAAAAAACATGCTCACTGATTATGATCAGCACTGTGTATGAATACTTTACCACTTTTTATGAGAAATTCTGTCAAAATGTCCTGTTTGTCATGATGAAATCAACCACAGGCGGTAGATCCTTCTTCTATTTGGCACCTAAACTCTGGAACAATCTTCCTAGCATTGTTTGGGATGCAGACACACTCTGTCAGTTTAAATCTAGACTAAAAACACATCTTTTTAACCTGGCATACACATAACACATTATCAATTTATATTTTCAAATCCGTTAAAGGATTATTAGGCTGCATAAATTAGGTCAGCCGGAACCGGGAACACTTCCTATAACACCAGATGTACTCGTTACATCAGAAAAAGAATGGCATCTATGCTAATATTAGTCTTTCTGTTTATCCCGAGGTTTACCGTAGTCAACCGGATCCGGGCCGTATCCAGCTGAGACCAAAGACCTGCGCCTTGACACGACCACAACACAGCCCTGAAGTATCAGCAGAGATCGAGTCGACTAGATCATCCATTGTGAAGACATCATCAACACGACAGCCAGTGCCACAGTTCCTCAACAAACCGACCATACCGGCGTGATGAATACGATCCTCAATTGGACACGACCACAACGCAGCCCTGAAGTATCATCAGAGATTGAGTCGACTAGATCATCCACTGTGAAGGCCTCATCGACACGACAGCCAGTAGCACAGTTCCTCAACAAACCGTCCATACCGGCGTGATGAATACGATCCTCAACTGGATGGAACTGAAATAAATACTTTGAATGTTGCGATCCTATCAGATTTATGATAGCAACCTGATTTGTAACAAAGCACTGTTCGCCAGAGGAGAACTGGCCCCCCGACTAAGCCTGGTTTCTCCCAAGGTTTTTTTTTCTCCATTTTAACACCTATTTGCCACTTGTTTGCCACCTGATGTCACCTGATGGAGTTTGGGTTCCTTGCCGCTGTCGCCTTTGGCTTGCTTAGTTGGGGACACTTGACATTTGATATTCAACAGTATTCTTGACATTTATTCAACAGTGCTTTGATCTGCCTGCATTGACACTATTCTTGAAGAGCTGCTGTGCAGCAAAAATTATGTACCAGTTATCAATGTAAAGCTGCTTTGATACAATCTGCATTGTAAAGAGCGCTATATAAATAAAGGTGACTTGACTTGACATGACATCTAAAGTCCCCGCCAAACTTAGTAGTCCCTTTTAGCAACTTGTTAGAAACTGCCGTTTTTAAGACATAATCAAGGTTTAAAATATCACAAGTGGGTTATAACTGGTGTGTTTTATGTCATATCTGGTGCGCCCGAGCTTCGTTTACAGTCTGAGGGAGACACACGCTGTATTCAAGCTATTCTACATTGTTTGTATTTTGGTATTGCTATATTTTTTAAAATGGTGAGTAGGTGTGCATGTCGCAGATGTCGTAATCGCGTCACTGTCCGGAGCAGAAGGGGGCGGTAATGCACCAATAAGCTGGATGCCATCCGCCGTAAAATAGGAAAGAAGAAGAAGAAGCAGCGTCACTATGGAGTGAAAGCAGATATATACAACAGACCCGGAAGAGAAGACGATGCTGAATAAAGTCGTAGTTTTTGTTATTTTTGGACCAAAATGTATTTTAGATGCTTCAAAAACTTGTAACTAACCCACTGAAGTCACATGGACTACTTTGATGATGTTTTTATTACCTTTCTGGACATGGACAGTATACCGTACATACATTTTCAATGGAGGGACAGAAAACTCTCGGACTAAATCTAAAATATCTTAAACTGTGTTCTGAAGATGAACGGAGGTCTTACGGGTTTGGAACGACATGAGGGTGAGTCATTAATGACATAATATTCATTTTTGGGTGAACTATCCCTTTAACCACAGACCTTATTTCAGGCAATTTAGCAAAAACCATTCAAAAAAACCCATAGACTTTAGGGCGATGGAACCGGAAGTCCTAAAATGCTAACTCGCTTCCGGGTTTTGCATACAAAAACACGTCATCTCTGAGGTACTCTATAGGGCCTATGTTAATTAGCTAGGCTACATTAGCATTACTTTATCTTAGTATAGTGTAATGCCAAGTAATTAGCATTACTTTATCTTATGGTCAGTTTAATAAAACACAATGTTTTATCTCTGTTATTCTGAACATTTAGCAAAGCCTTAATGTTTATGTAATTTTTTTCACAATTTCTACAAGTTGTCACAGAATGTTTGTGGGTTGGAGCAGGTGTGGATACAAACATACAACAGGTGGTAATGGTCAGAAATTCAGTGGGAGCGGGATTAAGAAAACAGTCCAGCGCAGGGCTCTAATGTGTATTAAAAAGTAGGGGAGACCAGGGGCAATTGTAACAAATTTTGGTCATGTCCTCATTACTCAAAAACCTTTTGAAATATTTGGATACAATTTTCATGTCAATAACTTGTATCTGTGTTCTACTTGTTAACATTAACATGTTACAGTCACAATATTGATTGAAACATTAGAAGTCAAATGTTACATCTGCCCCCATATGCGGGGGCGATTGTAACAGCATATGGGGGCAATTGTAACAACACATGTAATACCTTCATATAAATTCCAATGACCACAATGAACTCCAGAGAATATATAGTTAAAACTATTCAATATCCATTACATCCATATTATCTAGAATAATTAATTAAAGGGTTAGTTCACCCAAAAATGAAAATTCTTTCATTTATTACTTACCCTCATGCCGTTCCACACCCGTAAGACCTTCGTTAATCTTCGGAACACAAATTAAGATATTTTAGTTGAAATCCGATGGCTCAGTGAGGCCAGTGACATTTCCTCTCTCAAGATCCATAAAGGTACTAAAAACATATTTAAATCGGTTCATGTGAGTACAGTGGTTCTATATTAATATTATAAAGTGCCGTGAAATATTTTTGGAGCGCCAAAAAACAAAAACAAAATAATGACTTATAAAATGATGGCCGATTTCAAAACACTGCTTCAGGAAGCATCGGAGCACAATGAATCAGTCTATCGAATCTGCTGTTCGGAGCGCCAAAGTCACGTGATTTCAGCCGTTGGCAGTTTGACACGCGATCTGAATCATGATTCGATACACTGATTCATTGTGCTCCGATGCTTCCTGAAGCAGTGTTTTGAAATCGGCCATCACTAAATAAGTCGTTATTTTGTTGTTTTTTTGCCGCACCAAAAATATTCTTGTCGCTTTATAATATTAATATTGAGCCACTGTACTCACATGAACTGATTTAAATATGTTTTTAGTACCTTTATGGATCTTGAGAGATTAAATGTCATTGCCCCCTATGAAGGCCATCGGATTTCAACCAAAATATCTTAATTTGTGTTCCGAAGATTAACGAAGGTCTTATGGGTGTGGAACGGCATGAGGGTAAGTAATAAATGAAAGAATTTTCATTTTTGGGTGAACGAACCCTTTAACTCCACTTGCTTGGTCTGAACCTAGGCATGCTGTGAACAGAGTGTGTACAGGGCCTACTCAGTAAAATGGATCCAAATATTGAGAGGCAAAAACACTTTTCTTAAATTATTGCAAACTATCAATCTATTTTGATGTCCTTACTAAGCTGGACACTATTTTGATGGTGTCTGGGGCAATTGTAATGCAGTGTTACAATTGCCCCCGACTGTACCACCCCATGGCAAGCTACCCTGCTAGCTAGAAACAACAAAGGTAATGTTTGACAAAGATATCAAATGTTAGACAACAGAATGGTCATCAAATCAAGATTTAATTTCATAGACAGTAATGTTTAAGACAGTATGAGGAAAATACTGTAGATGAAAAAATTACTTTTATACTTCAAAAATTAGTCTTTGAAGAAAAACTTTACCAAGTATGATTTAGAAGCTTGTCCTTTGGCATGCAGAGAGGGATCTCCACAGAGCACATGCAAAATGAGTTTCATGGTTTTGTCTCGTTTCTGATTGGTGTAATTTGAAATGTTACAATTGCCCTCTGTTACATTTGCTCCTGGTCTCCCCTAAATAAGAGCTTTTTTTAATTAAATTTTGATTTTATAATCTAAATATTGAATATAAGAAATAAAGTATTTATTGTTCTGAGTAATTTGGAAGAAAATGAAACATATTGGAAGAAAATGGAAATGTATTACAGATACATATTTGTGTTTTAGGACAAAAAAATTAGGTCACATTAGCTTCCGGGTTTGTGTAGTGTTTAAACGTGACCATATGCAACTACAACATTTTCCTCTAATGCACATAGCAGGCCATACCAAGACTTGATTTTAGAAGTAAAGACTTGACTGAACTGCTCTAGAACTTTCAGATATTAGCATTTCTAGAAATGTGGTTCTTGAGTGCTGTTAGATGTGTAATTGTGTAATCGGAAGGAAGCGCTCCGCTGGCAGTAAGACAGAGCACCGCAGGGACAGCAGGAAATAGATGGGCCACTTCCAACCGCTCAGCATTTCAGTGTGTGTTTTGCCTTTTTATTGGCCATGGCATCATGATAGATAATCACAAGGGGAGTTACATGGACTTTTTGTTAGAGATTTATTTGTTGTTCCTTGTGTAGTTGCATCAGGGCCACAATAAATGATGTTGCACTAACAAACAAATAAATTGGTTGGTAAAGAAATGCCACAGGTTTGTTGTTCTGGTGATGAATACAGTTTCACTGCAGATGGATATCTTTTCTCATTCTTTCTCAACTTCCTTTACAAACAATATTGTTAAAGTATAATGCCAAACCCAACCCAAACTAATTCTGAACAAATCCAAATAAATAACTTATTTCAACCCCAACCCAAACTCATACCAAACTTTTCCCAAAACTATCCAAAAATTCCATCTCAAACATACTCAAACTTTCCCCAAACCCACATAATATTGCATCCATATTGCTTTCATCCACTGTTTGTCCTCTGTAGGGTCCTGGGTGGTTCGAACTCACTTAAAACAATTATTACAATTCCAAAAATCAAAATCATCCCAACTTACCCTCAAATTTATCTCAAACTTATAGCGCTTTATCTCAAACTTATAGCATTATCCTTTTCAGATATTACCTTTCATGCAGTGTGTAATACAGATCTTTGTGAATTTAAAGGGTCTGCAAAGTTTTAAAGATCCAAGTGCAGTACAAATAAAGTTATTATCTCCTAAAAGAAAGAATTGATTCTGAACTGCCAAAATGAGTTGTCAACAATTTCAGGCTCACTTCCTGTTGCAAACCTACATAGCTTATATTTAATGGCAGTCTATGGTCTTCATTGGCTGCCTGTGAAAAACATCTACTTTGACCCGCCCTCAAACACTGTAGTTGTAGCTGAGGCCTGGAAGAGTTTGGTTCATGTTATCAACATGTTGAGAAGACGCTGTTTTCTGTGCTACAAAAGCAAATCCACTTTGCATGCACTTCAAAAGGATGAGGATGCGCACTGGAAGTGATTCGGTAAAACCAACGCAATCGTTACTGTTCTCATCACTGTGCATATACACCGATCAGGCATAACATTATGACCACCTTCCTAATATTGTGTTGGTCCACCTTTTGCTGCTAAAACAGCCCTGAGCTGTTGAGGCATGGACTCCACTAGACCCCTGGAGGTGTGCTGTGGTATCTGATACCAAGATGTTAGCAGCATATCCTTTAAGTCCTGTAAGTTGTGAGGTGGAGCCTCCATGAATTGGACTTGTTTGTTCAGTACATCTCACAGATGTTCGATTGGATTGAGATCTGGGGAATTTGGAGGCCAAGTCAACACCTCAAACTCGCTGTTGTGCTCCTCAAAACATTCCTGAACCATTTTTGCTTTGTGCCAGGGCGCATTATCCTGCTGAAAGAGGCCACAGCCACGAGAGAATACCATTTCCATGAAAGGGTGTCTGCAACAATGCTTAGGTAGGTGGTACGTGTCAAAGTAACATCCACATGGATGGCAGGACCCAAGGTTTCACAGCAGAACATTGCCCAAAGCATCACACTGCCTCTGCCGGCTTGCCTTCGTCCCATAGTGCATCCTGGTGCCATGTGTTCCCCAGGTAAGCGACACACGCACCCGGCCATCCACGTGATGTAAAAAAAAAAACGTGATCATCAGACTAGGCCACCTTCTTCCATTGCTCCGTGGTCCAGTTCTGATGTTCACGTGCCCACTGTTGGTGCTTTCAGCAGTGGACAGGGGTCAGCATGGGCATCCTGACTGGTCTGCGGCTATGCCGCATATGCAACAAACTGTGATGCACTGTGTATGACACCTTTCTATCAGAACCAGCATTAACTTCTTGAGCAATTTGAGATACAGTAGCTCATCTGTTGGATCGGACTACACGGGCCAGCTTTTGCTCCCACGTGCATCAGTGAGCCTCGGCCGCCAAACTCGCTCAAATCCTTACGCTTGCCCATTTTTCCTGCTTCTAACACATCAACTTTGAGGACAAAATGTTCACTTGCTGCCTAATATATCCCACCCACTAATAGGTGCCGTGATGAAGAGATAATCAGTGTTTACTTCACCTGTCAGTGGGCAGAATGTTATGCCTTATCGGTGTTCGTGCTGAGGAAGCCTCCGGAGTTGAAATTCACATATGATAGTGGGTGTTTTGTTTCTAACACGTGCTGTAAGCGGTAGACCATTCACAACAGACTGGGCCAACTGACCCATCAGAGCAGAGTAGGCTATCGGAAAGTAGGGATTTAGAGAGACTGGATCCTTGATCAAGCTGTTTCAGACACTGTGAGAAAAGAGGTGATGCTGCAATGTATATTACTTATCCCAAACTAATCTCAAACATGTCTTAAAACTATCCAAAAACTAAAGCTATCCAAAATGATCCCAAACTCACTCATCCCAAACCTCTTACCAAAAATAGCTTGAATGCACAGTTATACTGAAAATATATTTCCAACTGAATATTTCTGATTACAAATTTGCTTAAATCAGAGTAATGCCCATCTTCAAAATGACAGCCCAAACACGCTCACACATATACAGCCAGCTATGCTGTTTCACTTGCCAGGCTACTCAGCTTCTGAGAAACAAGGCTTATTTCTAAAAAATTAAATTACCTGAACTGAAATATTGCAGTCCAACCATATCAAAGATTAAGTCAGGTGGGCTTGAACCAGAATCCTACAACATACAAAACAACACAGATCTGCAACGGTCACCTTAATTCAATCATAATTTATAAGTCAACAAAATCTTGCATGTTGTTGCTTATTGGATTAACTTTGACATTATAACTATAGGTTAATAAATGATTTCTGCTTTATGCTGTTGTTTGTTTGTTTATAGAATGTAAAGGTTCAGTGATTTTTCTTCATTGGAAGGTTTTACAGAGCTGCTTCTTTTACAGTGCTGATCCAGATGTGATGGTCCACCTCGATATTTCAGTGGACTCTAGACTGAATGCCTGCAGGCCGGTATGTGTGTATTGATCGACTTTATCATCCCTTCTGGGAAAAATAACATCTCTGTGGCACAAAGATACACAAGCTGTGCATGTGCGCCTCAGTCTCAGAGAGCGACATACATCTCTCTGTCTCACAGGAATGCAGAACCTGCAGTATGCATTTAACTCTCTACATGCTATTCTATCATTTATTCTAAAATGAGATGTAACATTTCATTTGTTACAGTGATTTTAGATCTGAGATATGATTATATCATAATCCCTTGTTAAACATATACAGAGGCTAAAATAAACAAAGAGTAACAGTATGAATAGTCCTAAAGAAACAGTTCACCCCAAAATTTGTCTTTATTTACTCATGTCAATCCAGATCTGTATGATGTTTTTTTTTTTTTTTTTTTACTGTGGAAAGACACCATATTCTGAAGAACATTAATGCAACTCTTTGTCTTCAAGACTTAACTCAGGTAACTTTACGTTACCTTATTTAAACCTTCCGTCTGCATCAGTTGAGCAACTAGTTAGTCAGGTTGTGAACACATCTGTTCACCTTTAATAGGGGGCAGGGGAATTTGTGGACAGTAGTGTACCTAATTAGTGAATATATTAATCCATTAGTTTACACATGTGCATGTGAATAGCCTGTAAATCCTTCTGTTGTGTTTGTTTTATATTTATTCTGAGAATCAACATGGCATTCGCTCCGAATTTCTCCACAACACTTAAGCCAACATTCAAACACAACATTTTAAATCTAAAAATTCTAATTCTAAAAGGTATACTTCAGATATTATGCATATGCCAGGGTATGAATAACGTAATTTTAAAATGATTTTATGTGCGCGACGTAAAGTCCATAATCAGCTTATAGTATGCGCGTAGGCCAATGCTGAATTTGGAAGAGCATACTGGCATACTGGAAAACTTGGAGGTAATTTTGAAAGTTTCCGAGTTGGGAATGCCATAAACTTTAAACATGGCAGAGGAGAAAACGATTGCTGAAATTTGTATTAGTTTTTTCAACAACAGCTACATCACCTTGTGTTGTTGTGAAAGTAATGCATACTCATAACCATTTCAATCATATTGTATGTTTTATAAATAGCAAAAATAGCATGTATTGACCGAAATTCCAGAATCGGCAGCATTTAGCATGGTGAATGCTTAAATGGTTGTCAATGAATGGGATGCTCGCATTTTATTTAGAAATTAATATCTTAAATACATTTTGGCTTTAATATGTTTTTTCCCAAGAAATAGGCAAGAATAACCTGGTGTCCTCCATTCCTATTCTTTCCAACAAAAAGAACTTGAACGTGAAGAGCTCGTAACAACGACTTCAGAAGTGGAAAATGGGAAATTACTGATAACTCGTGAAGGCAGAGTAATTTTACATCTTTCTAAGGCAGAAATAGTAAGAGCAGTATATCAGTCCCTTTCAAGTAAAGTCAGTTCATTTAGCGGCAATATATACAACAGCATTTACATATTTACTCTCGGCAGCTATTTTGAGCATCCAAGACTGAGCTCTGCGTCTGAAATCGCATATTGTATGGTAGGTACTATAGTAGGTACTTTACCATTAAAAAAAGTATGTTCTATATAGTATGGATGCATGTGTGTAGTTTGATTGAAATTTCGGATGTACTATATCCAACATGTTGTCACTATCATGTGACCTACAGCATCTGTTGCTTCACCTCACTGCCATTCACAAAGGTTTGTTCTAGTTTAACTATAGGCTACTAGGCTGCACCGACGGGCGAGATCTGCCAACTGCAGTCGCAGAGGAGTTAAAACAGAGGTGTTTGCATACTTTATCATATGTCAATGTTAGTCATTTACACAGAGGTTTCAGATGTTTCATGAAAGAACAGAAACACTTTTCATTCAATACTTTAATAAAGTTTATGTATTGCTTAATACTTAAAGTTCAGCATAAGCCTATACTATTTAAATGCCAGTGAAGTGGGTCTATTTTTATCAGTTTTATTTTGATACGCATGACACGATAAAACATTAAGGTTACATGAAAGGCTAATTTGTATGCATTGGCTGAGCTGATTGTGTCAGAATAAACACTAAACACACGTGATCGTTGTCTTCTGTGAATATGGCCAATCGTGAAAGCTCATCAGAGCTTGTGTAGCTGATTTGGGGCAACTGCAGTACCTGACCTAGGCGGTCTCATCTTACTTTTGTGTTACTTTGATGGCAAAGGTGATCATGACCCGGGAGTGGCGCTGATCAATGTTGGACAAACTTTGTAACCAGAATGCATTGCATTTGTCAGGCACCGATCAGTCTGCCCGGTGCCTCATGAACCCCTTAACTGTCACCTCCATTTTTGAGCAAAGACATGAAAATGCACTATCCAAACTTAAATCATTGTAAATCAAGTATGCTTTGGAATATGGACCTTTGGTCTTGTTTTAAAGAAGACAACAGATTGTTGCTGAAGTGAAAGCACTTCAAAAAGTGAAAGTATGAATAAGTTATAGAAGTTTAAATTTACTGTAAATCAAATGTACTATGTACTTGTTTTATTTTTTATAAAATGTATATTTTACGAAATAATTTTTCATCAAAAAATGTGTTCCGAATTTGAAGTTGATGTCACAAAAATTTAAGTTCCCATGAGATTTTGTTTAGGCGTTGTACCAAAAATAGCCACCGGGTGACACCCACATTCCATTGAATTTTTTTGATGCATTCTCCTGTAACAAATTAATCAATTTCTGTCCAAATATCACTTCTATCACAGAACAGATGCCAAATATGAAAGTTTGAGATTCTGACTTTTCTGACAATATGTTTGTCAAGATTAGATTAGAAAAGATTAGAAAAGTCCCGCTAGCGGTAGGGTGGCAGTTACACATACGGCCTATAGAGGCCGTTCATACAGAATATGTTTTACCATTCCACTGCGCTACTTTTCTATTGTTTTTCAATGTAAGCACGCAGCAGATGGATGTCTTTAACCATTGCACTCTCGTCTTTTGCAGCATCTCGCGCATGACACAGCATTCTAAAAATGCGGCGCTCAAGTTAAAATAACTTCAACTTTAAAAAACGCATTTATAGACCTTGTGTTTTTCCACTGACCTGCTACTTGCGTTTTTAACAGCAAAGACTCGTTCTGTGTAAACAGGCCCTAAATCTGGTTTACCAGAGCTTCTAACAGCAGTTGCGGTGACGCAATGACTTTACCATGACTTGGCTATTTTTTATTTAGATAGAGGAACTTATTTCGCTTTGCATTTTCCCCATTCACAGTACTATGAGTCTTGGTAAGTCTTCGGTTTAGCCTGATTTTTCTAACTTTGCATACTCAGCTTGCACACAATTTTTTTTTTCTTGCACTAATTAGTTGGTCCACAGGTGGCAACACTGGCTGATTTCAGTTGTTATTCACTAAACGTCATTCGCTTCAATGCAACTCTCAAGTGAAGTATGGTGGTTAGACATCAAGTTTGACAATAGTGACTTTTTGGCCACGCAAGAACCACTGTTGTTTGATGTGATCGATATTTAACTTGCTCCATAAAAGCCATATTTGATTTGAGAACTTTGGCTGGGATGAGGATTTTCAGTGAATAATGACTTAAATGTCTGTCCATTCCTCATGCAAATCTGTTATATAATCATATAATGCACACAAATATTATGGCATAATACGTTTTAATAAGTATTATAATATAACTTTTTTTGAGCTTGTTAATGTGTATAAAGCTACAAGAAGATTCTTCAAAATATCTCCTTTTTTGTTCCACAAAATAATAAATAATGACAGAATTTTCATTTTTTTAAGTGAACTATTCCTTCAAGACAGCAAGATTTAAAAATATTTATTTTAAGTTGTCATTTGTAGGAATGTGTGCAATTTGATATAACTTCCTGTTTCAATCCTATACATTTCTTTATTGTTTTTGTTTGTTTGTTTGTTTGTTTGTTGGTTTTTTGACTATAAAATATAAATTATGGAATCTTTCTTAAACTTGACAGCTCACAAAAGCAGTTGCCCCCATAAGAGTGGGAAACTTTTACTTCTTGCAATCTTCAGTGTGTTTACCTGCCCCTAGTTGTTTTAGTAATGTTTTAACCACCACACAGATTAGTTGAACAATGAGAACAATGAGTGCTGTGATAGCAGCATTTAACAGGGTTTGCTTAGAGACACCTGTGGGCAGAACAGAACACTCACATAAATTTGAGGATGTGTGCTGCCGATGACAGATCCATCAGCGTCTCGTTTTCTCGGCAGTAAAGTTTCTGCATGCAGGCGAGCGACCGAGTGATAATTTATCTCCAGGGCTTTGTAGGTAATTGTTTGGAAAGCTGATTTTCTAAACACTCTCGGCACACAGGAATGCTCTGTGGTTTCAGAGTGCTCAGCTCTGATGTCAGAGGAAATGAAAAAATAAAACTAACCTTGTTCACTTTTTCCAAAAATAATTAATTCTTCCTCTTGCCCTTTTTGTTAGTTCATATTGTGACTTTTAATCACAGGCTTTGGAATGCTGTCAAATCTGAGCACAGATTGAGAAATTGATAAGATTTCTAAAGGCGACATGCACTGTAAAACTCAATAAGTTCAGAATACTCAAAACATTTGAGGAAACTTATTACCTCAAAACATTAATTAAACTAACTCATTTTTTAAGTTAGTAGAACTTAAAAAATTTGTGACAAGTGGGGCTGGGAATTAAAAATCTGCTGCAACTCAACTAAATCATATTAAGTTCAGCTTACTACAATGAAATTTTGAGTTCACACAACTTTTTTTCTATTAAGTACAATGAATTTTTATTCTCATTCAGTCAGTCACATTCGACGTTACGTCGATACTGACATAATAGGCTCCCAGGCGAAACCTCATTACGTCAGTATCAACGTAACATCTCCATTCCCCACTTCAGGGAACGGGGGTTACAAAACCTAGACGTTACAATTTGAGTGAAACAAACTCATTTCATTTAATTAATTTCACTGTTCTGAGATTACTGGGGTCTTGTGGAAAAATCTAAGAACTAGAAAAATGTAAGCAAGGTCTTCATCTTAAATCTTACTGGGGATTTTTTGACCAGTGGACTGCTGTCCCTACACTGTTTGATTTGTTTTCTAGTTTATGTCAGATTATTATTGCAAAATTAACTGTTGAAATTAATGCAGGAAATAACTCACATTCGTCCATATATGTGTGCATAAGTAACGTGTGCTTATACCTCTGGCACATTACGTATAGCTCACAGCAGTGGCTGAGATAGTGTCTTCACTAATGAAGGTTATACTAAATAGAGATCTATACTCTGTGTGTCAATATGTCTATAAATGGCAGTCAGATGGCTTTGAAACCTCTTTAATCTCTTTCCAACAGAGACTGTGAGCTTCTCAGCACCATATTCACTCTCCTGAGGCCATGCTTTTCAAAATAACCCACCCAATGTTACTGAAAATATTGTCCACACTATAGTGACCCTCAGTTGGCAGATCAATAAGTATCTATCTATCTATCTATCTATCTATCTATCTATCTATCTATCTATCTATCTATCTATCTATCTATCTATCTATCTATCTATCTATCTATCTATCTATCTATCTATCCATCCATCCATCCATCATCTATCTATCTATCTATCTATCTATCTGTCTGTCTGTCTGTCTGTCTGTCTGTCTATCTGTCTATCTATCTATCTCAGTTAATTGAATTATTAATAAATTTCAGACATTTATGTAAATGTTCTTGAACAGGGCCAGTGCCTGTAAGGCTGGACGGAGTTGCTAAATTAAGTCTCTGTACAGCTCAGGCACCAAGCTGCCTCCTGTTAATTAAATATTAATGATGAAAGATTATCATGGCCAAAGCCTGATTTATCAACAAGCTCTGGTCTGCTCAGAAACCGCACTGTGGTTCAGAAACAGCGCCGGTATCAGCACTGTGACCAAATCTGAATAATTCAGATATTCCTCTTTGTGTGTGTGGGTGTTCTATATATTTACCCTAAAGCCAACTTTATATGCTACCATAGCAATTCTCCATCCTTACATGCGGTATGATGGGGAAAGAGTGTGTGTTAGTGGTTAAGGTAAGATATAGTATATTCATTTAAATGAGGTGGTAAAACAATCATGTTTTTCAAGATGATCATCAGCATTAAATTAAGCAGAACTGAGGACTCGGGTTCAATGGAGTGACCATTGGTTGCCATTTGAACCCTGAGTTAGTGACCCTTGACCCTTCATCCTCAAACCCATCTCAATGGCAGATGGCCTGCAATTTCAAGATGAAGCTCAAATGCATGTAACAGTTCAATGTTAGGTTTGTCTTTTTCTGTGATTGTTTTCCTGGGTCTACTGTTGCCATATCAGTCCTCAAATAAACCAAAAAAATAAACATACTGTATATAAAAAGATTAAAAGTTAAAAGTACTGCCAATAATTTATTACAGAAGTATAAATGTATGAGGCACATTATAAATCAGAGGTACTGAAAGAATCAGATCGGTTTTTATTTATCTTTTTTTTTATTATTTATGTTTTGTTTTTTTTGGTTTTTTTTTCATTCCTTTTCAAGGAATTTTATATATATTATATTTATATGTTAAAATGCATCAAATGCATGCATTACAATCACATTTTCCTGTTAATAAAGAAACTGGATAAGCAGATAGACATGATTCACACAGTATTGATTATATGGGGGCAGATGACTGCTTCAGGAATATAAAGGATTATATATAATTCTAATCAAATATTTTTAAAAACATGTCAAAAACAATCAGCAAAACCTGTAATTTTAAATTAATATGTTTTATGCTGATAATATTATGTGTTGTGTGGTTAAAAATCCATTTTTAGCTTGTTTGTTTTATGGCTTTCTTACAAAATAAAGAGATTTTAACAAAAAATACAAAGAATATATGATATTGGGAATACATGATATTGTGTAATTCTAAACAAGGTTAAGTTTATTGTTTTGTGTTCACTGTTTTACAGTAATCTATTTGCATATTCTTATAGGATCTTAGTTATACAAGGCTCCTTATTTAAAAATATTTTGAATAATATGATATAATAATATAATATGATTTAATAGTGTTTTCAAATAGCCTATTTTAAACACATTCTATTTTGTTCAAATTCTAAAGTACTTTTAACCAGCATTTCTTTAAAATAATCAGTGTGCTGACAGATTGTATTATTATTATTATTATTATTATTATTATTATTTGTAGTAGCCTATACATCTAATATTTAAAATGTTTATTTAAAAAAAACTCACTGTTATGTTTAGAGAAATGGGCTTTAAGAGGGCTATGAATGTGAAAGAGAGAGAGAGAGCGAGTGAGAGGCGAGTGCGCAGATCACAGATCGAACATTTCGATTGTTACTGAAATAATTTGCATACTGATTCCCTTTCAGCCCGCGCCGGATCCATAACCGCTCGCGCGGCTATTCAAATGCACGCGCATCTTTAAATGCACGGATAAGACAGAATCAAAAGCCAAGAGACAAGCAAACAACACCGACCGAAACGGAGTTTTTGCCCGTGGATGCTGTGATTCGATCATGGAAATGGTGGAAAAGCGATTATCCTGCTGGAGAAGACCCGCCGGATGGATGCAGAAAGCGCCGTAACTACGGAGCACACTGAACATATTACGCTCTTAAACAAATGACAGCTTTCCATGACAAACTGTGGATAATACACAAGGTATCAGTGCATGGTTCGGCAATGATAATATCTACGGCGATGGGACTGGTATCATAATATAAAGAGCGCGTCGTGTCGGTAAGCATGGGAAGGTGTGTGTATGTGTGTGGAGAGAGTGTGAGAGAGAGATAGAGAGAGAGAAAGGAAAGAATCGCTGCATGATGAGTGTATATGTTGTTTTACTGGATGCAGTGACATTTGGCGTCCTGCGGAGTTTGCTGAACTTGGAAACAAGGTTACAGTCAGGGGTCACTTTTATGCAGACAAATTGCTCCAGTGCTGTAAATCATATGCCATGCCATGATTCCCATAAACCTGATTCAAAATAATCACAGTATAATCATGTCAGCATCACTGCATTCATGCATTGAGTCGTGTTACTTTGGAACAGGGTGTGTCTGCACTGTGGCACATACATATATCTGAGCTTTAATATGGGCCACTTTAAGAGGTTTATGTTTCACTGCCTCATTATAATTAGATCAAACAGCATGATGGTGCCCTCAAAATATCTGACGCACTGAAGGTCACCTGTTATACTCATTAATTATGATAATTAATTATCAAGTGAAGGCTCGTGTGTTTATGTATCTGATTGGATTCAGGGATGTCTTTGCCCGCCCATTTTACACTGCACACTGAAATCATGGCACTTTTGACCTTACTGTAAGTTTCAGAATGTAGTATACTGGAAACTTTTGGTAAAAAAGAGGAAAATAATGGGGAATGTAAAGATATGGGTGTAATTTTGAAATGTTTTTTGATTGTTTGCTTTACCATGACTTGTGTTAGCCTACTGATCTTCATTCCAGGTTATGCTTCCCAAATAGGCTGATTTAGGCTAGATTTAGATTTAGATTTTAATAGGCTGAGTCGTTGCCACATATTGTCCATCCAAATATATTATATTATACAGATCTTTGTACAACCTATACTCTTCTATAAATTATCGTAATGTGTGTGTGTTCTTATCACGCTCGCTCTCTAAAACACACTCACGCGTATTAATCAGAATTGTATTATGCTATTTTAAATTAATCCTATAATAGAACGATAATTTTAGAATAGTTTTGGAATTTAAAAACATTATTTATGAATATTTTGTTTACCTTCAATACATCTCCAAAACAAAGTTTTATTTTCCAATTTTTTCTCAAATTGAACCCGAAATGTAGCCTACAGATGCATATACAGAGATAATAGAAACTTGTTGCATCAGCTGGAAAGTTGATTTAAATTGACTTCTTATATAATCATGAACTATAACTACTCTCTGGTGTTTGAAAGGAATTATTCATTTATTTTATTGTTGGCTGTTTTGAATTAATCGGTTTTGAACAGGATTACAGATGTCAGTCACCTTTACAATACTTTAATCTAAAATTGCCTATAGTTAATCCTTAATACAGTGCAACGAAATCGTTCAATTTTATAGGACTATTTGGATTTTGAAAAAAACAAACTGACCTTTATTAGGCTATTTATAAAAAAACGTTATTTATTATTATTTTTCGCGTTCTATAAAACAAAATGAGTTATAGCCTATGCAGCATCTCTACTTCCTGTTGTGCTGGACGAAACAATAAATGTGATAAACATGTTTAATCGATTTATTGATTCCGCACGTGTATAAATGAAAAAAAATAAATAAATTAAATTAAAATCGGCATGCTGAATTTGTTACTGCGTTGGTGGACACACTAGTTTCAAATGATCTCCAACTGATCCTCTTAAAACAATCAATTAACACTTTCTGTTACTTATTCCATCCTGAGTGTTGCTGTAATTGTATCTTTTCACTCTACTTTCAATTGGAAGAAACTGATCCGCTAATGTAATCCACAATCGATTGTTGCATATTTCAATCATCCCCTGTCCAGAACGCTGTGAGATCGGGAGTCTTTTAAAGATAACAATAATCTGTATTTCTTACACCATATCAGAGGCCTTTTTTTCTGAGGTTTCCCTCTGAGATCTTAAAATACATCAATTCGTTTAACATTTAATTTGAGTTTTAATGTAGTGGAGGGCCATATATTACTAAACACATTATAGCATAAAACAATGTTATGGTATCTGTATAGTAATAGGCTACGCTATCATTAACCTTAAAGATCCATTTTGAGAACTCTGGAATTGGGAATATTAATATACTGAAATAGACTAATAATAATAATAAACATTTCCCAATAAAATAATATTTAACGATTTTTTTTAAACAGTTGCATTTTAAAAGCAACGAAGTCTGCATAATTGAAAATTGAATAACACAATTTAGGAGATATTTTAACAGGAAATAAGAGAGTATATACGTGTGAATTATATTCTTCACAGTTTACAGTATTGGATAATTTAAAACCTTACACCTGATGCCAGAAGATTTTTTTTTTTTTTTCGAACCACGTTATTTGGGTAAACATTTAAATTGCCAGGTTATTGCTGAAATATCGTTGAAAAACAAACTGTAATTCTGTTTGTTTATAAATTACCATCAACCTGTCATGCTAATATTTGACTCTGTATTGATCTTTGTTTCATATAGTGGCATAAGTGCTCAGGTTTGGCTTTAATTCACATTTAAAAAAAAAGGGGCTCTAAATGCTCTCCACATATAAAAACTGTATAAGCAGATTTGAGGGAAGTTCAGGGGCAAAAGTCTTTAAATAACTGAATATATTTGTGAGTGAATGCACCTACCCCATTAAGAAATGTTAAGCGGAAAATCTTGTTTTTATATAATCAATATTTGTTTCATTGGCACTGCCTTTCAGTCTTTTTATTATTATTATTATTATTATTATTATTTCATGAGAGTAAAACTTATGAAATCTTTGAGAATTTTAATTACTGAATTAAAATTCTCCCAAGCATAGCCTCGGTTTATAATTGTATACTTATTAAATATTATCAGTTTAATAACATATAGTTCTATATAAAACAACAATAATAAAATATAATTCTATATTACAATTTTTTGGCCTGCGCCTTTTTGTGACATTAATTTTAAGACGCATTATCGTCTAATACTGTATATACAAACTGATCTTTCCACCACTGCTACATACAGTTATAAGATTTACAAACTCTGGTTTCAGAGCCAAGGAGAGACGCCTAGGTAGGCCTCAACAGAAAAAAAGCCTCCATCACCCCCACACAGACACACACACCGCTGCGCACGTCACGGAGACACGAGTGCGAATGAAAAATATCGACCACTATGAGAATGTGCGCAGATGTGGCTGGCTGCTAAATTTCGTGCTTGAATACGATCTTTTTCATCAAATTAATGGTCGATGCAATGCAAAGCCTGCGACCTGCACTGTATGGCTTTCCATTTTTTGTTTATGTGAAAAGAAATGATATCGTGAGCCAGAGAGTTTGTTATCACTGTAAATTCCTCCTAATAAGTGGTTAAAAAAAAAAAAAAAAAAAAAAAAAAATGCATGCATTTACTTATTTGTTGTTGTATTTCAGCTGACAATGTCGTTTCATTTCTGAAAACTTTAATTGTAATTGCCTTAGTTAATAATAATAATAAGCAAATAATCATTATTGTTATTATTATTAATCTCTTGTTAAGTTAACCACTTGTCAAATCCTCACAAATGATCCGAGTTGACTTCTAATTTGTCGTAATTTACTTTTTTTTCTGTTCTTCTTAACTCGTTAATCCGGATGGCATTGTTCTTGACCCTGACAGATGTATGTGTTTTGTCACTAAGCAGGTCCCTAAGAAACAAGGAAAAGTCTGAAAAAGTTAATCTCTCTCCCTCCCCCGCAGCTGTTAGCTTCAGGAGTCTTGAAGCGTCACCTTTGACATGTCCCCTATGCGCACGAGCGGGGCCGAGGGCTGGGGGCCCCAGGACTGACCACTGCAAGCTGTCACCCCACCCGGGCTTGGACGCTTTCGCCGGGCTCCAACTGTCCAGTTATCCCGTTCTCCCGCTTGACTGGTTATGAAACTGACTTTTTGGAGTCGATTTTAACTATAAACAATGTGAAGTCGTGCAAAGTGATATCTCTGTAATATCTGTGTGTGTTGGGGTGGGGGGGGGGGGGATTAGGGGGGCTTGTAACTGCTTTGTTAATTTTTGTTCTGCCAACTTTCAAAAACTTCTAAAAGATCGGCATGTCGGATTTATGTTATTACATTTTGATCTGCCTTCTGTCTTTTACTTTTACACAATCTTCATTAATTGACTTCATATGGATAGCCTATTTTTGATAAATTTGTTAACTGTGTATATTTTGCAAAGTCGGATTGACGCTTTTTAAACTCGTGAGTATTCAGTAAAACCATTATGTAAGAAAAACACGCGTATGTTTGTAATGTTGATTTGGAATAGAAGTGCGTTTTGCCTATTCATTTGTGTGCAGAATGAAGTTCACCCATGAAACGTAATGTGCTGTGTCATTATACCGCCAGGCCACGGAAGCGGGACACACTCCTGATGGCTTGGTTCGTTACTCTTAATAGCACAACAATAGAAACATCTGTCCAGCCTTTCTCTGCCTATTACCAATCCGTCTGTCCTTGATCCCAAAAACACTCCAACTCTGCATGGTACGGGATGACTTACATTCAGCAATCTGTATATTTGCACAATTTTCTGCAATTAAAAAAATATATATTTATATATTGTGTGCGTAAGTGTGGGTTCTTTCTTATTTCAACTGAATGTCATGACGTTTTATATATAATATTAGTAATATATGCAGTCATATGTGCATCTAAAGGTTTCTCTGAAGTTTGGATCAGGAACTAATGTATATGCATATTAATGCAAGCAGAGGCCCCCAGGTGAACCCGGAAGTGTGTTTTCTGCGCCCATGGCATTAAGGAGGTTCTGCCAAACAAATTACCTTTATTCATGCATTATTCACGCGCATACTGCAACTTCCTAGGGTCATCTGATTTTTCATATAAAGCATAATTGTCATAACACTTCATTCCATTCCACTTACTTTTTTATTGTAATTATTATTATATGGTATAACAGTGTGAGGTTGATCATGCTATATATCCAGCAGGAGGCTTTCTATTTAATAGCAATGGGGTGCATCTTCCTTAATAAGTGACGTCAAAGGAGCCTGGGCCAGCGCGCATGCGCGGGAAAGCGGAGCGGCAGCCGCAGCACGGAGCAGTGCTCGAAACAACAGCAGACATGGCAAGAGATGGCGAGGGACGCGAGCACACCGACACCATGCACTGCTGAAGGGACGGGGGCCTTAATATTAAAACAAAATTACAAAACTTTATAAAACATAGAAAAAGGGAAGGAAAAAAAAACAGAAAAGAAAGCAAAGAAAAAATATTCAAGATAAAAAACAGAACTTTTCCAATGAGAGCACTTCTGTGGACACTGCTCCGCTATATCAGATAGATGATTTGTCCACACGCTTGCACGTATAATGAACGCCCAGCTGTCGATGGAGAACATTGGCGATCTGCACGGAGTGAGCCATGAACCGGTCCCCAGCGCGGCGGATCTCATGACCGGAGACAGCGCTCATCACAGGAGCCATCGGAGCAGCCTGTCAGCCCATGCGCGCTCCATGGGCATGGCATCAATCCTGGACAGCGGCGACTATCATCACCATCGGCCCCCGGAGCACCCCGGGCTCGCAACGCACCTGCACCCGGCCATGAGCATGGCGTGCGAGGCTCCCCCCGGGATGAGCATGAGCAGCACCTACACCACCCTCACCCCGCTGCAGCCCTTACCGCCCATTTCCACCGTCTCCGACAAATTCCCGCACCACCATCATCACCACCACCACCACCACCATCATCACCCGCACCAAAGGATCCCGGGGAACGTCAGCGGGAGCTTCACCTTGATGAGGGACGATAGGGGTCTAGCCCCGATGAACAACCTCTACTCTCCCTACCACAAGGACGTCGCCAGCATGGGACAGAGCTTGTCGCCCCTGTCCGGATCCGGTTTGAGCGGCATCCACAACTCCCAGCAGGGGCTGCCGCCCTACGCGCACCCCGGGGCCACCATGCCCGCCGAGAAGATGCTCACACCCAACGGATTCGAGGCACACCACCCCGCGATGTTGGCTCGACACGGGGAGCAGCACATGAGCGCGTCTTCGGCGAGCATGGTGCCGATCAACGGCATCCACCATCACCCACACGCCCATCTCAACGCCCAGGGCCACGGGCAGGTGCTGGGCTCCACTCGGGAGCAGAACCACTCCTCCGCGCCCGGATCGCAGCTCAACAACGGCAGCAGTTCGGGACAGATGGAAGAGGTCAATACCAAAGAAGTGGCCCAAAGGATCACCACGGAACTGAAAAGATACAGCATTCCGCAAGCCATCTTCGCCCAGAGAGTGCTGTGCCGCTCGCAAGGGACGCTTTCGGACCTGCTCCGGAACCCTAAGCCCTGGAGCAAGCTCAAGTCTGGTCGGGAAACCTTCCGCAGAATGTGGAAATGGTTGCAGGAGCCTGAGTTCCAGAGAATGTCAGCGCTCAGGCTCGCAGGTGAGAGAACAATAGGTAATACACACTTCTTCTCTTCTCCTCAGTATATCACTCTCATTTCATTTCCTTCAAATGCATTTCATGACTGACCAGCGTTCATCGTCTTTGCGACGCTTTTTGGAGGTTTCCTACTAAGCTTACATTTTAGATTTTGCGATGTTATTATGTGCTTGTTGTGCCACTTCAAACTTGAGGTTTGTTCTCGATGTAGAAAATTGATCCCGTGCAATGGGTTTGTTTTGGTTTGCTTGTTTGTTTTGGGCTATTTGATGAGCAATTTGACCATGCAGATCATGGACGGGTCAACAGAAATAGTTTGATCAGAAATGTGCGTCTGGAAGTCTCGGTGGCCCATTGTCTCTATGTGAAAATGGATGCAGTGTCCCAGTGTCCACTTGTCTTTGCAGCACGTTAATAACCACTGATGAAGATGTTGTGGTGAAACAACATGAATCGTACCGTGAATATATTTAGTTTTTGAACAGGTGTGTGTAAATATGTTACTATGTTCGCTGAACGCACTACTGAAATGGGCTCTGAATGCGTGTCGCAGTGTGTTTGCAAGAAAAGGGACTTGTTTTTCTTCTTCTGGTTGGATCTCTTCATCTATTGTCCTGCTCCAGTGACGTGTTCTGTGTAGGTTTTCTTAATTAACTGATTGGGGCTCCATTAATTTGCCTCACGAGAATTAGAATCAATTGGCTGGCGGCTTTGGGGGCCACTGATCCGTTCAAAGCAAGTGAGATGGAAAAAAAAGAGAGCATCTCAAATACTAGTGTCCCTCTGTTTTACACCACTCCATCATAACTGTCATTGCAGTTATAAGAGTTATTCATTTCTGCATCTGAGAAAAGGTTAAAAAAACGAAAATTTAATCGCAAAAAAATAAAGTATGAGTAGAGGTTTATATCGATTTTTAATTTACGCTCTCTTTGTGTCATTATCTTAGTCTTGTGAGCACACAGCATCAGTCTACTCTTTATTTTACATTCTTAGTTGCGCTCGATTTCCTTTTTTTCTATATCGAAGTTTTGCTTTCATTATAAATATCCGTCAAATTGAGGTTTGGCTGATGTTTGTTTGGTTTTGTTTGATTCAGATTCGGCCTTGCTCTGTAATTTTTGCCCCACATTCGTAGTAAAAACTACACATAAATTTACATCATACAATTTCAGTAACTCACGTTTCTATAAGAACAGTATTATAGAGAACATGTTTACATTCACGTAATGATTTTCATAGGCTGTGTATTTTGGTTTTCCTTTGGTCGATATAAGCTTAAAATCCATAAATGGTTTGGATCTGATTTTGCATGATGATTATTATTAAATAATAATAATAATAATAATAAACTACTGAACGTTCTAATTACATGTCAGTTAGATTTCGTTTCTTTTGGTTTAGCGAGATTATTTTCATATTCCGTTAAATGATATTGAAATTAGTAAAGGTTCCAGACACAGTGATGTATATTATTGATCGAGTACACATGGTTGAGGGTATGTGATCGGCCTACTGAGAGGTAAATATAGAATTGGTATATTGATTATTCAAATTCAGTTCCCTTCTCCTTTTCCTTAGTAATTTAAGACAGTAGACCACTCAGCAGTCTTTCACATCACTGCCTTTACACCTTTTTCACACGCGAGATTTTTATGCTGTGAATTTGTCGTTCATGCTTCTATTCAACTGAATTTTCTCAGCTCTTTATATTTATTTTAGTATATGTTTATTATGAGGAATCAGCATTTTATTATTTTTTAAAAGGCCATCCTGGTCTAATTTTATTAGAAAAATAAATATGTATTTTCATTGTAGCATACCTTAAATAGTTTGTATTTGCGTAATTTTGTTTAAAAGGTAAAAAAATGATAATTAATTATAACAGTATTTTTTTTTTACTGTTAATCGTTGATAATTTTTCTATTTGATAATATTTGGGAATAAATATGAAGAAAATGAAAAACTGAAGAAAACCCAGGCACCCATTGCAAACTACTCCATGAAAGAAATTATTGTAATATTATAAAAAGTTGGCCACATAGTGCATATTAAAATATATCATATAATGTATTACAGATTATACAAATTTACATCTAAACATTTCACGAAAACAACTGCTATCTAAAAAGCCGTGAGCCATTTTAAGTATTTAAACTATGAATGTCTGAACCCAAATGTACATATGCGGCTTCGCTAAAACTTTGAATCAACATCTGTAGTAATAATTCATAAGTATTATTAAATCATAAAATGCGTAAAAGACCAGTAATTGATATGTAGCACATATCTGATTTTCTGCTCTGTTATTTTAGGCTATATTGCAATATTACACAGGCTATATATAACGATGTAATATAATTATATGGTATAATATCGACTTAATAGTCCAGAGCGTAAGATTAGACTGGAGTTTTGTTTTTTTTGCATGGGGCTACTGTGAAATGAGTGACCGTGGGCGCGCCCTCGCCCTCGTGTGCGCGCTTATCTGGCGCCTGTCTAATGATTTGCAGACAAACAGTACCTATATGTGATGATCAAATGTGCTGAAGGATAAAGAGGATCGCAGTTATTTCCCTGGGAATCTGCTTGGGTCTCGTCACAGTGGCCTTGTGCATGGACACAGTTTTGATTTATGACACATGATAGCGAGCTCATTTGCTTTTTGTTAATATTTACCCAGTTTCAAACTGCTTTCCTTGTGCATAGTTTCCTTCTTTATTTTTTTAACCCGACTAGAATTTTTTACACGACTATCAATTTTTACCTCTTTGTATAGCAATTCAACAAAATAGACATATATAACCTCTTAGAATAATTAGTTTTATTAAATATTTAATAATTGATTTAAATATTATGAATATTCAAATAATATTCAAAATATTTACTTAATAGGATCTATTTGAATATTACATTTTCAAATGAGTACGCTTGTCTAAACTTTTGCATGCAAATAGGAAATGCGCTTTAGAATGAACTGAGATGCAAATCTGTGTTTTACATATTAATGAGTTGAGATGGTTTAAGAAAACAGACTACAGTTGACGAATCAAGTGTAGCCTATGTGTGTGACGTTCAAGTAAATACCTACTTTAACCGGTTTCGCACCGTCTTTTAGCGCCCCCTTGTGGTTTTTTGAAGCTAAACCGTTATGCTGCCACTGTGAATGTACACGCACAAAGACAGAAAACCTCAGTAGTCGTCTTTACTCAAAAAGACTGCTTATTGTGGTTTAATAAGCTTTTATTATTATTATTATTATTATAGGAAGTGATCATATTGGTTGTAACAGTGTATCTGCCATGCATGCGGCTAGATTTAAGCACCACGGACAGTTCCAGATGCTTTATTCATAGTGTACATGAAATGACAATACAAACCCTCCAAAAAGCAGCATGTTATTCCATTTTTTTGACTGATTTGCGTTAGGAACCATTTAGAAAACCTCATACTATCACAACAAATGAGTCTACATCAGAATGTCCAGTTTCTTTTACATGTTAGGCAATTATGTCTGACTTTTGCATGTCAACCTTTTGTTCTTTCAGCGTGCAAGAGAAAGGAGCAGGAGCACGGCAAAGGCGAGCGGGGGAGCATCTCCAAGAAGCCCCGGCTGGTCTTCACTGATGTCCAGCGTCGGACTTTACATGCAATATTCAAAGAAAACAAGCGCCCGTCCAAAGAGTTACAAATCACCATCTCTCAGCAGCTGGGCCTGGAGCTCGCCACCGTCAGCAACTTCTTCATGAACGCGCGTCGACGGAGCCTTGATAAGTGGCTGGACGACGGCAGCTCCAACTCGGCCAACTCCTCCTCCTCCAGCACTTGTACCAAAGCATGATGGAGTAATGGCTGCATTATGGGGAAAAAAACAAAACAAAAAAAAAACTTCGGTGGAAAAGCTTTAAACAAAGAAAACTTAACAAGAGACAATTTTAGACAGCGTTTGCCCTTAAAACTTGTACAGTACCGATATTTATAATATCCAAAGAAAAACACCAAAGACTGCTTTGACCCCCATTTAGGACTTTGTTCGTTTATGTCTGACATTCTACAAAAAAAAAAAAAAAAGAAAAGAAAAGAAAAAAGTTACACTCCAATCACTGGTCGTTCCCCATCTCAACACAATCCCCTAACTTACATCTCAAAGTCTTTATTTTTTCAAGTGATCGGTTGCTTTCAAAAACTTTTTCTCATCAATGATTGGTCATTCTCTCAAACGTGGAGTGATTGTTATTCACTCTGATGTCAGATTCCATCATTGAGGGGCTTGACCTGCAGGTGTAATGCCTCACATCTGTGTTTTTAGGCATCCCAGATCTAGCCAGGCATGCCAAATATAATCAGGTGGTGTAGAATCTTGACAAAGGTTGCCTGAATGTCACCCTCAGGATAGTGCTTTCTTCCTAATTGTTGGAAAAGTTACATAGGAACCTAAAAAATACATGTGAACTTGCCATCTTCACTTCTTATCAATCACAGATGGTAGAACCAAAGAAACATGTGTATTTTATTACTATTATTATTTTAAAATCAGGCAAAACTTCCTCTTATCAAGACACTCTGTGACAGGTCCATTCAGGTGACTCCGTAAATGTAATATGGACTGCGTGTCCTGTAGCCATTTAACATATAATTAAGTCTCTTATTTGTCCTAACGAACAAACTAGTAGTAGTCAAGCATGTCTCTGTGAGGACACATCTGTGCCCGCACCCCATTCCTGCCTCGGTCCTTTCTTGTGATTATTTCAGGGAGATTTTTGCTAGCTTTAACCTGCCTTTTTTACCTGTATTTTAAATGTTTCAATGCCAGTTGCTGAAAACCAAAGATAAAGTTACACTAACTAGCATCTGTCACCGTTTCATACCCACATCCATCAGTCAAACATAGCTTATAAGGAGATATTGAGTTTCGCAGACTCTCGTTTAATGATGTCTGGGTGAAATAACACAGGGTTTTTGTCATTTATCATAATTAGCTTTGTCTGCATGCACATGTTAATTGTCATTCGAGGAAGCAGGAGGAAATTCAGGTTGTTTTGTGTTACATTTCATTTCACAGACTTATTTCATTGCATACAACCAACTTTCTCATCCTTAGAATTTTAATGTAACGTTTGAATGCCTGGTGGCTGTCAGCATGCTTTCACATATCCATAAGCCGTCATGTGGTTTCATTTCCCCTTTCAGCTCACTTAGATGATGTTTTTATTTCTTGATTCTGTTTTTATTTCATTGTCTAATGCATCATTTTCACGCCATCGACCATCAGCGCCACCGCAGTGTCCCATCCGGGCCCAGAACCCAGTACCCCGCCTGGAAAGAGAGAGAGGGAGCATTCTATGCATTTCACAACTAGGAAGAAAGCATTATTGAGACTGAAGCAGGGTGATGCGTTCGCTTCATATAATAGACTCATTCAAACTCACAAGATATCTGGCCTTGTTGTCTCTTGTGGTGTGTTTTAGCTTTAAAATATATTTGGTATTTACGACTATTACAACATCGAAGCATATATAAAAGAGCGCTGCTTCCTCATGTAGAAAAGCAGAAAAATGACAAAAAAAAACAAAACAAAAAAAAAACATGTTAAGACCTGCTGATATTTATAGTGTGAACCAAAGATGCTACCTCAGTCCGTTTCCATTTGTGATTTCTATCAAAGTAATGATACCAAAGAATACCAAAGATTTGTTCTCTTTGCACGGCCTAAATGAATGATAAGGTGGATGAATAGATGGTGTGTTTCCACTCCTTTCCCCCCTGCCTCCTCCTCTCCTTCGCTCTAATGCTCTCTATCACTCATCCGTGCTCATAACAGCGCCCTCGGCAGACATGTTTTAAACTCACAGGACGAGTGCCTTGCTTGAACCAAAGTGTTAAACCGCCGTTGACCTCTCGACACCCACCTTTTAACTCTCGGAATACCTCAGCCTGTGGAAGGGCCACTGATGAAGAAAAAATGGAATATTTCTTCTCTCTCACCGTGGTGCTTTTGCCAGTGCAACCATGCAATGAAAACATACCAAAGGAATTTCTCTTGCTTTCTCCAACTCTCACTGACAAACCAAAGCTCCTGCCACCTCCCTTTTAAACGCCCAGCCAAATCTGCCGCTTGCCCCGCCCCCCCTCACCACGTCACCAGTGGGTGTGTCCACCGATTAGGCCGTGCACGTCTTTACCAATATCTGAATACCTCATAGTAATAAATTTTCACAGTTCTGTTGTATAGAGAGTTTATGTGATTAAGGCAGAACTAACTAGTTTGGTAATCATTGATGTTACTTCGGGAAAAAGCTTTATGAGTATTTATTTTGACGGTTTTGGCTAAAGTGCTCAGTTTTGGTCACCAAAGGCGAGTTTCTGAGATAGAAGCCTGAAACTTGCAGAAAGAAAAAGAAGCTTATTTTTTTTAAAGCCTTGTGTTATTCCGATACTCTTAAGGATGTTTGACTATTCTTTTTTACAGGGTAAAACCAACTGCTGTGATTCTGTGTCTATATTCGTTCACTTTCTTCTACTACGGTGTTGTGATTTCCGTTAATTTAATTGCATTTTTGTATCGCTTAACCTCTGTTTAATTTATGTATTTGTAGAAAATATAGATTTGTACATAGTAGGTTTTTTGAAAAAAACAAAACAAACAAAAAACAAACAAAAAAAAAATGGACATTTATTTTATTTTACAGCCTTATGTCTGAAGTGTAGATATATTGATGAATTTCCATTCCTCTGTGTTTGTATGTTAGATGGCACTTTGGCCCTTGTACTAATACACTGCCAGAGATCCGAACGGTCCGCCCACAGAGACCCGACCTCATTGCGGCGAAAAAAGCAGTGTATGATGTTTTTTAGTTGATTTTTTTTTATGTTATTTAAATGTCCAGAATGATTTTGTCCTTTGTACTTCAAATCATTGTTTTATGGGTATTGCTGCACATCCAAAGATTTTCTAACCAAACCAAAAAGTGGGAGGGGGGAGGGGGGAGGGGGGGGACGAAAGAAAGTAGTGTAATTTTTGCATAAGCACTGGCGTTTGTGAGGTTATTTGCTGTCTGCACGGGTATGAACCAGTAGAGGGCATAGTGGGACAATGTAGACAAGCTTAGTGGGGGGCATATACTGCTAAACAGTACAATCTGTGGCTTTTGGGAAGGAGGGCTACAAGTCCTGCTGTGTCGGACACTGAGAGGGTGGAGCGTGGGCGGGGCAGCAGGTCTGCCGGGGGCGGGGCCACGTTGCTGGGTTGATTTTTAATTGACGTGGCACTGCTGCCTAGATCCATCTGATATGTCAATTTTGGTTCGAACGTGTGTACTGACAATGAGCAAAGTCTAATAAATCTGCAAAGCAAACAGGAATTGATGTGTGCATGTATGGGGAGGGCGAAAGTGTGTGTCTAATGTTGTATGTTGAAGGTGACTTCTGCTCCACTAGTGGCACCAAACAGATCTGCAGAAAACAAGTTTCAAACATTCTTCCCGTCTTCCACAGTTTGAAATATCTAAGGAATTCTAAATTACCCAAAAAATTGGTTACTGGCAAAACATATGCCATTATGTTTGCAAAACTTTTGTTTGGTCAGAATACATGGTTAACTTTAAATAGACAAATGCTTTGTGCCTACATAATGGAAAACTGCAAACCCCCCAGTATCAGACTGCCCCCCCTCAAAATCACAGCATTGGTTGAGCCTGTATTGTTATTTCAGCAGTTTCCATTTCTGTTTGATTCTGCTAGTGGTTCAGACATGGTTTTGTACAGTTCACCTTAACAATTGGGTGCATTGTGTGTGTCTGCTTAGGATGGAGGACACCACTTGAAAACATCATGAAAAGAATGAGGCATAACAATGTCCCTTATATTAGCAGGACTGAAGAGAAAGCCCATGATAGCAGCACTTTTCGTCTCACAATGCTGTACAATCAGAATTGTTTCATTAGGTTCGCTGGCCATGGGTTTCCTGTGTCGCATAAGGGATATCGGATAGATGATCCAGGTGCAGCTTTTAAGATTTGTTTTTGTACAATAGCAAAGAGTGGCATAAATCAAGCCCTACTGTGAGTCAAGATCCTCTCTGCCCACAACACAGTCAAAGACCCAGAAGTGTTCGCCAACAGCGTCACAGCAGCTGTCTGCATCAGAATACTCACCCCTTCTCTTCCCAAACCTTACGCTCCGTCCCGACCCACTCCTCTAATGTAGTGTCTAGCTTAGATAGCTCGATGTATGTGAATGTTGGGATTGCTCTAATCATTAATTCCTATCCCAGTTGGTTGTCGTGGAAAAGGAGTTCCTATTTGATAGAAGGCTTGGCTCTGTGTGCCGTATAATACTGAGAGCGCCTAAGACAATCAGCTGGAAAACAAAATCATGTTTTTCATTTTTTAATATTTATTTTTTTGTAGGTCCAAGAGGGACTACTTCCAGCGATGATTATTATAAAGAAAGAGGAAGGTTTTGATAAACTGAAAAATAAACTTGCTGACATTTTCTTTCACAAAAGTAGTGCTTGTTACCATTTCGAACAGTGCATCTTGTATCAAGCTGGTTCTGTTGTTACACTTTTCTTTTTCTTCTCTCTTTCTCTCGGCCTGTTTTCTCTGTATGTTGTGTCTGTTTCAGTGGAGGAATGCAGTAGGTATTACTCTCAGGTTGTAATGCGTCATGCTTTTAATTTTAAATTCCGATCTATATCAAATTGTTTGTTCGTTTTTTTTCCCCTTTCTTTCCTGTTAGCTACTGTTCTCTATATGCCGTGCAATATCATCTTCTGTGTTTGCTAAGCAAGAAAAAGAAAAAAGAAAAAAAAGATGCAAGTAATGATGTCACCATGCTTTTTTCAGTGTTAAAATGTTTCAGCATTTCTGTAGTCACAAAAATGTAGAAAATAAAAAGGTTGGGTTTTCCAGCGCATCACAACCAGACTTCTTGACTTTTGTGTCTTTTATTCAACATATCTATGATATTCAACAACACTATGTGGTTACAAATATGTCTATGTTATATCATTTAAGTCAAAATGATATCAAAATTGAATCTTTATAATGCATGTTCTTGGTAATGACTCATAAGTGCACATTGTTAAGAATATTAATAATCTGTGTTCATTTTGGCTCCAATCTGGTGTACAAGAGCCTACACAACTTTTCACTATCCAACCTATATCTGAAGGATAAATTCAAGTTCTGTCCTACATTTTTTTCTAGTTCAATATCTTTATTTTGTTACATGCCATCAAAATAACATTGACAGGTTTTAAACTTGATTTTCTTTGCTGAATGGCCCATATCAAGTTGTTGTTTTCTAGTTTAACGGTATAAGGAAGCACAAAGCTCAGATTGCTTGCAAACTTTTGGTCATTACTGTATTTACAATAACCCCTAAATATTTTGTTGCAACAAAGGTTATGTTTTGCATACAATTTTTTGCATAGACTTTCTATTTTTTATATAGTATATATGTAAAAATATATATAGTATGTGAAACTATGCATTATGCAATGCTGTAGTATGCTGCACTGTAATACAGTGTATGTTACATTGTTTGATTCAACATTCTATTTCTTCAGTTTAAATGTTCCTGAATGAGTGCCCATGAGGAAAGCTGGATTCTAGTGGATCCTGCACCAGCCGAGCAGCTGCCCTTCAGATCACAGGAATTATAATGGATAGTTTTCCCCAGGTATCTGCTTGAAAAATCGGACATCATGTGTGTCACCATTTTTCTGGTCCAAATGCTCTATCAGATGCAGAGAGCAAACAGTGCTAAACAGTACACTCACGTTGTGCTGTAAAACCGAAATATCATAATCATAATCATCTTTAAAATATTGGTGTCAAGGACGGCCTGAGCCCAGGGACAAATCAAGTTTTTAATTTTTTTATATATCTGTGTGGTGTTTTTAATATGCTTTAAGACAAACCTTGTGCAAATTCATCAGCACCATTGCTGAGTATTTTATCCTTAAAGGATTAGTTCACTTCAGAATTCAAATTTCCTGATAATTTACTCACCCCCATGTCATCCAAGATGTTTATGTCGTTCTTTCTTCAGTCGAAAAGAAATTATGTTTTTTAAGGAAAAAATTCCAGGATTTTTCTGGACTTCAACGGCTACCAAAGGGTTGAAGGTCCAAATTGCAGTTTAAATGCAGCTTCAAAGGGTTCTACACGATCACAGCCGAGGAATAAGAGTCTTATCTAGTGAAATGATCTACACACACACACACACACACACATATATATATATATATATATATATATATATATATATATATATATATATATATACTTTTTAACTACAAGGGCCAGTTGTTCAAAAAGTTTAATCTGGATCAGAATTATCTAGATTTGGAAATCCCATGTTTTGCTTTCCAGGATCAGGTAATCCATCTTACTTTAGTGCTGTTTTTTCAAAGGAAAATTGGATTGGATCACCCTGATCCACATACACACTTTTTCAGATTACCAAAACTGGATTACTTGTGCTCTACGGAGCCCCTAAAGGGACATGGCGATAGAATGAATATGAGATGAAAAAAAAACAATAAACATTTCAATGATTTTGCATCCATGTAGCGTTCACCTGAGAAACTTTGCGTTCACTCGCGAAGAACTTTGACTGGTTCATGTCTTATGAATGTGCCAATGTAGTTTACAAACAACGATTGAAAAAACACTTTGAATTAAATGTAATATTTCTGTTTGATATTTAGAGCTGTTTGGGGATTATTTTATTGCACCACAATCTCTTTTTTACTTTACAGTAGGTTATCGAAAGGCTAAATATGTAGCCTAATGTCTACTTCTAATTTATTACTTTAAAAGTTAACTAATCAAGAGCAAAATAAAAAATATGTGTGTATGTATACATGATAAAAACGTTGTATTTTTTTTTTTTTTTTTTTACCAGTTTTAAAGTTTTATTACATTTTTGTTCTTGAAATCTACCCTTTTGATGGGATCAGTATAAACCAGATTTTTTTTGGATCAAAGGTATCCCAATCTTACTAAAAAGTTTTGGTAACACTTAAGGTTCATTAGTTAACATTAGTTAACATGAACGAATGCTGCACTTATACAGCATTTATTAGTCTTTGTTAATGTTAATTTCAACATTTACTAATACATTATTAAAATCTTGTTAACATCAGTGCATCATGCACTGTGAACTAACATGAACAAACAATGAACAACTCTATTTTCATTAACTAATGTTAACAAAGATTAGTAAATACAGTAACAAATGTATTGCTCATGGTTAGTTCATGTTAGTTAATACATTAACTAATGTTTAATGAACCTTATTGTGAAGTGTTACCAAAGTTTTGAACTGATAATTTTATCCAGATCAAAACCAAGATTGGATTTTGTGGTCTAATCTGATTTCAGATTTCTTTTTTCCTTTTGAACAACCTATTTTCAAGATTTGATCCAATCCAATAGCTGAAATCCGATCAGATTACTTTTGAACAACTGGCCCCAAATGCTCATCTTGCACTAGCTCTGGGATGCGCCACGCATTACAAAATCATGTTGGAAAGGTTGCGCGTGAAGTAATGCAATGGGGGGACAACTCCATCTCATTTTCTCCTCCAACTTCAAAATCGTCCAACATCATTGTTTTACCTTTTTTTTTTTTTTTTGTAAAGGCCGTTTGACTTAGTCTTTGCACGTTTTATTTGTAAACACTTGTTCGGTACTTCCACCTACATCACACGTAACCTTTCCAACGTGATTACGTAATGCGCTGTGGTTAAAAAGTATATCATTTTGTAAGGAACCCCGCATCAGCCCAAAAACAGAATCCGACGGTCTGGGCGAAGATTATGTATGCCTTTTCAGCGTCTCTGTGAAGTTCACTTAATTTCACTCGTTTAATCTGATTCCAATTTCAAATTATTCTCTTTGTTAGGTTTGTGTTTCCAATTAGAAATTAATCATTGGTTAGATTTTTGATTATTCTGATTACCTTATATCTTCAATTATTCGTTCACTGCGGTCCCGGTATCGCTTTAGAAGAGTCACTTCGGCCGACTGAATGCTCTTTACCGGACACAAACTCGTCAGTTCTGACCGTAAACATTGGATGCAGGGTAAATATCTACCTTTAAGTCGGTCACACTCTGCTTACTCGTAACAAAAAGCATAGTTTTTATATATTTACGAAAACTGCAACTTATTTAAGGCAGCGATAGACAGAAATCGAAATGGACTTAATTGATGTGCCCCATGCTCCATCTATTAAACCTTCCGTATGATCAATCCTAAACACAGATTTGCGGTAATGCCTTCGCTTTAATCTACTATATAATGAATTAATAATAATACAGAATAAACCAAATATAACATTTTATTTGTCAAGTAAAAATGTATCATGCCAATTACATTACAGTTAGACAATTAGAAGCCAGTAAAGCCAATAAAACTGTTTACCACAATGCAGTGCACCTGACTTGACACTATGCATCTTACTATACTGCGCAGTATGTAATTTATAAACTGTGCAGTAATATTTAATACAGTGATAAAATATTTCAAACACGTTTCAAACAGTAAAATGCTACTGTTATCACACAACCTCTTCATTTTGTGCCAATCGACCTTAAAAAGAAATATACAGTTATTTTGCATTTTTATTACAATTTTAAAATGTCCACATTTTTGGCCAACAATTTGTAAAGAAAAATCTTTATATTGCTCTGATAATAGTTCTGGTTTAATTAATGGCCTAGAAATCTAAGTGTTGTCTTTGCTTCTCAAGTAAATGCATCTTTTGTCTGTCTGTCCACTGCTTTGTTTTGGTTCCACTGGGTTTATTTGTTGCAACATTCATAATAAATTATATTTGCAACTATTTTTATGTTATTTGATCAATTAAGAAGAACCTAACACTGAACATTAGGTTTTATGTTCTCTGAAACAATTACATGGGTTTTCTGCATTATACGGAAAACTGTAAAGTGGCATGCAATATATTTATTTAACATCTCTAAGCTGTAATTCTACATAAAGACCACTAGATGGCATAACACAACTGTTATTATTGAACCTGTGTCCCTTGTGTCAAACAAAGAGACTTCAATCACAGGAGGTTATGCAATTCTGACCTCATTTGGCTATAAGCAGGTTGGATCTCAACTACTTGATCTTCTTCCTGTGTGTAGTCCTACACCATTATTTGTCAATAGAAATCCAAAGTAACATTAGCCTATGTTAAATACCATCATTTGATTGGTGGGCTCTTACTAAGGTAATATTTTTATCATGATGGAGTGTGTTAAAGTGAGTGTGTTACTTAAAAGTCTATATCATTATATGATTTGTGCTTGATATCTGTCAGTGAAAAAAAAAAAAAAATGAAAATGAAGGTCAGTTTGATCCTCTGAGTAATCTTTTGTTCTTGTATGCATGGAATCTCTATTCCATCAATCACCCATGACCTGTGTGCTATTATCTAATAACAGGAAAAGACAGTCGAGGGATTTTAATGAGGCCTGAACCCCTGGGACAGATTAAATTTAATAGATTACACATGATAACATTCAGCTGACATTCACTTGTATCAAAAAATGCACTTGTACTATTCCTTATTAAATACTAGTAGTGTGGAAAGAATTAGGTGACCAAATTGTTGTAAAATTAACATCCAAGAATGTGGTGTGTTCATGGACAAAATCTGATAATCATGTTGTTCGCCAAGATATGATTCCAAAGAGCGTCTTGTGTTTCAATGGAAGCAAGAAAATCTGAGGAGTACACATAGCCAATGTCACACATTTGTTTGTGCGATTAGAAATAGTGCAGAATCTTAAATATTTCATAATTTGACATCTTTTTTGCATAAAATAGATTTTGCATCCCAGATTCTCAAAGTGGTCTCTGACTTTTGGACCCCTCTTATATTCTCTATATTAATATAATTTATATAACATTAAATGTATACATTTAATCTCATTTTAGTTTAATTCTATAAAATGCCCACCTTGAGGTTGTACATGTCTTCTGCTGTAAAATCTTTAATCATTTTGGTAACACTTTATAATAAGGTTCATTATTTAACTACATTCGTTAAAATTAATTGCACTTCTACAGCATTTATTAATCTTTGTTAATGTCAATTTCAACATTTACTAATACATTATTAAAATCAGGAGTTGTATTTGGTAACATTAGTTAATGTACTGTGAACTAACATGAACAGTGAACTTTTGTTTTATTTTATTAACTAACGTTAAGATTAACAAATACGGTAACACATATTGCTCATGGTTATTTCATGTTAGTTAATACATTAACCAATGTAAACAAATGAACCTTATTGTAAAGTGTTATCATAATTGTTATTAAAGCTTAAATCATAAGAATAACTTGTTATATTAATATTTTTAATTATTACATATGAATATAATAGTATTAATATTAATATTTTCAATGTGTGAACTTGTAGCAAGAGCTCAAAAACAAGACTTCCCCGACATATTAGATACATTTGAGAGTGTTGAAAATGTTAGCTAGATCGATTTTAGAGTAAATACTGGATGGCTTGTGTTGATAAATGGCATAAAAATTTATTTTAAAACGTATTGTATGATGGAGAAACTTCTGTAGGCCTATTATTTTTACTAAAAATAAAGCTGCATCTGATTATGCTATGTTAGATTCTTGAAAAAATTGTGTTTTTCTCTGAGGCATGGAAGCATGGTACTCGCAAAAAATAAGTGTTGAGCTATATAACAACAATTCATTTTCTGTCTATAAATATATCAAAACAGTTGTTCCCTTGTCTATTAAAACATGTACATATTAAAGCATCTTTGGTGCGTCCATGGTTTCTACAAAATAAAACCGGAAACCAAGCTTAACGTGGGTATGACGCAATTGACAGGCGACTCCTCACACGTCCCGGAGCCTTGGTTGTTCCCTTTCAAGGGAACTCGCGCTGCGTCAAGCGCTTTGGGAATGCCTCTGTGTGATTGCGTCGTGAAGCACATGTGAAATCTGTCCAATGGCGTGACAGAACGTCATAGGCGGGTGACGTCATGACCAGGAAACTATAAAGCACACCTGACCCAAACATAATTAGCTTCTGTGTCTTCAGTAAGCGCTATATGTGAAACTGTCTGTATTATTTACTGTTGTTTGTCTACCAAGTCATTCAAGCACACACATTTAAGATATTATGGCAACTAAGCAAGTGCAGCAATTCAGGTCGTGTGCACCTCCTTGTCCTCGCTACATCACGGCAGGAGATGCACACAAGCTTTGTGTTGTTTGCCTGGGAGTGGAGCATGCACAGTCAGCTCTCGAGGAAGCTGGCTGTGTGTGCACTGCGAGCAAATGTCAATGAAGATGCTCTGCTCCCGCCGGGCACTTTTCGAGGAAAGCGATTCGGTTCGCGCTTCCTGCAGCTCGGGTCCCGCTGCTGCCAAGGCACAGTGGAGGCTCGTGTTGTGGGGCTCGCAAATGGATCTCGCAGAGGGGTTAGAGACAGGCCTCGCCCTTTCTCTGCCTTTACCTGCAGGACCCAGCGCTTCATTTCAGGAGGCAGAAGCACGGTTTCTGCGGTTTCTTCTGCCCCTGGTGAAGCGCCGATGCTGCAGTGCTCCAGTTCCGAGGAACTGGACGTTGTTAGTATCCATCAAAGTGAAAGTGATGAGTCGCCACCACACACACAAGCGAGTTACTGGAGGTTGTTACTAGAGCGGTGGCCAGATTGAACACAAGCGAGTTTATTAGACGAGCGCTTTCTTCCATCTCGCGCACAACCTCCGTGCCGGGGCTTGCCTTTTTATCCCGACCTCCACACCGAGGTGTTGAGGTCGTGGAACAGACCCGCGTCCTATCGGGTCTTTAGTCCACAGATATCAAATTACAGCAATATAATGGGACTAAAAAGGCATGGTTATGGGGAAATGCCGCGGATGGAAATAGTAGATAGCTCACGAGCTATCTCTCCCCCTATTCGGCAGCCTCCCTAAAAGCCCCGAAATTACCCACTAAGCCACTACGAACATCTTCAGCTTTAGTGGGTAAAGCGCACTCGGCGGCAGGTCAGGCGGCAGCCTGTTTACATACTATGGCTGTCCTCCAAGCTTATCAAGCCGACCTGCTTAAAGACCAACATGAGGGTGAGAGATTAAAACAGCACTTCATAGAATGTAACCCTCCCTCCAAGTCTCAGAGGTTACCGTAAACAAAGCCAGAGCACAGCCAGGAGACCCTTCATTTAGTGTAGCGGAGTGTGTAGCCTTCATCTTGTGTATGTATGAGTGCGTGTGTGTGTGTTCGTAAGGGGGAAGGTCCTCTCGCTTTTAAACTGGTTCCCTCATAATCAAAAATCTAACCAAAAATCTTTCTCTCCGTGCTACAAAGGAGACCGCCAGATCTATTGGGCGGCCTATGCCAGCCCTGGTGGCCACGGAGAGACATTTATGGCTCAACCTCGCCGACATGAAAGATAGAGATCAGTCTTTTCTTCTCAATGCTCCACTAACACCGCCTGGCCTCTTCGGCGACTCAGTCAACACAGTCGTCAAGAGGTTTCAGGAAGCTAAAAAACAGGCGGCTGCTTTTTCTAAATTTCTTCCCCGCCGAACTCAGGTCTCTGGGACTGCTAGTCAAAAAGTGCAGTCCCAGCCGAGTACAAGCTCCTCATATCAGGCGCAACAAAAAGTGAGCGTTGCTTCCCGCGCCCCCCTACAGAAAGACTGGGGGTCGGGTCAGCGCTCACAACCGAAGCCGACCAAGGGTAAGATGGATCTGAGGACCGTCATTATCCAATGAAAGGCTTTGGGAAAAAAGTCCTGACGCCAGTGGTATCAGGCCTTTGAGGGCTATCCCCTCCGGGGTGAGTCGGTGTCCACCTCAGTGCACGGTGCCCGTCTCCCCTCCGTGCCCTCAGGGGGTCGTTCTGCCAACCCTGCCACCTCGTGTGCTTCATGGCGCAGCAGCTCTCAACGAATGTATATTCCAGTGTGGGGTGTTCACTCCCTCCGAGAAGGGATCAAAAATGGCCAGTTCAGTTGCTTCCTGCCGGTTCACTGCTTCAGGACACCGGGCTGGTCATACATCAAACACCAGAGGTCAGTCTCGAGAGACTGATTCCCTTAGCAGATTTTTTGGCAGTGTGGAAACTTCTGTCAAACGTATCTCAATGGGTCCTGCACACAGTAGAATTTGGGTACAGAATTCAGTTCGGGTTGTGACCGCCCAGGTTCAACGGGGTACTTTTCACCGAGGTGAGCCCCGAGCAGGCTCTGGTTATGGAACAAGAAGTACAGACTCTCTTGTGAAAAGAAGCTATAGAAAGGGTTCCTTCTCCCAGCAGGGAGTCAGGGTTTTACAGCCGGTACTTCATAGTTCTGAAAAAGGATGGAGGGTTGCGTCCCATTCTAGATCTGCGCCTATTGAATCGCTCTGTTAAGAAGCTCAAGTTCAGAATACTAACTCTGAAACAAATCGTGTCACAAATCCGAGGAATGGTTTGTCACAATAGATCTGAAAGACGTATACTTTCATATATCCATCCTTCCTCAACACAGGAAGTTCCTGAGGTTCGCTTTCGGGGGCGAAGCGTACCAATATCGGGTTTTCCCTTTGGCCTAGCTTTATCTCCCCGCACCTTCACAAAATGCGTGGATGCAGCTCTGGCTCCGTTGCGACACCAGAGCATCCGCGTGTTGAATTACATAGACGACTGGTTAATTCTAGCACAGTCAGAAGAATTGGTGGTTCAGCATCGAGATGCTGTTCTCACCCATATGAAGCGTCTGGGGTTACGGCTAAATGCAAAGAAGAGTGTGCTTTCTCCAGCTCAGAGAACGCATTTCGTTTCGCATGATCAAGATCATGCGGCGATGCCTTCGTGCTTGTGTCATGTGGAAAAAACCTTGGTTTCTTTCCCAAGGCCCGGTGTTGGGGGCTCCTTGTCGTCGCATAACGCTAACGACGGATGCATCCCTCACCGGCTGGGGGAGGTCATGAGTGGCCGCTCGACTCAGGGTCTGTGGAGGGGTCATTATCTTTCCTGGCACATAAACCAGTTGGAGATGATGGCTGTGTTTCTGGCACTCAAACATTTCCTCCCAGATCTCAGGGGCCATCATGTGTTGGTCCGCACGGACAACACAGCAGTGGTCTCTTACATAAACCATCAGGGGGGTTTGCGGTCACGCCCCTTATGCAAGTTGGCACATCAGATCCTTCTGTGGGCCCAAGGGAAGTTGCTGTCAGTCAGGACAGTATACATCCCAGGGCATCTGAATCAGGAAGCAGACATCCTGTCAAGGCAGGGGCTGAGGCCCGAGGAGTGGAGACTCCACCCTGAGGTGGTGGAGCTCCTTTGGGAGCGCTTCGGGAAAGCGGATGTGGACTTGTTTGCGTCTCTGGAAACGACCCAATGTCCCCTATATTTCTCCCTCACACATCCAGCCCCCCTGGGGTTGGACGCCATGGTGAAGACATGGCTGAGGCTGCATCTGTACACCTTTCCCCCGATTGCTCTGCTTCCAGGAGTTTTGGAGAGAGTGTGCCAGGACGGGGTCCAGTTGCTACTAGTAGTCCCGTTTTGGCCGGGCCGAGTTTGGTTTTCGGACCTTATGTCTCTCCTCGTCAGCTCTTTCCTGGAGATTCCGATCAGGAGGGACCTAGTATGGCGGCCTCTTTGGCCTTATTGTCTGGAGTGTCCCTCCAAGAAGTTTGTGATGCAGCGGGTTGGTCCTCGCTGCACACCTTTGTTAGGTTTTATAACCTAGATGTGGCCTCGACCCCGGGGTCAAGAGTGCTGGTGTCTTAGTGTGCACTGGACAGTTTCACACAGACAGGCACTTGGCGTGGGTATCTCGTTCCCAAAGCGCTTGACGCAGCGCGAGTTCCTTTGAAAGGGAACGTCTCAGGTTACGTATGTAACCATGGTTCCCTGAGAGGGAACGAGACGCTGTGTCACGTTGCCATACTCCCTGCATGCCTGTAATAGACTTACTTCGACCTTTCAGAAGCTAACTCTGTTTGGGTCAGGTGTGCTTTATAGTTTCCTGGTCATGACGTCACCCGCCTATGACATTCCGTCACGCCATTGGACAGATTTCACATGTGCTTCACGACGCAATCACGCAGAGGCTTTCCCAAAGCGCTTGACGCAGCATCTCATTCCCTCTCAGGGAACCATAGTTACATACGTAACCTGAGACATTTTCTCATGATAACAGTTGCAAAAATTTGGGATGTTGTAAGTACTCAAGTGAACAAAATATATAACACTGGCCTAGTGGTTTTTGGATATTTTACTGCAAAATTCTTACATATTGCAAGTTTAACTGCTACTTTCTCACTGCTGTCATTTTTGTTGTTGAATAAAGCGCACAGCACATATACATCTAAACATCCCTCTCAGCAGCGTGGACAGTGTCTGGATATTCCTTAACAGTAGATCGCTGCAAAGGTATTTGTAAGTCATTTTTACTTATAAGCAAAAACGAAAAATAACATCTGTGAGTTTATTGGGGCATCGAATCACGTACAGTGCTCTACATGAGGACGAGCAAAGTTGCTGGCTGCAGACAGTTCACTTATCGGCCACCGGTGTCGCTAGTAACTGTTTTTGAATTCTACATTTTGCTCCTTTAAAAGAAAGTAAAAAGTTCAAGTATATTTTCCAAGTATAATTTATGTAGTAAGTATTCTATTTGCAGTGCACTAGTAGTTTTTATGTGTACTATTTCAAAAGTGAGTAAAGGCTGAATAAATTGGCCCAATATTTAGTTGCAAAAAGTGTGCTAGAAGTATATAACTATTAAGCTAGTATACTTAAAGTTCACTTAGTATAGCTGCAATACTAAATAAGAACTATGTAATTCTGTACCCTACTCAAAACTACTACGGTTACACTTAGTCAACATATGAAATCAAAACTGACCATTTTTTAATGAAATATTGCAGTATTTATAATAAATGATTTATTCTAGCACATTATTATTATTATTAATATTATTATTATTTTCAAATTCATGTGCCCTTTAATCTTTTATCAAAATAACTTACCCTCCCTTGTGCAGCAGCATCTCTTCTCTGATGACGCATTTACTGTCAACCTGTCAATCATATGAGATCCACCAATAGCAAACTGCAACCACCCAAAGATTCTATCAATTCCGATGGACAAAATCAAATCTCATCCTACATTTTTTTCTTGTTCAAGAAGCCATTTCACTCAGATTTCAGTCACAACAGGGAAGGATAGACTATATTGCAACTACTATTCCATGCCGACTTTATAGTACACTTAAAGGATTAGTTCACTTTCAAATAAAAATTACCCAGCCTAGGTGTATAATTTATTCTTTCTGATGAACACAATCGGACAGAGAAATTTTAATAAATATCCTGACGCATCCGAGCTTTATAATGACAGTGAGTGGGATCAACGAGTATGAGCTGAAGAAAGTGTCTCTATCCACATCCATCCATCATAAACATACTCCACACGGCTCCGGGGGTTAATAAAGGCCTTAAGGGTTTAGTTCACCCAAAAATGAAAATAATGTAATTTATTACTTACCCTCAAGCCGTAAGACCTTTGTTCATCTTCGGAACACAAATTAAGATATTTTAGTTGAAATCCGATGGCTCTGAGAGGCCTTCATAGGGAGCAATAACATTTCCTCTCCAGAGGTGTCAAGTAACGAAGTACAAATACTTCGTTACCTTACTTAAGTAGAAATTATCAAACTATCAAACGGGTGCTTTCTCTTCGTCCTCTGCAAGCTAGGTAGTTCGGTAGAAAGACGTTTGAATAAATTAGCGTATACACCGGCACGACCCTTTTTATATATGTGACCCATAGTCATATACAACCATGTAGCTAAACAAGCCAAAACAAAACCTGCGTTGCTCTCGTGGTGTTATACCTCTCTTTCGGTGAAGTGGAGCAGTGCTCTTGCTGAATGGCACGGATTGCACTACGGACTATTGTACCTTTTTATATGTTTTTTTTTTTTTAAAAACTACCTGCATTTGGCGGGTGTTAATGTCAAGCCCTGATTGTTACTAAGCCTGCCCTGGGTACACCAAAACTACCTGCATTTTTCTTGTCCGCTGCCCTCACAGATTTCTGCAGTTAAGTTTGGATGTACATTTACATTCCAGTATAGGTTATTGATGACATTTTGAGGAGGTGGAGTGCACAATAGACCCCTGTGGCGTGGCCTAAGCTTTTGTCCTTAATGGCATTTTTTCCTTACATTGCTTTTACTTTTATACTTTAAGTAGTTTTGAAACCAGTACTTTTACACTTTTACTTGAGTAAAAAGCTTGAGTTGATACTTCAACTTCTACAGAAGTATTTTTAAACCCTAGTATCTATACTTCTACTTGAGCATTGAATGTGAATACTTTTGACACCAGTGTTCCTCTCTCAAGATCCATTCAGATTCATTGTGCTCTGAAGCTTCCTGAAGCAGTGTTTTGAAAGTGGCCATCACTATATAAGTCGTTATTTTGTTTTTTTTTGGTGCACCAAAAATATTCTCGTCGCTTTATAATATTAATATTGAACCACTGTACTCACATGAACTGATTTAAATATGTTTTTAGTACATTAATGGATCTTGAGAGAGGAAATGTCATTGCTGGCTATGCAGGCCTCACTGAGCCATCGGATTTCAACAAAAATACCTTAATTTGTGTTCCGAAGATGAACGAAGGTCTTACGGGTGTGGAACGGCATGAGGGTGAGTAATAAATTACATTATTTTCATTTTTGGGTGAACTAACCCTTTAATTCTGAAGCGAAGCAATGCATTTGTGTAAAAAAAGTATCCATATTTAACAAGTTATGAAGTAAAATATCTAGTTTCCGCCAGACCGGCTTCCATATTCAACTTTTCCATATAAAACTTAACTGACGCGACGCCAGTTCTGTTTTTTTTTTTTTCCCGTAATTTGAATACGGAAAGCGGTCTGGCGGAAGCTAGATATTTTACTTCATAACTTGTTAAATATGGATTTTTCTTTACACAAACACATCGCTTTGCTTCAGAAGGCCTTTATTAACCCCCCCGGAGCATTGTGGAAGATGTTTATGATGGATGGAACTGGATGGAGACACTTTCTTCAGCTCATACTTGTCGTTCACTGCCATTATAAAGCTCGGATGCATCACGATATTTATTAAAATCTCTGATTGTGTTCATCAGAAAGAAGGAAGTCATATACACCTATGATGGCTTGAGGGTGAGTAAAGCTTCTGGTAATTTTCATTTGAAAGTGTACTACTCCTTTAAAAGTATATTTTCTAAATAAAAAATGGGGCAATTAAGTCCCAATAAGTATTGAAATGGTAGGCTACAAATAAAAGTATAGGCTTGAGTAGCCTATACTTCTTTTTTTTGTAAGGCTATTCTCACTAACTTACAGGCCTACTATATGGGCCATATAACCTGATGTATCATGATACAAAACATAAAATACATATATGTTGACTAAAGGTTCATAAAAAAAAATCAGACTATTATTTCATGGGCTATGTCAAGTTTTACAGTGTTAATGGCGAGCCACATTTTGTTGTCAAACGTTCACACACATTTCAAACGTGAACAAAAGTGGGCCTCATTAAAGCTAAAAGTGTTAAGTTAAGTGGGTTATGTTCACGCGTTGCCGCGGCAACGAGTTCAAGCCAGTGCCGGGCGGAAGTGACGTACAGCCTGGGGGCGGGACGAGCTGTTGTTGGGACACATGACTTAGAGGCTGTCCTCCTGCATTTGTTTTGACAAGCAGAGAGAGGGGGAGAGAGAGAACATGAGCTTTGTCCCTGCTGATCATTTAATCTCCGAGATATCGTTTAGACAGCTCGTAAACTTCGATTTAGGGTTCGTCATCGCTGGGTTTTTGCAGTCGCTTTATATAGACAGTTTGTTGAACTAGTTGTCTCACTTAACCAAGTCCTTCCGTCACCAGTATTGTTCTGTTTTTATAGGGAGGGTTTATGATTAAGTGGTCGAGAAGGGGGTTTAGAGCTATGAGCCACTTCTTGTTGGCTTTAGTCAGAGTCATCACCGCCACGTAACGTTTCTCCAGTCTGGAGGAGATGATGTTGGTGGTTCCTTTTTAGTGTCTCATCTACCTGTCCTGGGTCTGATCTAGCTGTCCGTAGGCTTGGGGATGATGATCCAGGCGACCCCGATGCGTCTCATATGGCTTTAATTTGAGCAGATCAGTGGCACAGGAGACTGTGTTGGTACTGGAGCTCGTTTGGCATCGGCAATGAGGCGACTGGCAGCGGAGGTCTGGGATATTTAGCTAGATAGAGACGAGAGATGATAATTGCATGCTTATTTAAGTAGAACGCTGGTGTTTTGGTGAACTAGTTCATCAGACCACTGGACTCTAACATACAGTGGCGTATAGATCTACGTTTGATCGTACAGCTCAAATCATTGATATCCGAATGGCTGTGTGCCAGATCGATAGCTAACCGATGTCTAAAGGACGAGTTTTAAAGTCTAAACAAAGATCTGAAGACGGAAGACGGACTGAAGGCATCCTGGAGGGGATCACGGTGTCTGTGACCAACATGAAACCTGACAGAGGTAAAATTTAAAAAAAAAAAAAAAAAGAAAAGAAAAGAAAATGCTTGCGTGATTACAGTGTTTGAATGTCATCGGTCTGTGGGTCGTGACGTCACGGCGCTGCAGTGTGTTTGTTTCATTGTTTCATGCATGTGCTTTGATAATGTTCAAATGTAACATTCTGTCTTTTTTTTGTCGCTGTAAATGCTATATACGTCGCTTTCTGAAGGGAACAAAGCGTCCTAGATCAGCTGTGTGTGCTGTGCTGTATGTTGTGTTTGTGTTTTTTTCCGCTGACATACACTCTACCCTTCACACTCTTCAGAAATGTCCACTCTGTTATATAAGAGCGTGATCTATATTCACTGTAACTCAACTGACCATGTCGTTAATTTGTACATGCACGTTAATATATCTATGTTAGGTGTACATGTTTTATTTTTGGGAGGGCAAAGATTTGTTTTTTGTTGTATATGGGTTTGTTTTGGTTGGGTACAGGTTGGTTTTGTTGAGTATGGGTATGTCTCTTTGTTGGGTATGGGTTTGTTTTGGTCAGGTAGCTTTTTTTCAGATTTATCTTTTGCTGGGTAGGCCTACATATGTTTTGTTTGGCTATATAAGATTTGTTTTAGTTGGATATGGGCTTGCTTTAGTTAGGTGTTGTTTTTTGGGGTGGGGGTTAGGTTTGTTTTCTGTTGGGTATGGGTTTGTTTTGGTCAGGTAGTTTTTTTTCTCAGATTTATCTTTTGCTGGGTAGGCCAACATATGTTTTGTTTGGCTATATAAGATTTGTTTTAGTTGGATATGTGCTTGCTTTAGTAAGGTGTTGTTGTTTTTTTGGGGTGGGGGTTAGGTTTGCTTTCTGTTGGGTATGGGTTTAAAACATAAACATTATGTGAGTTATTTCTTTCTGAAGAATTAGGTGAATAACAGCTTTAAAAAAGTGACTAGCATTACATTAGTGACCTGCCTAGATTTGCATGACATTACCTGTCCTCACTCCCTCCCCCATGTAAATGCGTTGTCCCTCTTCTTTCAGAGAAAAATGTAAGAAATGTATACTGCACTCAAAGGGTTCACTAAGCAATTAATGTTTTGAAATGTAACAACACATTGTTTGATAGCCACTAAATCTAGATGATGATCTATTTAACTGCTGTACTCTTGCTTCTAAGCTTCCATGTTTGGACAGACTGGAGTCATGTTTGGATGTAATTTGGCCCCCGTGACTGTGGTTTGCCCCTACTGCCGCAGCCAAAGCTGCCAATTTACAAAAGCCAACAAACAGGCTTGACTATCCAGAAATATTTTTGTTGGATCTCAATTTTGTTACAAAAATATTCTTAAAAATGGAATGAGCTGGCTGCATTCCTTTGGTGTCTTCAGAGTCATTTCCCTCTATTGGATTTCTCTCAGTGGATTAGAGACCTCTTGGGTCTGTTTGGCTCTTCAAATGAGAGTTGATTACCGTCAAAAGACTGTTTTGGAGAAGATATGACATCCCTTCTGTGCTATTGTTATTTGGAACATACTGTTCCAGTGATGAAAATAGCAGGTTGTTCACTTCCACCAGCACTCTCTCTTGCTTAGTTGCTTTCTTTCCTTTTTACACTAGAACTTAAAACAATGCACCAAACTCTTTGCACATTTTTCGGAATATCTCATTAAGGAGCTTCCTTTTTTAAGACTGCTTTTTTTGAACAGGGATTCTCTGGTGCTTTCTTGTTTCTGGCACTAGGGTGACACTCGCAATAAACTCAGACATGTAACAGGATCATGTGGCTTCCTTTGGACTCTATCACGGCTGAAAATCAATTTGTCTGGAGCTGACACCAATAAACATCTCTTGTTTGGCATGTAAACAAACACGTTTTCTTTTTTTATCTTTGCTCAGCATTATTGATCCAGTGCTGGTTACCAGTTGATCAGAATAGATTGTTAAAGGGATAGCTGACCCAAAAAATTCTGTTATCACTCACTCACTCACTCACTCACAAACATGTCATTCCTTTTCTTTTGTGAAAATCAGAGGTTTTGAACATTGTTCATTCTGCTTCTATGAAAGTGGATTTTCTCTTAGTAAAAGATGACGAGTTATTTTAAAACTGTAAGCACTTTTTATAGAGATAACACAGGTTCTTGACCATGATTAAAAATCCATTCCATCTGATATGGGAGCTTAATGGCACCACACAGGACTGATTCAGTTGAGCATTTAGATTTCTTTTTGTTTGTGTGTGATATAAAACAGTCTTTGTCCATGATATCATGAGGTGGAAAGCTACTAGTAGATCCAGGAACTTTGAGTTGTGAAGGCCATGTGGAAACATGTACCGTGGAGAAATGATGTCATATTTTTGTCAGAGTTCTGGAATAACCAGTTGGAGCAGGCCTACTGCAGTCAGCTGGGAGATTTCGGCGTGTCTCGCCTTGAAGTCGAACAGCTGTTGGTTTTGACACAAGTTTCCCTTGAGCTGGGTGGTGCGAGCATGTGTGTATACACCCAATGCAGTGGGAATTTAGGTGTGTTAATGGTTGCTAGTTTGCACATTGTTTGCTTCTTTGTTTTGCTTTACCGGGGATTAAATTGTCACCAAAGAAGAGCCCACCACGTTTAAATCCTCCGTAGGAGAATCAGACATTGTTTAAAATGCTTATAGGCAGTTTATACAATAAATTAAAATCTAGAAAACATATCCAGGGGCCTCAATTATAAAACACACATACAGGTTTGATCCTAAATTTCATCCCATTTTAAAATTGAGGAACGAATTGGGATTTAAAAAGGCAAATATTGACATGAAAATGTTCTCATGTATAAGCCAACTGAAGAGCATGCATACACACTTTATGGGCTCATATATACCAGCAATTATTTTTTTATTTTTTTGCTGCAATTAGTTATAACAACTTAAAATTTGTCGAGATAACTTAAATATCCAACTTAACTAAACTAAAGTTACTTACTTAGACTTAGTTCCACCCGTGCTCACGAGCACATCGGGCGACAAGTTTTCTCCATCAACGTCTATCCATTGTAGTGGCTACGGCTTCATATGATGACGTATCGATGACTTTAAAGGGTTTGTTCTCCCTAAAATTAAATTTCATTTATTACGTACTAACCCTCATGTCGCTCCACACCCGTAAGACCTTAGTTTGTCTTCGGAACACAAATTAAGATACTTTTGATGAAATCCGAGGGTATCTGATCCACACATAGGCAGTAACGACACTGCACCTTTTTAGGTCCAGGTCGACGTGACTACAGTGGTTAAACCTTAATATTATGAAGCGACGAGAATACTTTTTGTGCAAAAAAACAAAAGAAAAATAACAACTTTATTCAACAAATTTGTCTGTCCTCTGTCATACTGCTAAGCTATTTTCATTGCAGAGATCAGTATTTATGTCTGAACGCGGGCTCACGCCTGCATTGTGCTGCTCACATGACCAGAGCCGGTCAATACTGAGCCGCCGTTCGGATGTAAACACTGAAGCTCTGCAACAAAATTAGCTTATCAGTATGACAGGGGACAGACAAATTTGTTGAATAAAGTTATTTTTGTTTAGTTTTTTTGCACAAAAAGTATTCTCATTGCTTCATAATATTATTGTTTTAACGATGTCTTACCTTTCTGGACCTCAAAAGATGCAATGTCGTTGCTGCCTATGTGTAGATCAGATACCCTTGGATTTCATTAAAAATATCTTAATTTGTCTTCTGAAGACAAACAAAGGTCTTACGGGTTTGGGATGACATGAGGGTGAGTACTTAATGACAGAAATTCCATTTTTGGGTGAACTGACCCTTTAAGGTCGGCTATGAAAGTGCGGCGCCAGGTGATACGGGGGCGACCACATCCACGTTTACTGACTAGTGAATCCAGTTCATAGCCTCATGAGGGAGGCGCTGAGATATGCCCTGCCAAACGGAGCTGGCGTTCCACAACTATGATGTCCAGCCTGTTGAATCCACTCCGTCGCCGCACCATTTAATTTTTAAAATTGGTCAGTGTAGTGTATCTTGAGGATACGACAGAGGCTTTCATAATGAAAGCCGTTTACCTTATTCTGAACATGAGCCGACATGCTGACAGTTGACAGAACGATAGAATCATATAGCCGAAATTTGACGATGATGGAAATGGTCGATGATGACGATGATGACTCGGCCTCTGGAAGAGGAAACTCTGACAGTGCCGGTCCCAAGCCCGGATAAAGGAGGAAGGTTGGGCGTCGGGCTAGCAACCCTACCCCATAAAACCTTGCTTGCCAAAGAAACGACAAATACCTCTATGACTAAAACTAAAGTTAACTAAACTTAAAATTTTAAGTCAAACACTTTTTTTAAGTTGAAACATCACATTTGTTCTAATGTTGAATTTTAAGTTGTGATAACTAATTGCAGCTATCAATTTTTATTCCAACCAATAATAATAATAATAAAAAATATATATTTTGAATAAATTGTGACATTATTATTATTTATTTTTTTTTGCACCCCTTGTTGCACCAAATAAAATTGTAATCTTTTTATTGAGCAGCACGATATACACAGCAAAATCCCCAGAGTTAATATAAACTAAATAGTGTTAAAGTAACACTGAAGCAGAGTTAAAGTTATAGGCTGAAAAAATAAGGCTGTGACTTAAGTCACTTGTAGTTATTGTGTTTTTTATTTCTTCAGTGATTCTGCTTGTTAACAGCAGGTGTTCATCACTACTGCACAATCATTACTTAATTGCTTAATTATCTCACTAAATTTAACTCTGCTTCAGTGTTATTTTAACACTATTTAGAGAGGGACCATATGTACTCTGAGCAGAGTTGATTTAACCCTGGGGATTTTGCTGTGTAGCAACATTGCCTCAACCAATGGTGTGAGTTTGGGGTGGGACTAGTAGAATAGTAATAATGTAGTTAAGAAATCTAAATGATCATAAATTAAAGGCAGTGCAAAAAAATGCTTCTGTGATGTAAATATTTTACAATTTAAATGTAACCTTTTTTTCACACTGCAGTAAATGAATTGTATAATAGAAATTGTGTAATCTTTTAGAAAAAAATAAATTCTTAAATCTTTCTTTTTTTTTTTTTAATTTTGGGTGAAATGTAACTCGAACATGACCTTAACAGGTTTTATGAGATTCACCCAAGTGAGGCATATTTCTACTGTTCTCCACAGTCTCTGTCTTTGGAGTGTGGAAACAGTCAGCAGACTTACGTAACCTCTCTCTCTCACATGACCATTTGCTCTTTCAGCTGGGGGGCAGGCAAGCGTGATGACATCAGTTCCTGTGTGGCTGTGATCTTTAGTGACGACCACCGTGGCTTGGTTCAGCATGATGAAGGGCAGGTTCAGGAAAGGCGAAACTGTTTCTAGACCAGCACTCTCACCTAAATAGCTGCACACACAGAAGAGCCAGCGTGAAGCGAGGGGGCCATCTGGAACTGTAGCTCATCTCTCTGTTGGTGTAAACACTCACTGTGGGCGTTTCTATTATTGGAATATGTACAAGCTGTATACGTAAACACAACCCGACCACACCTGAGAACCTCGACTGTGCTAATACCTCAGCTAGTAAGACCTGTATGGACAGAAGAGCAGCTATGCAAACAAAATGAATGGCATCTCATTTGCATTTTCAGTGTCATCTTATTTGCATTTTTGTGTTCCATCATCAAGTACATTGATTTTGCCCTTTTTGAGAACATGAATGCTGTCTGGTATCTGGCTGACATATAGCTAGTGCAGTGCAGATACGATCATGTAACGTGATTCTTTTTCTCACAATAGAAACAAAGTTAATTCTCACAAAGAATTAACATGTTTTTTTATTCATGTCTTCTACATTCATGCAGTGTACGTCATGAAGAAGCAGAAACACAAAATCTGACATCTGCATTTCTCACTGTCGCCACATTTTACAGTGAGTGAAACAAACAGTGACTGATTCCACAGATTGACTTTCTGTCAGACATGCTGGGTGACTTTTGTGTATTTGCTGCAGTTTCAAGTGCAGTCCTACTATGATATCATGATGCATCACAGTATGAATCATAATGTGTCATGATTATCATACTGTAAGGTTGTTGGCAAAACCCAACCTAGTCTTTGCCTTTTTTTTTTTTAAATACGCATGAGACATTATTGGTTATTGGCCAGTATTGGATATATAATTGAGCATGCTCATTTCTTCTATTTTTACATTTAGATTACATTTGCCATCATCTAATGCTCACTTACAGTTACCAATAGCACCAATAATTTAAAAACTAGCAATATGTGAGTCTGGTCAACTAGTCGACTAAATGATACTGCTGCTGCTAGTTAACACTGGAAATACTAGTTGTTTACGTTTTTGGCACATTTATGTTTTGCTTTATAGTTTTTACAAAAGCTACATTCAAATTATTGTCATGTATCATTTCTAAAATGTAACATTAACATTATTTTGAAAAGTGTATATCTGGAGTGGAAAACAAAATCATTTCATTTTACCTCAGACCTTGCATGTGTTTCTCTCTGTGTCCCCGGCCTACATTTTGTCTTGTTCGAGAAGCCATTTCACTAGAATATACTTCACAATAGTTAAGAAATGACTAGCATAACTTCTGTTTCATACCGACTTCAAACAAATGCTGAGTTTAATGTACAATGAATTGACTGTTTGATTCAACAGATTAGGTGGGCTATTTGAAATGGAAAGACTAAACAAGAATGATTGATTTAGTTTTTAATATTTTATTTTTTAAACAGAATGTATAATTTTATTATCAGCTAATTATCTTTATCTGACATGAATAAAATGATCAACTTATCGGTATTAGCAAAATTTTAAAATGAGTGCATGACTACTTTTTTTCTCCTTAAAGACCCCATGAAATGTTTTTACGAGCACAGTTTTCATTCCTGTGGTTATGTATTTACAAATAAAAATGTTGGGCTGTGACAACTGTCTTTTTTATTTTTATAGTGTTAGCTTACATTGCAGTCAGGAACTACGGTTTATACTTGCTATTTCTATTGAAGGACATCTCATTCCAGAGAGCATTTGATTGGACAACTTAAACACCCCTGCAAACAAGATTATCAATAATGTTCGTCCATTTTGTCAAAAGATAAAGACTGCGCATTTTTGCATGCATATGTCTAAACTTTTAGGAGTACACAGTAGGGGTGTAACGGTACACATATTCGTACCGAAAATTTTCGGAACGCGTCTTTCTGTTCGGTACACGTGTACCGATGAATACAGAGTTGTATAGCCAATTAACCACTTTTAACCACAATTAACCACCAATTATCGCAATAAGCTTTGTGTTTTTTTACTTTCGATAAGAAGCAAAGTCTCATTCCTCAAATTCTGTCCATTTTATCATGAAATTCAAACAATAAATGCCGTTTTGTTGCTCTTTGATGTGGCGTGACAGATCACTGTAGAGGCGCCTCATTTCAGCGCGGAGCGCGAGTGAATGCGATCATCTCTTCCTCTTTAATACTAGTTACAGAATAACTTAAATGAACATCTGAAGGTCTGTTTAAAGATGCAGTACAGCTTACTGAAACGTATCTCGTGTGATCGCTCAATGTTTTAACCGAGGAAAGACATCAGTGAAACAGCTGGTAAACAATATGTCACGTAGCTTTTACCTCAGAAATGCCATTCATTGTCCACATCTTGTTAGTTCGCTTGAGAAATTAACTATTTCACTACATATATGCACTATATTAGCTTATTTATTCATTATATTTTACTTAACCTGTCTTGATTATTTAATGTATATGTTTAATGTATGTTTAAATAAATCTTGAAAACAAGTTATGACTTCCACTGTGTCAATGAATATATTTTAACATCGAATTGGAGTAGAAACAGATTTAAAAATTAATGCAAAAACTGCCTGATATGCAATTTACATGTTTGCATACAATTTTTGTGTGTGTTGATTATATTTAAAATAATTAGCAACTTAATTTAATTTGCACTCTGTTGATAATTGTAATCTTTAATATTATAGTAATATGCAAGAATGTGCTTCCTATATATAGTTTACAGAATTAGCATTTTTTTATCCTTAAGAAATGTTTAATTATAATTGAATTTATTTAAAGACAGAGACACAATTTTAGTAAACCACTGTTTAATAAAAAAGAAAAAAAGCAGTTTTATGTTTCGTTTTCTCCCTCCTGCTGTACCGAATCCGACTTCAATACCGAGGTACGTACTGAACTGTTATTATAGTGTACCGTTACACCCCTAGTACACAAGCATATAGATGATAGATAGCATAAAGGTGATTGACATGGACTAAACATTTTTATCTGAAAAGCATAGCAAAACCCCTCACTATGTTCTGAACATATCTGCATTTAAATAAAGCAGTGTTTTCAAAAGCTGTGCTGAGAATCAGTTTAATGTTCATTTTTCAGCTCAGTGAGTGCTTTTTGGTAAACATCTTTGGTTTACGATGAGATTTGCCACCGTCTGCTGCGCCTCTGTTGCTCTCATTTAAAATAAGCTAGCGTGAAGCAGCCGGGGGGAGCATATGAGGAGAAAGTGCGAGGTTGTCTCTGAGGCATCCTGAAATTCATCTGTGATGAGCTTCTGTGAATTTAAAATATTGCTTTAGATCTGCTGGATTAGATAACACTTATGATTTACTACTATTAAATATGATGTCTTTAAGATAGAAGTAGAAGGGAAAGGCCTTTCTTTCTCATGGGCTGGGAATTCTGGGACACATACAAAAGTGGAATTATGTGTTATCTTTGTACAAAGGCAAGGACAAGTGTATGAGAAGACAAGTTGTGTAACAACCTGTAACATATCACTTTTTCACACTCGATTTCTTTGGTAATTGGAGACCCATATCGGAATACATTAAACGAGTGCTGTTACTATCAATTTGATCTTTCTCTACTGCAGCAGTCTATTCATTGTGGTAACATTTAATATATGATTTTAAAATCAATAAGCTTTTATCTCAGAGAACGACTTGGATCTTTTAGGTGAAATCATAGTTGAATGTTTTATTATGATTGAGTATTCAATTATTGGATTTTTCTTCTTGTGTTTACAGGAGAAATCTAAATTCCTCTTCAGAATTTACTAACAAAAATGTAGCATGGTAGGCTATTGCCTTGATGTTTGGACATTGTATCATCATGATATAAGCATGGATTTTTGTCCGACAGCAATCTTTACCTAGGCTGAAGACAATAATCTGCATCTTATGTAAATGGGCTATCCAACATCAAGTTTTGGGCTGTTTTTTTCTTTCTAGGAGTTTTGATGTCTGAAAGTTACAGTATATTTTCATAATAAAATAAACTTTTAAAATTCGTTTTATATGACCCCTTTAAATAAGTCTGACTTTACACTACAAGGGGTTTTTACAGAAGTGACATAGAAGAACCATTTTGGGTTCCCCAAAGAACCTTCAAGGATGTGTTCACACTTGTAGTTCGGTTCTCTTCATTCTTTTGGTCTGGACTAGAAAAGAAAATAATACTTTTAGTCCTGGTTTGATTAGTGTTATACTGTCATTTTTACGACCGAACCTAAAGATACAAAAACAAAAAAAAGCTTTTTGCGACAGAACTTAATGAACATCCAAAACAATGCTGTATGATGGGCTAAATGCACTTGTTATATGTGTGTACATATGATGTTATTTTTATCAGCTGAGAACTTTTGAAGAGCTTATAAAATGTGTAAAGGAGTCACACAGCTCCAGGAATTGCACACAAATGAAGATCTGCTGCTAGGAGGTGGCATTTCCAATGCCTGTACCAAACTGTAATGGACAACTTAGCTCATATGATGAGAAGAACCAGGTATGCTTGAGCATTCTATGGTTTTTAGAGTCACATCTTGTGACATCACATCCTGTTTTTAGTTCGTTTATCAGGGGTGCCCAATCCTGTTCCTGGAGATCTACACAACTGAACCAGCTAATTAAGATCTTCAGAAGCACTTGATAATTACAGACAGGTGTGTTGGATAAGGGTTGGAGCTGAACTTTTCAGGAAGGTAGATCTCCAGGAACAGGATTGGGCTCCCCTGGTTTAGATGTCTTTGGTCCGTGTTGCATTCATATTTCAGTTGAACTGCACCAGAGTTTGTTTGAAAGAAGATCAAGACCCACCTTTTCAGTGGTCTTGGTCTGCTTGTTTGGTAGTGCACCAAGGTTCGGATGGCAGCATTCACTCTTAAGCCCAGGGTATACTTTACTGTACCCGAACAGTCAAACGCACAGCCTGAGCCTTGCAAAATATAATTAATTTGACTCGTACGCATACACAGGCATTCAATGCATGCGCAGTTTTGAGCAATCTCTCGCCACGAGTTACAACCCATGTAAACATCTTTGTATTCTTTCATGCTAGAGTTGAGGGTAATGAGGTTACTTTTTGTCGTCTATATAGGCCTCCATCATCACTGTAGCTTGCATGCGTTGGTTCACCTGTTCTGTTTATGCAGTTTTTCTACGACTACCTTATGAATCGACCCCCCCTAGGGCACGGTTGCCACCTTGTGGATAAACTAATTACTGCAAAAACAATTAAATGTGCTGCGCATACGCATAAAAAGTGAACTAGGCCTATACTTTGGGCTTAATTTAAATGAACTGCACTAACAAAGCAATTGCACCAGAGTTTGTTTTAATTGAACCAAACCTGCCAAGTATGAACACACCCTAAGTAAAAAGAAAATAACCTTTTTTTCTTAGTGTGATGAACATTTGAATAATCCTAAGCACATTTTTCCACTTTTGTCAGATGAAAATGTTCCATGGATGTTAAAAGGTCCTTTGTGGAACCATCAATGTCAATAAAGAGCTTATATTTTTAAGAGTGTAGTTAAATTTCTTGCTTGTATGAGCCCAACTCTCCTTATACTTTGCCTCGCCTTTTCCTCAAAAACCTTAAAACAGAAATTGACCAATCTTATTTTTCTGCCCTGAGTTTCAGTGGAGGCTTAAACCTCTTAACCTGTCCCATCACTGGACACAAGGTGTGACCTTTCATTATCACTGTTACTCAGAAGCTTTTTGCTCACATCTGGTTCACCCTTGATGATGTCTTGGGTGTATTTCAGCTGTTTTTCTCTCATACTGTGGGCCTGAGGGTATACCTGTGCCCTCTGCCTCAAATTACCTACAAATTATCATCCTCTGATAGTCAATATTGCAAACCACTGTAAAAGCAGATCTGCACGGCTCTCTTCAAAGTCACAGTGTTTATATTTTCCTCTGTTGCTACTGACAACAGGGATCAGTTGCACGGGCGGCCTGGTTTGTCTGCATCTCAAATACTCAGCTGAAATCAGCTGATCGAGGGCTGTGGAAAATATACACACAAGCTCCCTTGTGACAATGGGTCTCTTTAAGCATGCCAAGTTATGGCAGGACGTTTCAACACGAAGCAGAACTGAGGACTGGTGTCTTAGTTGATAGTTTTAATAGTAGTTTCTGTTTTTGGCACATACAAGACGGTTGTCTGACCCAGTGCTTCGTGGCTTTAATATTAAATAGGTTGTTAGTTATTTGATGCACTGTTCTAGTTAACCTGAAGTCCATCACTACTCAGCTTTGTATAAAGTCAACATGAAATCAGAATTGGCCGTAAATGTTCCTGGTCTTGTGAATGATTCATTTGCGCATGTTTTTCCAAAGAATATATAATCTTTCATCAAAATGCTCTGCCTCTAAACCAACTTTTTTTTTAGCTGATGTTACCTAGTAAGTTTTTTATTTTTTATGTCAGTGTAATTATTAATACCTTAACATTAACTGCTATTAAATGAATGTAATGATATGATAATAATAGCAAATAAAAATAGATTTTAAAAGCACTACCATTAGGATATTTTGAAAAAAAAAAAAAAAAAAAAACCTTCCTCAAAAGTGGAAACTTTCTGTGATCCAATCAGTCCCCAAAGGATAATTTTTTTTTTTCCACTTTAAACATCCTGTTTTTATCAAATTATCTTAATAAAATAGGTCAAACGCTGTTTTGTGTTTAAAGCTAAGATTTTTGACACTGATCTTCACCACTTTCCTTTTAATGTTGATTTAAGGGCAGATTTCACAAAGTCAAAGTTCAGTTTTCACTGTGTGACACCATGTTGGTGAACCAGGCTTCTGTTTTTCACCGAGATTGCTCAACCTGGCCTCATAGCATGTGTCTGGGGACAGGTGTGTGTTTGTGTGCGAGATCTGTTGTAAAGCTCAATGTAAGCAGACAGGTGGCTGATGGTCCTGCAGGCTATTTGAGGGTTGAGTTCAGGCAGTTGGTGCTTTTTTGAGCTCTTTTGACTGATTTGGGGCATGTTTGACCTGCAAAACTCCAGGGTTTCATGTAAAGCTGCACGATATATTGAAATACTGCAAATGTACATATTGCAATGGCTTGCGTTAACTGCATGATTTTAATACTCCAAGAGATTACAAAAAGTTTTCATGGTTTAGATCGACGTAGACAGCAGAGACTAGACTGGACACATGACTGTTACATACTTGTGACATGCTTAATGTTATTACATGCAATAAGTGAAGTACTCACACTCACAGGAAGCCACCTCTCGGACAGCTTATATGGCCAAATACACAAAATTATATAAAAATGCCAGTCTTTGTGAGTAAGTATTCACCTAAACAAAGTTATGTCTTAAGCGGACTAAACAGTTAAGAAAGAAAGTGCGCGTGTAACATTATATTGGTTTTGGCAGCTCTTAAAGTGACAGCAGCCTAATAATCACTCACTGCTCTTGACTGAATAACTTTTGAAGCTTTAATAAGAATCAATATTTAATTCATATAGTGAAGACTAAGCAGTGTTTTTTTGTTTTTGTTTTTTTTTACATTTGATTATTAAATTTCTGTTGTTAAAGGGATAGTTCACCCAAAAATGAAAATTTGATGTTTATCTGCTTACGCAGTTGGACATAGTGGTGTATTAGAGGTAAAAAATGATATAAATACTCTTCGGTTTCTCGCACAAACCGATCATTTCGTGTCTTAGGGCATCAATGTGTCGTCACGAGCCGCAGGGTTTAATTTGGATTTGTCTGTGCGTGTTTTTTCGACTCTTATTGATTGTGTTCCTATTCACTCGCATTATTTGACTGACAGACGGCAACGGTTGGAGTTAAAAATCATCATTTGTGTTCTACTGAAGAAACAAAGTCACCTACATCTTGAATGTGCTGGGGGTAAGCAGATAAACATCAAATTTTCATTTTTAGGTGAACTATCCCTTTAAATAAACTAATGTAGGACTACCTTAAACCCTAAACCCCCCGGTTTACATTGACTTAGTAAGTAAAATGCTGCTGTTTACTTTCAGAAATTGTAGGGATGCTTTCTTCTCACAAAAAGAATGTGAAACATGTATGTTGGTTATATCATTTTCAGTTTTTAAATATATTTAAATATAATTTAAAATTATTTTACACACTTAAAGCATTATCGTATCGCATATCGAATATCACATTATTTAAGTTATCGCATATCACATTTTTCTTCAATATCATGCATCCCTAGTTTCACGTGTGTTGTAGGATCCATGCTATAGTTCCGATAGCTTTTCTAGTGCTGATCAGCATTTGTTGGTCATTAAACAGGATCTTTAAGCCCTCTAAAGAGGTCTCATATGTTTACCAGGGTGGGAAAAAGTCATATTAATAACCAGAGACACCTACAATCCTACAGTCTCAAATACATCACATTATAGAAGTTAAACGTGTTGTAAATGCTGTTAAATTTATATGATGATTGTATAAGTAGTAGATAGTAATTAGTAAAGTAATCCATCAATTAGTAAATAGTAAAGTAAGAGTAAAATATATGTATTTCAAGCTTCAAAAAGTTCATAAAGACATCATAAAAGTATCCATATGTGAATTAAGTGGTTTAAAAAGTCTTCTGTAGAGACATGATCACTTTATATGGTGAACTTTTAATTTAGGCTTTTACATGAACATTAATCAATGGACATACATAGACCTCATCAAATATGGTAAACGGAAGCTCAAATGTGCTTGCATAACATGAAAACCAATTAGGTTTGTTTTTCCGTAACACGCAATAATCCTATTTACCATATTTAATGTGCGTTGATCAGTGCTTGTATTTGAAATAAAACCTAATTTAAATATGTTCATCATATAAAGCAATCGTGTCTCTTCAAAAGACTTTGATTGAATAGCTCGATTCATATCAATTCATTCTACAATGAATTAATCAAAACAAGTTTTTGAGTCGTGAAAGTTTTGGACTTGCAATGGAGGACAGAAATCTCTCAGGTTTCATTAAAATTATCTTCATTTGTGTTCTGAAAATGAACGAAAGTCTTACAATTTTGGAATGACACGAGGGTGAGTAAATTATGACAGAATTTTAATTTTTGGGTGAACTATCTTTTTAACTGTGAAGGATAGATCCAAACCATAGTTTAGAGCGCAGAATGTGATTGAATTTTTTTTCACACAGCTCTTAGCAAGCACCTAGACCACCACTTACACTTTGTTCAGAAAATTTCAAAATCTAGTGTTGTCTTGGGTAACTTAAGCCCAGAAACTCAACTGAAATCAGCCATTTCATCACTCCCTGTGCATTTATCAGTCACACAATGATGTCTGTGTCATTCTCCCCAAGCACTTCTCTTTGCCTCATACCCACAGCTTTTGTGTGTTTTCTTTTGTCTGGGTTTTGTTGTTGCCAGTAAGTGTGTTGTCAGTTGATCCTGTTACATACCCGGCGCATGAAAGACGTGATTCATTGTGGTATCTCACACAAGCCCTCAGACCGAACACTCGTCTCCAGTGTCTCTGTCTCACCTCACAGTTTTCACTCTGTCGCTTATTCTTTTTAACATGACGCTCATGGTCACGCATCCACTCAAACTCTAAATGAATGAACAAGTTCTCATGAAAGCATCTATGCACACCACTGTCGGCCTTACTGCCTCAAGGTCACTCTCTGAACACAGATAAAAGCAGTGTAATAGTTAATACAGTTAAAATGTAGTCAGATGGTGTTTTACATGCGTTACGCATCACATGTTGTGGTCCAGGGTTGTTTTTCAGATTCCTGCCTTTGTGGAGACAGTTATAGCCCTGGCAATAGGCCATGTGCTTAAATTTTTGTGTGTACATGTCCTTAAAGGGATAGTTGACCCAAAAAAAGAAATTGTCATAATTTGCTTACATTCATGACATTCTTTCTTCCGTTGAACACAAAAAGAAATGGTTTGAGCAATGTTTACGCTGCTTTCTCCCATATACTGTCAAGCACCAACTACTTTTAGACTATAGTTTTCTGGTACTTTTTTGCCCGATTGGTAGTTTAAAACAAAGATTATTGGAGTATGTCTTACTATAGAAAGTACTATTTCAGTCTACTTCAAAATTTCAGTTTGTTACTAGTCACTTGAGTGAAATTCTTTTTCAAAATACACCTATTTTTTCAGGCTATATGAAAGAGAGCAGCGTTAACATTTTGTTAAACATCTTCTTTTGTGTTCCATAGAAGAAAGAAAATCATGGTTTTAGAATAACCCAAGGGTAAATGATGACAGAAATGGAAGTCTCTGGGTTCTTTTTTGTGTAATGGCTGTTCCCTGATCCACAGAATTGTTCAATTATGTAAATGAAATTGCGCGGCCCTCAGAAACCTTTACGTAACATCCCTATCGACTGTTTGCGAACATGATTAAAAGCTCAGGTTAAATAGCTATGCTAGAGAACAAATTGTTTTCAGCTCACAATAAGTATACAATAAATCTTAGTGTGTTTGTAGTCATGTGTTTTGATGTGTTTGTGTGAGTTTATGGAGCTTTTCCCATGGTTCGCTTTAGCCCACACCCAAGAGTTTAACATATGTGCCCAAAGTATACTTTGAAAAGCCGTTGGGTTGCAGATGCCTCTGCATCTTCCCAAAACAGAATGTGTGTTTGCTCTCTCACACACAGACACTCTCTGGCCCACAGACAGGAAACTGTATTAACGACTTGGCAGGAAGCCACCGTCCAATCACAGCGCAGGGCTTGTTGCTATGTGAGTTTGGAGTCTGCCCCCACTGAACTCTGAGAGGAAAGTTTGCTAAGGTAAATCTGAGGCGTAAAGGTTCCTCGTGCAGTGTGTTAAGGTAATTTTTTTAGTGTTTGTTTGCTAGAAAGAAAACAGACTTTAACTGCAGATTAAAAGTGGGACAAGGCGGGAACGTTGTTGCAGACTGCAACCGTTCCACAGACAAAAACAGAAGTAATGACAACATTGTACCTCCCATGAGAAATAAGGCAAAGTAAATAATCACCAGTCTTCTGATATTTGTGTAGGATTGAGTGTACAGGGTGAACTGGTGAAAAGCAGGCATGAAGAGTGTGCAGAATCCTGAATGGATAAAGTCTCTTTGTATTTACAACAGAGAACAAAGACACCATGGCAGTCCATGGGAAAAACTGCCCTGACAATTACAACACACTGACATCCACGTTACACACACACTAGCTTTGTCCCAAAACCTATTCAGCTGCCTACCTAGGCAGCAATTTAGGATAATTAATAGAGCATATTTATTCTAGCTTCTAAAGCCGCTTTTTCACCATGGTGCCGAACGGTTCTTAGAATGGTAAGGAACGGTTCCAGTTGTGTTTCCACTGGAGCCTGGTACGGCAAGGCACAATTACAAACCGTTCTTGGCCCGGAATTCTCGGCAAGGTTGTCTAACCATGCTGAATTGTGCTGATAGAATGCGTGTACTGATGTCGACACACAGGATTGGTCACTTGTCTGTTGCCTGGCTGCCAGTTTCTCCGTAGCTGGCTAATTTGAGCAACGGAAAAGCAAATTAATAATAAAATTAAAAGAAATATCCGATCATTCTCCATAACACGGTCATTATTTATGCCACGTTCCAGGCAACCCGTAACCCGTGTTTTTCCAACCTTCTACCCGTGAAAGTGCACTGGAACAGCAGTCAAACCCGTGACTTCCCACCCGTGAACTCGTACTAGATTGATGTACTCACAGTTACGCATTCTGACATCACATAGCCCGCGAAACAACAATAGCAGCCCCTACGGATGTGGTGTTTATGCAAGTGCACGGTAAAATAAGGCTACTCTCGCCTTATGCGCCATTTTCCTCCTCCGTTTCCCTTAAATAAGCAAGGAGTAAGCACTTTTGGCGATAGAAATAATTGTAAATGAGCATAAGCCCCATACGGTGCGCCATGCTGGTTTGTTTACACTCAGGCAGTTTGGCTTGACTTGCCTGGAACGCTACAAAGTCGTGAGTCGTGGTTTGAAGTCCTGACTTACGGGCTCAAAAACCTGCCTGGAATGCAGCATTACATCTCATTTCATCAGTAAACCTTTGCGTTATCAAGGCAACGACTGATGCTTTTGTATTACATTCCAAAGCAGGGTTGCCAGGTTTTCACAACAAAACCCACTCAATTGCTTCTCAAAACTACCTTTGTCGTGTTTCAGTGGACAGTCCCTCGGTAAAAATCGCGTTCTGGGGGGTAAAATATGCGTTTTTGGTGGGGTTCCCCTGGTAAGGGCTAAATATCATGGTATTTGTGGTCACTTCAACCCGCGGACATGAAAAACAACCCGCGGCAACAGTGTTAAAGTAGCCCAATTTGGCGGGAAAACCGCAGACTTGGCAAAGAGCAGCCGTTATCAGCCCCACAGTAGAAAATGAATCCGTAACCGTACCAGCTGGCCTGGATCAGCATGGAATGTAACGGTTTCGCAATGAGAACCGTTCGGCCCTTTAGTGGAACAGCAGCTTAAGATACCAAACAAAGATTTTGAGCAAATTCTAAAGCAGCAGTCCCATAATGCAAAGTGCAGTGAAAAAAATCCATCCAAGATGGTGGATGGACAAATGTTTATTATAAATGTATTTAATTAAATCGAGAAAAGTATTAATTAAATAGTTAAATCAATCTAAGTAGAAATGTACCATTTAACTTAAAAGGATAGTTTTATGTTGGAGTTTAATGTTAGCATGTTGCTTAGCTAAACATTATTGTCTTCTGTAGAAGCTGCTTATTTTATAATTGATGAACTTAACACAGTTATTGAACTGAATAAATACTGAACCAACTTGAGCTCAACAATGACACTTGTCTTCTGTAGAGCTGCTTTACGTTTAATTTTGTCTCATTATTGATGAAATTTGGATCATTGATTGCTGTTTTCCTGTCTATTACTGTGAAGCTACTGAAACAATCTATATTGTATAAAGCACTATATAAATAAAGGTGACTTGACTAACAGCATGATTCTCCTAATTTAAAAACACTGAGCACATCACACGATTATTAAAGGGATTGTACAAAAATGGAAATCCGGTCATCATTTACTCACCCTTATGTTTTTTTCAAAACTGTATTACTTTCTTTCTTCTTTGGAACATAATATTTTGAGAAATGTATGGACAAACAACACGGATACAAGGGAAGGCAATGGTCACCAAAATGGTTTGGTTACCAACATTCTTCACAATATCTTATTTTGTTTTCTACAGAAGAAAGAAGGTCATACAGGTGTGTAAATGATGACAATTTTTGGGGGAACTATCCCTGTAATATGTGTGTGCTCAGTATCTGTCAGCTTAGTAAGATGCTAACATAAAACTTGGAATCAGTTGTGAGTACAGGTTCTCCATATTCTTCACAACGAGGAGTGCTGTTTGTTTGGCACCCAGAGTTGTTGCCCATGTAGACTAGAGCATTACAAATCAGCAACTTATGAGGTTCATGCTGTCTTTGAAGATAGCTGTGCGTGTAGGCAGTAGACAGCAAGGCAGCTCACTAGGGTTTATAAAAGAGCTGCTGTCTCTCAGACTGCTGTGAAGTACATCATGGTGTGGTCGGCTTCTATTCATGGCCTGTTATAGGAAGTAATTATAGGGATGCATTTAGATCAGCCAGTGAGGTTGACCTGTCTGTCTTCCGTCTTGTGTCTCTCTCTTTCCATTTCTGTCTGGTCATTTGCCTACTGGATAAGCCAAAATGTACCATGATACTACCACGTTTTTTGGACATGTACCACAATATCTCACAAAAACATGGTACCCAAAATCAAAAGTAGCTTATTTCAAAATCATTGAAGCTTGTTATAAAGTATCATTATAGGGTTAGTTCACCCAAAAATGAAAATTCTGTCATTAATTACTCACCCTCATGTCGTTCCACACACCCGTAAGACCTTCGTTTATCTTCGGAACACAAATTAAGATATTTTTTGATAAAATCCGATGGCTCAGTGAGCCATCGGCTCATTGCAAGCAATATAATTAACACTTTCAAATGCCCAGAAAGGTACTAAAGACGTATTTAAAACAGTTCATGTCACTACAGTCGTTCAATCTCAAGATCGAGAATACTTTTTGTGCTGCCAAAAAAACTAAATAACGACTTTATTCAACAATATCTAGTGATGGGCGATTTCAAAACACTGCTTCATGAAGCTTTACGAATCTTATGTTTCAAATCAATGGTTCAGAGCGTGTATCAAACTGATGAAGCCTCGTTTACTGAAATCACGTGACTTTGGCAGTTTGATACAAGCTCTGAACCACAGATTCGAAACAAAAGATTCGTAAAGCTTCGAAGCTTCATGAAGAAGTGTTTTGAAATCACCCATCACTAGATATTGTTGAATATAGTCGTTATTTTTTTTATTTTTTTTTTATTTTTTGGCACACAAGAAGTATTCTCGTCGCTTCATAACATTAAGGTTGAACTACTGTAGTCACATGAACTGTTTTAAATATGTCTTTAGTAGCTTTCTGTGCATCTGAAAGTGTTAATTATCTTGCTGTCAATGGAGGCCTCACTGAGCCATCGGATTTTATCAAAAATATCTTAATTTATGTTCCAAAGTTGGACTTACGGGTGTGGAACGACATGAGGGTGAGTAATAATGACCGAATTGGGTGAACTAACCCTTTAAGACAGTTCCAATACAATCTCATAGCATTTCATAACAATTTTAGGTTTTGTCGAATTGGCAGCTAATTCGCATGAATTTGTACAATATCATTTGTATGAATCTGCTTACGCCCCAGTGACTGTTATGTATAGAGGTGGAGTAGGGGTAAACCTTCATGTTTACTTTTTTCTAAAAATTGTACGTTTTCATACAATTCACATCATACGAAATCGGCACCTTATAAAATAATTGCGTTTTCCTGTAAAATTGGGTTGGACAATTCAGCCCCCAACACACCACCACACCACCATGTAAATACCATTGTCAGAATAGTACTATTTTATATATGAAACTAAACTTTATATAAGATATTACCATCTGATGCCATCTTTGCGCATGGTACTATTGCAGTAAAAATGGCTATGCATGTAAGGCTGGATGGTAGCCATAGTGTTCCATCATAGCTGTGGGTTTTGAAGCGATGATTTCTGTGTAATCTGACTGCCCTTCGGACCCTGACATCCAGACTCTTAAAAAGCCCCCACTGTCTGACTACTCAACTGAGTACATCTAGATCATATATTAGCAATGGACTTCAGACAAATTACTTCATTTAAAATGTTCTTTAATGTCTAAAGGTCATTGAAGTCTAAAGCAATGCCACTTTATGCCAGTCAGATCAGTGCCAGCGTCCTCTAACGTCTCCCATGGGTGACACACACACACACACACACACACACTGCAGTACTGCTCATCTGTTCTCCACTCACACTAAACTGACATCATCCTCTTCTTCTGTCCCCTCCCTCCTTTTTTCTCTCTACATGAAGGATTCCTCTCTGTTCTTCTGTTCTGGCCATCAGATGATGTATTGACTAAAGTCACTTGGATCACTGAGACATTTAGAAAGACAAATCTCTATGATGTTTTGCTTTTTAAGAACAACATCCTTCATAGAATGAAGATGCCATGCAGAGACCGAAGTCTCAGATCTAACTGTGTTCTATCTAGACCAAAGCTGGGATCCATTTCAGCCCTACTCAGTCAGTGTGTAGTTGTTTGACTTTTGACTCTCCATATAGAGCTGTAGGTTTTAGAGTGTGCAATTTGTGTTACCAAATCAGGCAGTGAACTCCTCTTCACCCCCACCAATGTGTCCTGTAAGACAAATATAGACTCTTAACCCCCCAAAACCCCTCTGTACAAACCAACACCAGATCTCACACCTCTCTGTGTGTTCATGTGGCAAAGTTTGGGTGCATGTTTAATCTGTGCCTTCAAACCGTTTAATACACAGCTAGTTTCAATCATTTTAATCACTGTTCTATATTATTGTGCTGCCTTCTTTAAGGCTAGCTGCATTTATTTGATCAAAAATATAGAAACAGTAATGTTGTGGGTATAATCACAATTTAAAATAACTGTTTTCTATTTTAATATATTTTAAAATGTAATTTATTCCTGTGATGCCATAACTGAATTTTCAACAGCCATCAGTTTAGGGTAAGATTTTTTTTTTTATAATGAATACTTTTTATTGAGGAAAGACACTTTACATTTTTTAAAAATAACATTTAAGGCATTTACTTTTCATTTATTAATGCATTTGAACTTTCTATTAATTAAAGAACCCTAAAAAAATGCATTTATTTGATCAAAAATATAATAGAAACAGTAATGTTGTGGGTATAATTACAGTTTAAAAAAACTGTTTCTATTTTAATATATTTTAAAATGTAATGTATTCCTGTGATGGCAAAACTGAATTTTAAACAGCCATTAATTCAGTCATCAGTGTCAAATAGTTCTTCAGAAAGCATTATGTGCTGGTTTGGTGTTCAGTTATCATTCAGTTATTATTGGTGCTCAATTATTAATAATTGTACTTAGCATTATCAATGTTGAAAACAGTTTTTGCTGCTTAATAATTTTTTTTTTTTTTTTTAGGGTTCTTTAATTAATAGAAAGTTCAAATGCCTTAATAAATAAAAATAAATAAAAAATAAATGCCTTAACTGTTACTTTTAAACAATTTAATGTGTCCTTGCTCAATAAAAAGTATGCATAAAAAAAAAAAAGAAAAAAAAAGAAAGAAATCTTACCCCAAACTTTGAATGGTAGTTCTAATCATGGTTTCTAATCATGGATATTAAGCAGCAAAACTGATTTCAACATTAATAACGAGAAATGTTTCTAGAGAACTAATCAGCATTGAAGACTAAAGTAATGATGCTGAAAATTCATTTTATTTGCTATTTGAAATAGTAGTATTTCACAATATTGCCATTTTTACTGTATTTTTTTTTATCAAATAAATGCCGCTTTGCTGAGCATAAGACATTTCAAAAAAAATATTAAAATATCTTAATTATTCCAAACTTTTGACCAGTAGTGTATAAGTAACATGTAACACATGCTTCCCAAAAAATAATGTTCATTTGTTTTTGTTTTTTAAATGTAATTACATGCATGTGACATTCTGTCCACCAACACAGGACAGGAACAGAGCAAAGGTCAGGATCATTGTGTCCCCAGTAGGACAGCTCTTTGATGAGTAATAAGTCAGCCCAATTTTAGAACGGCCTGCTTGTGTTGTAAGAGACCTTGGTTGTGTGGATGTCATGGAGACCTGTGGTGATCTTCATGACCTTCTGCCTGTGAATCTGTCTCTAGCAAGACAAAATATATGGTGTACTTGTTGTGGTGTATTTGTGGGTGCCACAGTACAATTTTTGCACTGGTAAAACCTCTCACAGCTGAGAGAGATGGAATTTGCTGCAGGCAGCACTGTATAAAACCAATAAATGGTGTGATTTTGTTAATTAGACAACATGAGTGGTGTTTTTAGGTCACTGGGACATGTGCGTCGGCTGTGTGTGGATCCTAGATTGAGTCACATTGTTTTTGTTTTTTTATATCTGTCTCAGTGGACTGATGGTGTTGAATGAGAGGAAATGTGTTAGAGCTGGACAATATGGCTAATATATACCCAAATATTTTGTATTTTCTCCAAAAAAAAAAAAAAAAAATTTTTTTTTTTTTTTTTTTTTTAGTAAGTAAAGTAAAGCCTCTGTTGTGAACTGGATTCAAAGAACTAGGTTTAAGCAAGAAATAAATGCAATAAAAATCTAGTTGGGATATTTTTGGCATAGTTCACCCATATACTCATCCTCAAGTTGTTCCAAACCTGTATGAATTTCTTTCTTTTGCTGAACACAAAAGAAGATATGTTGAAGAATATGGGTAACCAAACAGTTGACTGTCCCCATTGACTTCCATAGTATAAAAAAAAAAAAAAAAAACTATGGAAGTTAATGGGGCCCATCAACTCAAAATATCTTCTTTTGTGTTCAGCAGAAGAAAGAAATTCACACAGGTTTGCAACAACTTGAGGGTGAGTAAATGATGACAGAATTTTCATTTTTGGGTGAACTATCCCTTTAAGGGTGCGTTCACACTTGTAGTTCGGTTCGTTTGGTTCATTTGGTCCGGACCAAAGAAAAAAAAAAAACAATTAGTCCTGGTCCGGTTAGCGTTCACATTGGCAATTTTATCACCGAACCAAAAGATACCAACCTTAAGGCATAGGGATACATTCACAACGTGATTGGACGGATCTTATGACGTATTGCCTATTTTGAGACGGAACTTACCGAACATCCAAAACAGTGCTGTTTTCTGAGGTAAGTGCGCTCGTTGTGTGTGCGTAGCCTGCATGTGATGGTATTTTGGCCAGCTGGGAACTCGTGAAGAGCTTATAAAATGTGTAAAGTAGTCAAAACACCGGCGGGAATCCATCCATCACACACACAAATGATCTGCTGCATGGAGACGCGCGTCTGATGTCTGTCATGAGCAAACTCGCGACTATGACAAGAAAAACCGACATGCGTGAGGATTCTGTCCTTTTTAGGGTCTCGTCTTCCTGTTTTTGGTTCGGTTACATGTCTTTGGTCCGTGTTGCGTTCATATATCATTCGAACCGCACCAGAGTTCGTTTGGAAGTGGACCGAGACCCATCTTTTCAGCGGTCTCGGTCAGCTTGTTTGGTGCGCACCAGGGTTCGGATGGCAGCGTTCACATATGTTCAAATGAACCGCACTAACCGAGCAACCGCACCAGGGTTCGTTTTAATCGAACCAAACATGACAAGTGTGAACGCATCCCTAAGGCTCAGTGACATTTACCATTGCTCAGCGAAATTTCATCTGCGAAATTCTGTCATTCCAATAAGCTCGAAAAATTCCCTGAGCAGATTTCACCTATGTTCAATTTGTTCATGCGAAATTGCCATGCTGACAGAAAGCTGCTTTGTTTGAAAGTGATTTTTGTGTGAGCAGTGCTTCATTGATCTATAGACAATGGGCCTTTTTTGCACACAAAATTTTAGCTGCTCTCTCATGCCCACGAATTATGAAATGAGTGGGCTTGGAATTGGTATACTGACAGAAAACTTAATAAAATAAAAAGAGCATTAACATCATCATAAGATTCATAATATTGTTTATTTATGTAATACTCTATTATTTTGAATTACTGTATCTATTGGAAACTGAGGGCCAAGTAAATCACCTTACAATTATTATATCGTAAAGATCAGATTTGTGACCCAGTGCTATTACAGGTGCATCTCAGATGCTTTTGTGTAGTGGAAGGTTAGTTTTTATATAAAGTTGATCTCTGCTTTTTACCTTTGACCACAGAGGCATTATCAGTGCACATAGCCTCATGCAGAGAAACGTGTCAGTCTAGAACTGTAGTGTTTAAACTGATCTCTCTGGTGCAGGCCGTAAGCAGATTTACCATGCTGGAGTCATCTGTAATCTGCTATTGCGCCAGCGCTGCATGTGGACCGATAAAACCTCTTTTGCATACACAGTTGTGCAGGTACAAGCCGTCACAATCAAATCCTTCACCCAGCAGTGCAAAACTTTGACTGTAGAAGAAATGAATACCTTCTGGCCGTGTGTTATTCGCATATCATGGAGAACAGGATTCTTCTTGGTATTTTGAGGAGTTTGATGTATTATGTAGGCTTACTGTAACATTAACAACTCAAAGCTTCCTTCCCAGTCCATTCAGATCATGTGAGTCAAAGGAAAAACTTTTAAAATGTAAAAAAAAAAAAAAGAAAAAATACATGCATGTGCCAAGTTCTTATAATTGTAATCATGTATTCATGTTGTTTTTAAATGGTTTTGAAAAACTTTTATTTTCAACAAAAGTTATATATATGGTGTAACCATGAATTAAACATATTTCTCTTGCACCCTGAGTAAAAATTATGAATTATTAATTTATAAATATGATTAAGAGCCACAATTTACAACCCTAACTAACCTTACCTTGTCAAAAAAGGAAATTTATTAGACTTGATGGTCTTCAGGAGTCATTTCTATGATGTCATTTCCGGCTTTATGGCATTTTATGCATGTTTTTCAAATAATTCTAAATTATACTATACATTTATATATTTTTATATATTGATATTTAAAAAAAACTGTTTCACTACTATTTTTTTTTAAATAATTATAAAAAATACCAAAAAGGTTAATGAAAATAAAATAAGGGTTTATTTTTAAGAAATAATATCATGACCTGACATTTTCTAATTTATGCCTCGAAAATGATTTAAATTAATTTGAATTTAGAAATTAAGACATGTTATCATAGAAGAGGTGTACTCAAGTTAATTACGTTTTTATGTATTTTATGAATAATTACAGTAGTACTGGTTAATACATTAAATCATTAAATCATCATGATTATATTACTTCCATGAGCTCATTTAAGTCAGAAACGTGACGCAAGTATTGAAACATATACACAAATACATGTCCGACATCCAAGTTACCTTTGAATCTGTTAAAGGTGCAATATGTAAGAATTTTGCAGTAAAATATCCAAAAAACACTTGGCCAGTGTTATATATTTTGTTCACTTGAGTACTTACAATATCCCAAATGTTTCCAACCATTTGTAAATCGTGAGAAAAGTGACCAAGAAATTAACCAAGGATCCGGGACGTGTGAGGAGTCGCCTGTCAGTTGCGTCATACCCACGTTACCCTCGGTTTCCAGTTTTATTTTGTAGAAACCATGGAAACACCAAAGACGCTTTAATATTTACATGTTTTAATAGACAAGAGAACAACTGTTTTGATATATTTATAGACAGAAAATGAATTATTGTTATATAGCTCAACACGTTTAGTCTTATTTTTTTAAATCAAATTTTCTTAATTTTTTTGCGAGTACAATGCTTTACCATGCCTCAGAAAAAACACTATTTTGTGAAGTAGCTAACAGCGCAATCAGATGCAGATTTATTTTTAGTAACAGTAATACAGCATTTTCTCCATCATACAATACGGTTTAAAGTTAATTGCATGCCATTTATCAACACAAGCCATCCAGCATTTAACATGATATTCTAAAATCGATCTAGCTTACTGCAGTGTGCAACAAGCGTCTCACAGCAGCCACCGAGCGAACACACAGAGTAACGTTATAACATTTTCAACACACTCAAATGTATCTAATATGATAAACAAAGCTGCGTTACCTCATACTCATGACCGGAAAAGCGGAAGCAGCGCCGGCGACTGTGTCATAATAAAAGTTCCGCTGCTCGCGGTGTGTGTTGCGCAATTGCTCCAGCTCCCGATTCTTTTGCCCTGGCTGTGAAGTGAAGACCACATGTTCCAAGGTTCAGCGCCTTTGTTTTGAATAGGCCTCTACCGACCTCCAGCGGACAGAAAATCTTACATATTCCACCTTTAACTCTAATGCTAGTATGCTAACACGCTAAAGCTGGAGAGAGAGTCAGTTTTAGGCCCTGTACACCTGGTATTAAGATGAGTTTTGGTCAATTGGATCACAAGTGGACGACGTCAAATACACTTGTAAACGGGGTCTAAAATGTTTTGAGCTTGTCCACTTTCCACCACTTCCAGAGGTAGTCGAAAACGCATTAGACCGAATGACTTTCATAGTGAAACGCTCATGTGGTCGAATGTGTTCAAACAGCCACAAAAGCTGTTGTTCTCTGCTGTTCTCTGTGTGTTTTTCCATCATATCCGGTCATGCTCATATATAAATTGCGTGAGCTTATTTTGTCCATTAGATAGAAAGATCTGAAAAATGCCCATTCATTTTGAAGAAATGGTTGAAAGTTGAAAGCGTCAGAGGTGGTTGAAAGTGGACAAAAGAGACGGATTAAAACACCAGGTGTAAATGGGAATGTGTCTCCCTCGTCCTTAAAACCAGGTGTAAACAGAGCCTTAGAGACCAGAATATAATACAGACATGGATAGTGGGATCATTTGACTTGTACACCCAGTATTCCCTAGCATTGTGGAGGGAATTTTACACAGAAAAGCTCCACTCTGGTGTTTTCTTCTGCTGAATGGACTGTTTACAAATACAAATTAAAAGGTGACGGGAAAGATTTTTGTCACCTGTAATGGACACATTACACCGATCATTTCTTTATGACAGAAAGATAGACCTTTATTATCATCTCATTACAATCCCCCTCTCTCTCGCTCTCTGTCAGTCATCAGGATTGCTGTGAGGGGTGATGAAACATGAAATCGTCCTCATAATTACAGAACACCGATCATTCTGATCCCAGCTGCTGTTGAGAGAAATTTCAGTACAGCAGCAAATCTTTTTCTCCTCTGCCGTTGGTTATATAAATGTACAGCTTAACTCTCTCCAGCAGTGTTGGGTTAATCTACAGCAGGAGAAACCAGGCAAGCACCCACAATGCCGTCTGATTATGCAAACAGCGAGGAGAGTTTGCTGTAAATTTGGGTCAAGACTAGTGTTTTTGTAAGATATGAGGAACTGAATATATCAGCGGTACTGTGTTCTGTTTTCACTTAGTGGTATGCAGTTTGTAGTTTTGTCGGTTTACCTCTTTTATCTCATATCATGGAAAAACAAGATTGCTCTTGCTCTGTCGAAATAAGAGTTTGATGTACTGAAAATACTGTAAATACTGTAACAGTCACAACTCAAAGATTCATTCCCAGTCTATCCATTCAATTTATTGAAACTGAACTGTTCATTAGTAACCATCAGTGTTATGACATCACCATGAGTTCATTAACATATAACTACCCATGTCTACATATCAGTGCAACCCAGACTCATTTAAAAAATGTGCCTGTGGTGACACTTCTGCAAAATTATGTTGTTTTTGCACATTTTCATGACAAATGAAATACCCAGAGAGTAGAGCTAAAAGCTTGTTTTATTCAAAATATTTGTACTGTGAATCTGGCACCATGCATATATGCACATAAACATATATTCTATCATGTTTGAAAATAATATACCATTTATTGCAAACCTAACCGATAGCGTTAACAAAAGCCAACATGAGATAAAACACATTTTCTGAAGCAACCATACCATTTTTGAGTTGAGCGTTTTTATCGTGACTTGTTTCACAGGACTTGTACCAGGGTTGCCAGGTTTTCACAACAAAACCCGCCAAATTGCTATTCAAAACTAGCCTAAAATTAGCCTAATCGCATTTGGGGGGGAGGGGTAAAATCCATGTTTTCCCCAGTAAAATTTGAATTCCAGGGACTAAATATCATGATGTTTGGGGTCGCTTCAACCCGCAGACATGAAAAAGGGTTGCCAGATTTTCACAACAAAAACAGGCCAATTGCTACTCAAAACTAGCCCAATAGCATTTCAGGGGGGGAGTCCCCCTGGTAAATATCTCATTCTGAGGGGTAAAAGGGGTTTCCCTTGTAAAATTCTCATTTCAGGGGCTAAATATCATGTTATTTCGGGTCACGGACATGAAAAACAACCCACGGCAACAGTCTTAAAGTAGCCCAATTCTGCATGAAAACCAGGGACTTGACAACACTGGGTGAGCTCTCGTGTAAGTTTACTACATCACAAAAGCCATACATTTGGAGCCGTTTATGTGATGCAATTTTTTTTTTTTTTAATCCTGCATCATGGTAAAAGTGTTTTGAGGTCATGAAAATAAATGTTTATTAATCAATAAGCTGTAATCACAATTTTTGGGAAAAGAAATAAAAGTTGTTGTTTAACTGCCGCTAGTGTTTATTTCAGTTGGAAAATGGTCATAACTAAATTATGAATTTGTTTAATGCAAAAAAAACAAATGTCTAAAAAGTAGCAGCATGACTTTACACCTTACACAACATCCCTGAGTTTGCTGATGTCAAACTTGGATAAGAATAATGTGTCTCTAGTTGGATTTGTATATAGAGTAGGAACATGTTGTCTTGTGCTCATCTGGTGGGTGGGGGTGTGTGTGTGGCTCAGGTATTCCCTATGGCAATGCCAGAAATCTTTGACCTTGTAGGGAAATTTTTTGGTCACCATTAGAAAAAAAACAGTTTTCTGTGATTGGTAGTTTTAGGGGTAGGTTTAGGATTAGGAACTATACAGTTTGTACAGCATAAAAATCATTATGTCTATGGAAAGTCCCCATAAAACATGGAAACACAACGTGTGTGTGTGTGTGTGTGTGAGTGTCCAGTTGCATTTTCTTCTATTTGCACGTGTACACATACTCTAATAATGCTAGCCTAGCACTCAAGCGCCCGAAATAGCTCTATATTATATAAGAAACACTGGTGTGTTCTGTCCTGTCCTGTCCTAGATCCAACAATCGCGTACAGTAAACATAATTCTGATCACTCAAAATATGTGGCATGTGGAGGGTAAAAATATGCAAATGCTGGAATGCAGCAAGCACATGTGAGAACATCTCCAGGTGACAAATGTGTGTGTGATGATAGGAACGGTCTAAAACGGACTGGATCACTGAATTACTGACCTATACTCTGAAAGGGAGAAAGAATCTTTTTAGGTAAATTATAACCTTTGCGATGCTACTCATGAACAAATATTGCCTAGTAAACAGAGTAAAAATCACTACTGATTGACATGCTTCATGCCCAAGTCCCAAGTCAAGTTTTTTGTTTGTCTGTTGTTGTTTTATGTCGTAATATTTTTGTTTCGCTTTATGTTGTACTGTTTTTTGTTTTGTTTTGTTTTGTTTTGTTTTGTTTTGTTTTGTTTTGTTTTGTTTTTTGTTTTGTTTTGTTTTGTTTTGTTTTGTTTTGTTTTGTTTTGTTTTGTTTTGTTTTGTTTTGTTTTGTAGCCACATTAGTTTGGCTGATGTTAGACTGTTTTTTTTTGGTGAGAGAGTAAGTTCAGGCAGTTCATAACATGGAAGAAATGTATGGGGTGCTGGTAATTTATTCTTCCTTTGTGTTGTTTTTTTCTGCCTCTCGTTTGCTCCTCCTCCCTGTCTGTTCTGTCACTCCTCCCCTGCTGAAACTTTACCTTTAACCTACATGAGGCAAATACTCTTTCTCTGTCTTTCTCTCCCCCTTTTTACTCCTCCCTTTCAGCTGGCAGCTTGAACCCCATTCTTTTTCACTCTGTTGTCTGCGGTTTCTCCATGTACAGTTAGCACGTGGGAGGAGTTCCCTATAAGAATGTGTGTGTACACACTCATATGGAAATGAATACTGCAACAACAGGCTTGACAAATACACCTCCCACTAAACAACTCAAGAAGCCTTGAGACTCTTCAGGCTCTTATAAGATTGTGTTTATGAAATACAGACAAGGTTATATGTAAACATGGCAGGAATAAACAGGAACAAACATCATTATCTGCTGTCATGGCATTTCCACCGTAGACTCTGTGCAGAGATCTGGCTCTTTGTTTCACAAAGTCACGCGAGATTGACTATCAGCTGTTCGCTTGGGGTGACACTAGCCCTGCACGTGGCTTTTCTCCACCCTCTGTGCTGCCTCCTGTGATTGGCAGGAGCTTAGAACGTGCTGATTGGGCAGAAGTGTTCTGGGCCTCGCCTACTGACTCAAAGAGCTGCGTTTGTGCTGGAAATGTAGAACACCAAGAGAAGGATGATGTCATAATGGAACTTAATGAAGGAAAACACAATGTCCCTTTCCTTGCTAGAGCTCCAGATCTAAGAACCTTGTTTTGTTTTTCATTTCATACACATTTAAATTAGTATTTTAAATGGGATTAGTATTTTAATGGAGAAAAAGAGAAGTTCTATTGTATTTCTATGATTTAATTTCTGACCAAAACAAGATTTGGAAAACTAAGTTGTACAATCAACATTCACTATTAAAACTTGTCAGAGCACTGCCCACAATTCTGTTGCACTTAAAGGGTTAGTTCACCCCAAATGAAAATTCTGTCATTAATAACTCACCCTCATGTCGTTCCACACCCGTAAGACTTTCATTCTTCTTCGGAACACAAATTAAGATATTTTTAATGACACAATACTGTCAGATTTCTTTCCATAGACTGCCTTTGCAACTACCACTTTGATGCTTCAAAAACTTCATAAAGAGATCAGAAAACTAATCCATATGAATCAAGTGGTTTAGTCCAAAGAGGATTGATGACAAACAGATTTAATTTAGGCTTTTACTCTCATGTAAACATTGATCAGCGAATATAAGCAGAAGCTCAAATCAAACCTACTACACGCGTGAGAATAAACCTCTTAAGGAAGCTCAAACGTGCTGCATAATACATGAGAATGAACCTCATTGGTTACACAGCACGTTTGAACTTCTGGAAGAGGTTTGATCTCACGCCTGTAGTAGGTTTAGTTCCGAAGAAGAACGAAAGTCTTACCGGTGTGGAACAACATGAAGGTGAGTAATAAACGAAATAATTTTCTTTTTGGGGTGAACTAACCCTTTAAAGACATTTTTATGGTCCGTACCAAATAAAACTTGGAAATTTGGGTTCAAAGAAATCCAGAATTTGTGCTAAATGTGACATTTTAATGGTGTTCATGCACTCATCTCATAATAAAGAAAACATCAGGGTAAAGATATTGTTTTAAAAATCGTTCTAATTTTAAAAGAATACCAGAGTCCACAAAACAACTTTAATGATAACGGCGCAGAGAAACAATATTGTTGGAATCACTTTTTTTTTTTTTTTTTTTCAGCTGATGAACAATAAAAACATTGACAGCCAATCAGAATCCAAAACACTTTAAAGAGCTTGAGCATTTAAAGTTTAGGAGTGTGAAAATGTAAAGTCGGATGTTCATACAATAACAGACCGACATTCATCTAATATTAATTAGAACGTTGTGCAAGTTTACTGCATCAATGGCACCACAAACTTCACATGCTTTTGAAAATCCAGTGTTTGGTTGATCATGATGAGCTCTCATTGTCACAGCTGATGGCTTTCTTCTTCAATGAGATGTTTTGGTGTCATGGTAGCTTTGTTTCCAGTTGGACCGTTAAAGAACGCGAACTTCGAAACTCCTGAAGTGTCTCCTATTTTGTGTGTGTTATGCATCAGACGTTCACTCAACGTGATGTCTGAGGCTGAGACTATCTAGTTACGTACCTTCAGCAAAAGAGCACTTGTTGTGTGGAACCTGTTGCCAGCAGAAGCTGACTATGGTTTTACTTTGGGTTATATGTTTGTGCCATGGAGCACTCGTCCCATCTCCAAGACAACACATCACTGCTGGCTCTACAGTCACTCACCAAGCGTGACTGTACCCGCACAACAGAGGCATAGATTAGGGCAGAGTTGTTGTGCAATGATGCCACTTATCTCTGAAAGCCTCATTAGTTTAGCAGGCCTATGTCATGTTCCAACAGATCTTGCTTTTCACATCACTCTAAACAAATTGACATTGATTGTCCATAGCAGATTTGAAATATTGTCAATATTTTAGGAATAGTTCACCCAAAAATAATATATATATATATATATATATATATATATATATATAATATACACTGCCCTCCAAAAGTTTGGAAACGCCCTAGAAAAGTGGGGTTTTGGACAATATTGGCATGAATCCTTTTTAATTTGTGATAATTTTGCACTGATAGGGACAACACAAACTACGAAAACATGTTTTACTACATAAACAGTTTAAACATAGAAAAAAATTAAATTTTCGATTCATTAAAATATCCACCATTAGCAGCTATCTGACCTAAACTGGATTCTAATTGGTTCATTGTATTCTAAACTTAATTGGCAATCAATTGTTGAAGCTATTAAGTTGTGCTGACCCAAAAATCTTTTACAAACCTGGGCCAAGTTTAAACCAGTAACCAGGCATCACAGCTGGCAAAGGGGCATGTCTGACTTTGACATGTATATATTGCCATTATTATGTAATCAAAATGAAAATTATTATTGCTGGTCTTCAATGATAATGTCAAGTTACTTTAATGTATTTGCACCAAAAAATGATAAGGATTTATGCTGATATCGTCCAAAACCACACTTTGAAAAAAAAAAGAAAAAAAAAAAAAAAACAGGCAGCTGTGGTTGCCAGAAATTTACCTTAAAAATATGGGAGCAAAATGTTAGGTTTCACAGATTTTACTTAAATTTACAGTAAAAAAAAAAAAAAAAAAAAGTATTTCATTAACTGATATAGGACTAATGTTAATGTAACAACTTATACTAGTAATATCTGTTTTGTACCTTTGTAATACACTGACAACCACCAAAAACAGGTGGTGATGAGAAAGTCATGTGATCATGTGATCTAAGAAAAAGAGAGTATATTAAATCCACACAAGTGGCTCATAGAACAGTTCTGCACAGTATGTTGTTGTCCAGAACAGCCATTCTGTGTCTTCGCCCATTGGTTTTCCAGGATCGTGTTTGGTTTGCATAGTATTATTTTTACCACAAGGCAAGCATAGTGTGTGTATTCACTTTGTGAACACCACCTGACATGTTCTGGCTAAAATTATCGCCAGTATGGAGCTGGAAAAAAGGTTCATTCATGCATGCTCAACCACCCTAAGAGCCCTGTTGTAAAACGTTTTTTCCAAGCCATTGACAGATTGGTGTAACGAAAGGATTTCTGAAATAGACTTGAATGCATCAGGATTGTTTTGACACAACCCTACCAAGAACTAAGAGCATCAATAGGCTCTTTTTCTTCAAAACTATGTTCCGTGTACTCCACCCAATGGATCATTCTGTGCCTTTCCATCCTTAAAGATCAGAACTTTTAACACTGCATCATTAGAAGGTTATAAAACTCTAGATTTCATCATAGTTTAGTTTGATAGTTTGAGAAATAATACTCGAATGTGGCATAACAGGGTGAAAAATCACCAACATTTCTTCAAAAATACATTTAAAGAAAATATTTAGTACATACATACTTGAAAATGAATGACTGATATTTAAAACATTGTAATAGTAAACATTTCCCTCTGTTAGAGATTTAAAATTTAAAATAATGGATATTTAAAGGCTAAATTAACTGTATTCTTTGACATTATGAAATGTGTGTTTACTGTTCAGTGAATAACACTGATTGAGCTGTAGTAGATGGGTTATGGAATTTATCAACTCGTATATGAAATGAGATGCATTATAATGGAATATGTTTTTTGTATATATATTTGTATATAATTGTATATACTGTCTGCTTTCAAAGAACTGCACTGGAATAGTGTATTTTCCCATCTGTTACACTTTTTTGATCCTAACATGGTGGAACCAACAGCATGGAATTTTAAAAACTAAAACTGTTTGTTTGTTCAGCAAAAGAAAAGTGATTAATGAATAATTTCTTTGGAATACTGTTTTGGTTCACAAACTTTATTTGACTATGAAAACACACACCTTTAGATGATAAAAGAGAGAGAAAGAGTGCGAGAGAGATAAGGCTATGCAGTCCAGGATGGCATATTCTCTGTTGGTCCTGTTGTCCTGGGAGTCTGACGCTGCCGGAACAATAGGCCCATTGGCCGTCTGTAACGGACGTCAACTGCCATGTAGATGCCTTTGTTTGCTGCTCAAAGCTGTGGGTTAACCTACTCTGCTCTTGTGAATTTCACTTCTATCTGCTTCTCAGCAAACATGGAAAAATTCTGTGTTGAACTTTAGTTGTCATCGTGGGCCTGCTACATTTGCGCACTACCAAATTATGAGGATTCACCTGCAGTACAGGTTTTAATTGTAATGATTATGACAGCAAATGTTTGACCTATTATGAGACCAGTTGAATTGAATTTTAATTGTCAGCTTTGCATTTTTTTTTTACACATACTGTATACACAATACATGTAATTCAACAGGTTCATCAGGTTGTGGTCAAATCCAGCTTTGTTTTGGAATTTCTGACTCAGAATCTGGAGTGTCGCATTGAACACGTGTTTCTACATTCCATGTAAATATAGACAGCTGCTTTCTTATTAAGCCGTTTATCAGGAATGTTTTGCTGCTGGAGTATGCATGTTTGTTTAGACCAGTGTTCACAGCTGAGCGAAGATTGTTTTGCTATGGATAAACAGTGTTATCTTCTCTGGAGCTGTGTAACTATCTATGTGTGTCTGGTGTTATGAAAACAGAATTTAAAGATACTCATAATGTATCAGTTAGCATTTTTAGTCCATATCTATTGGCTTTGAGGATCTATATGCTAGTGCACTCCTAAAACTTGACAAAATAAACTTTATAGCAGATATATCATCTTGTTCACTGGGGCATTTTTATCCAATAAAATGCTGTGAAGAGTGAGTAGGTCCCTCCATCATCTGACACTGACTAGAATTAGCAAGTCATAAGTAAATGGTTTTGGCGCTCTGAGGTGAACTCCTGACAAACCGCACAGTGTTTCCCACCCCAAGGAAAGAAAAGGCATTTCATGGAGACAAATGTGTCTTCTCAGAAACAGAAAAAGCTATTTAAACCTACTTTACAATCTGATAATCCAGATGTGAGAGTGTGTTACTCTGAGAGGATATATGCCACAAATTATCTGAGTAATCTTGCTCTCTTTTTTCTTTTTCTTTTTTTTAGGTTTTGTTTTATTATTAAATGGCAACATGTCAGTAATTCGATCCATGTTTCATCTCTATCTTTTTAGAAGCAGCGGAGGAGTTCTTTGAGTATGATGCTGAGGAGTTCCTGGTGTTCCTGACACTCCTGATCACAGAAGGACGGACTCCAGAATGTTCCGTAAAGGGGCGGACCGAGGGTGTTCACTGCCCACCTGCCCAGTCTGCTATGCCTGTCCTCACCAAACATGAATGCAGTGACAAAATACCACAGGTGGGTTACACCTTTTTTATCCACCCGTGGTGGGGCATGCAGTTGAGATGATAAGATGCATCCAATTATTATGCCCTTATGTTGTCATCAGTATAACAGCTGTACATCTCTGAGAATACAACTTTTTCAACTCTTGGTCTTAATTAACAGGGACAGACAAACACTCATGTTTGGAAACCTGATTGAAAACTGTCAGAATGTTTGCAATTCCATTTTTTTTCCCACTAGTAACAAGGAAATTGCACGTCAGCTTTAGGTTCTTGTGCATACTGTTTAGGTTATTTTGCATCATGTGCAATGTAGTAAAGAAAGAAAAAAATCTTTTTTCCCCCAATACAGTGTCGTCAGGCAAGGAGAACAAGGTCAGAGGTCATGTTACTATGGCGCAATCACATCCCCATCATGATCGAGGTGATGCTGCTTCCTGACTGTTGCTATAGCGATGAAGGCCCGACCACAGACTGCACAGACCTAAATGACCCAGCAATAAAGCAAGATGCGCTCTTACTAGAGAGATGGACTTTACAGCCAGTGCCCAGACAGTAAGACATATACTCGTCACTTACAGTACTTCTAATATATATTCTTTCACACAGGTCTAGGGAAATATAATAAAGTGGTTTTGGTATTTGTTGCAGAAGTGGAGATCGATTTATTGAGGAGAAAACCTTGCTGTTGGCCGTGCGTTCCTACGTGTTTTTCTCGCAGCTCAGCGCATGGCTCAGTGCCTCTCACGGACTTGTACCTAGAAACATCCTTTACAGGTAACATACTCTACACATAAAAAATTCTTTCAAGAGTAGGAAAGAATGATGACATTTTCCTGGTATGGACTTAGATTGGATTAGTTCACTTTAAAATGAAAATTAACCTAAGCTTTACTCACCCTCAAGCCATCCTAAGTGTATATGACTTTCTTCTTTCAGATGAACACAATCAGAGTTATATTAATAAATATACTGACACATCCAAGCTTAATAATGGCAGTGAACGGAAAACAACAAGTATGAAGCTGAAGAAAGTGAATCCATCCTTTATGAACGTACTCCACACGGCTCCGGGGGGTTAATAAAGGCCTTCTGAAGTGAAGCAATGTGTTCATGTAAAAAAAAAAATCCATATTTAACAAGTTATAAAGTAAAATATCTAGCTTCCGCCAGACCGCCTTCCGTATTCAACTTACGAAGAAAGTGTAACATCTCTCGCAGTTCAAAATGCTTATGCTACTTCCTATGCCTTCCGTATTCAACTTCCAAAAAAAGCATAACTGACAACAGCGGTCTGGTGGAAGCTTGATATTTTACTTTATAACTTGTTAAATATGGATATTTTTCTTACACAAACGCATCGCTTCGCTTCAGAAGGACTTTATTAATATTATTGGTATTGAATAAAATATAAATTTATGTTTAAAATCAGTATTTCTCTAGGATTCTCAGTAGGTTTTGGAACATGGCCTATGTGTATGTTAGTGATTCCATGGGGCTTGTTCATGAAACATAAGGAGAAAAATAATACTGTGTAAATGGTTCATAAAACCATCCAAAAGATTTGACATGTTTTGGTCAGGAGAGACAGGAATCAGGACAGTCAAGAGAGAAATGAAGAAAGACCTTACATTGTTTTTTGACAATCCCATTTGCTATATTTTGCAGAATAAGTGCAGCTGATGAAGAACTGATATGGAACTTCTCACAAACACCCTCTGAACATGCCTTCCCTGTCCCAAACGTGTCCCATAGCGTCGCTCTCAAAGTGCGGGTTCAGTCTTTGCCCCGCCAGCCCAAATACCCTGTACTCAAATGTAGCATCCACTCAGGTCTAGCTTTTTTGGGCAAGAGAGGCCTGGAGCGTGGCGAGGGTGGTAACCATGCTAGAGAGAACCACGGTTCCCTCCGTCTGCCAGGATCTCCACTCTTCTCCAGACCACTACACCCTTCTCCAACTCCTCACAGCCCTCTTAACAGCCGTAAATGCCCCTCTCGCCCTGAGTCCCCTCTCCCACCAGGCAAAGCAGTCAAGTGGCTATATTCTCGGCTGAATGGCAGTGTGGACACCCCCCCTATGGAGGCATATAACTTGTGTACTAATGGGGCAGAGAGCCCAAAGACCTCAAGCATGGAGTCACCAATTCGTGGTTTTAAATCACTCTCCATCACCGACCCTTTAGTTACCCGCAGTCCAAGCCCCAGGTCCATCTCAGGTGAAACCAACCCCCTCATTGGTTCCCTGCTTCAGGAGAGACAGGAAGTCATTGCTCGCATTGCTCAGCGACTGAATTTCTGCGATCCTACAGCTCCCCATCTCCCTGATGCTCTCTTCACTTCTCAAGAACCTCCAGGACACAAAACAACCTGGAACTCATCACAGGATAAGGAGCGCTTGAAGAAATCCAAAGAACCCCTCTTCCCAATCCCCCAGCCTCAAAACCACAATGGAACCAGTCCAGAAATCCCCGAGAGGAGCCGGTCTTCTCTCTTTGACACCCCCATGAGCCCTAGAAGCAGAACACGGCTGGATGGAGTTGACCGTGAATCAAAAACTTCCCCAAAACTCTCAACATGTAGGCGCCTGGTACTCAGTGATCAGTCCGCTGAGGGTTCGCTGATTGCAGATGCTGTTCAGGACATTTCGAGGTTGATTCAGGAGCGCCTGCAACATTCCTACAGTCTCCTGAATGGCACCTATAAAGTGAAGACCTCTCACAACGAACAGGTTGGCGCAAACCACGGAGCCCAGACAAATGGCTTTAAATCACCACCAAGCCATAAGAAGTTTTCAAGTGCACCCAATGGTGCGGCAAGCACAGATCCTCGTATGTCTCAAGCAACAAAATGTTACAGATCTCCTGAATCTAGTCGCAGTAAGCGAGACTGTTCCCCTAGTCCACTAGACGTGGCCAGCTCAAAACTTGAAGACCACAGCGTCACAAAATCACAGCCTTTAACGGCAAGTAATCACCAACAGTATGCCAGTAGAGAGTCCTGGACCTCCTTGAAAAACAACTCTAGCCATGCAAACTCTCCTCAGGAGAATGGACTGACCCAGACTGGATACCTCCAGCCCTCCAAGACCCAAGAGACAATCCATGAGAAAGGATCAGAAAAGCATGTCCGGGATGGGTTCACTTGTCCTGAGAAGGATGAGAACCAGGAGCCCTGGGCGTCCCCCTCTAGCACACCAGCCAACCTTACCTTCAACACCTCTAGTCCTGCCCATTCCCCTGCCCAGAGCAATTATACAGTGAGTTGATTGTCTCTCTTACCTTAAGATTTTTAAGTTCAAGAGTGTTTTTTGTTTTAAAACCTTTTTGTGCCAAACCTATGTTTATATGCTTTTAGTTCATGTGGAGAGTTTTGAGTCTATTCCTTTGAAACCAAGTCTATCAGAGCACTTACATTGCCTATCTAATGTCCTCTGCTGAATTTATTCTCCTTGTCTTTTTAATATCAGAGACACCCTCCCTCCCCTCTGAAGCCATGCAGTAACTGGAAGAAACAGAATCGCCACTCCATAGACGGAACTGCAACAAAAGCCTTCCACCCCTGCACAGGCCTACCTCTCCTCTCCAGCCCTGTAAGAGCGCAGATCCCTCTGTTTCCCTCCAATACATAGATTATAGCACAGCATCATACTGAAAGGGCCCCAAACCCTTTTGTGTCTGTGACTCATCTAGCCTCACATCCGAAGCACTTCTTGTTTGTCTCAGTGCTGTCCACAGAGTTCCTGTGCTTCCTAGATGACTCGCTAATGAAGTCACATGGGCCAGAATAGACCTATAATAATAACTTCCTCCCTGTAACTCAAGTTTTTAATAATACTTTCCATTAATACTCTTTGTAAATTAAGCCACGTGTGTTTTCAAATCATACCGATGCCAGTTTTGCTCTGTGGACTGAGTTCTGATTTGTGCTATATGACTCAAGCGCTTTCACTGTGTGTGGGAGTTTGGTGCTGTTACTCCAGATGAGTGGTGCTCTTGTTCTCTCAGATGAGACCCACTCAGATGTAATTCTCATACTTTCTATTGGTTTTCATTAAATGTTACAAACAACTGAACTGTTTTGTTCAGCATTTTCTCAAAGACAGGAACAGACTAAAAAAAGATCAGAAGCATGCCTATAAAAAAGTACTATGTTTTCCTCTTTTTGACATACCATGATGACTATGAATTTGTCATCCTTTTTGGTCCTGAAATAACATTCCTATCAACCAGTCAGATTAGGTTAGGTTTGATCTGTGATTGATGCATGAACAACCTTTTCATCAACCAATAATTTCCCATGGATTTCATGGGTAGTTGATGATTAGGGTAGGCAAAAATTAACACATGGCAATAACCAAACAGAGTAAAGACTGAATAGTGAGATACAATAATTGGACCTTCACTGATGGGACCATATTTCCCCGATACTAGTGTAATGTAGTAAATGAACATATGTACATGTGTAAATTGGGTACATTGTTTTGTACAGTTAAAATAGATATTTATATAATGTACATTTTGCAAGTGGTCACAACCTTGCAAAACAAAGATGTAAATGTGTTCATCTGCTTCCTCCTTTTTTCCCCTCAGGTTCCTCAAAGAAAAAGCCAGACAGGATATTTTGATTTAGACACATCGCTGATTCATTGCAGAGGTGTGCCATGGGCAACCAATAAGAGGTATGACTTTTTTCCTCAATTTATTTCCTGCTGTAGTGCCATTGTTCCAAATTTCACTGACATTTCCTTTACTGAGACTTTTCTACATACACTGCCATCTGCTGTGCACACATACACTAGAGTTATCCCTAAAGCTACAGACTACCCAAAATGGCTGACTGAATTTTGTGTGTGTTTGCAGGGTTTTGAAAAGATCACAAGACTGTGATGAGTCTCAGCAGCAGATCCTCAGTGCTAGCGCTCCACCCGCCAGCCTCAGCCTTTTGGGAAACTTTGAGGTAGATGGACAAATTATTTCACACACAAACACGTTGTTATATGTGGTTTACGGGGACTCTCCATAGGCGTAATGGTTTTTATACTGTACTAACTGTATATTCTATTCCCCTATACTAACCCTACTCCCAAACCTACCCATCACAGAAAACTTTATGCACTTTTTTTTAATTAAAAAAAAAAACACAGTTAAAGGTGCCGTAGAACGTCTTTTTAAAAGATGTAATATAAGTCTAAGGTGTCCCCTGAATGTGTTTGTGAAGTTTCAGCTCAAAATACCCCATATATATATATTTTTTTTTAATAATTTTTTTAACTGCCTATTTTGGGGCATCATTAAATATGAGTCGATTTAGGCTGTGGCCCCTTTAAATGCTCACGCTCCCCACCCACGGAGCTCGCGCTTGCCTTAAACAGTGCATGTACAAAGTTCACACAGCTAATATAACCCTCAAAATGGATCTTTATAAAGTGTTCGTCATGCAACATGTCTAATCGCGTAAGTACAGTATTTATTTGGATGTTTATATTTGATTCTGAACGAGTTTGATAGTGCTCCATGGCTAAAGCTAACATTACACACTGTTGGAGAGATTTATAAAGAATGAAGATGTGTTTATGCATTATACAGACTGCAAGTGTTTAAAAAATTAAAATAGCGATGGCTCTCTTGTCTCCGTGAATACAGTAGGAAACGATGGTAACTTTAACCACATTTAACAGTACATTAGCAACATGCTAATGAAACATTTAGAAAGACAATTTACAAATATCACTAAAAATATCATGTTATCATGGATCATGTCAGTTATTATTGCTCCATCTGCCATTTTTCGCTATTGTTCTTGCTTGCTTACCTAGTCTGATGATTCAGCTCTGCACATCCAGACGTTAATACTGGCTGCCCTTGTCTAATGCCTTGAACATGAGCTGGCATATGCAAATATTGGGGGCGTACACCCCTACTGTTACGTAACAGTCGGTGTTATGTTGAGATTCGCCTGTTCTTCGGAGGTCTTTTAAACAAATGAGATTTATATAAGAAGGAGGAAACAATGGAGTTTGAGACTCACTGTATGTCATTTCCATGTACTGAACTCTTGTTATTCAACTATGCCGAGGTAAATTCAATTTTCAATTTGATGGCACCTTTAAAGCCATTTGGTTTACAAGGACACAGGAAGTGTCCTCATATGTTGTAACACCCATGCCATTATACTCATTTGTGTCCTCGAAATCCACATATGCCAGAACACACACACACACACACACACACAAACAAACATATACTTACTTATCTAAATGGGGACATTGCATAGACTTCTGTTGTTTTTATATACAGCTAGTTAAAAAATACTGTTGCCTAACCCACACTATAACCCTAACAGAAATCTTCCAGCATTTTTATAATTTAATTAACTTATTTGGTTTATTTTTATACCTTTTTTTCCAAATGAGCACATACCCAGATGACAGATGTTTCTTTGTGTGTGTTGATGTGTATATCTTTGTGTTTTTGTGTAGGAGTGTGTTCTGAATTACCGCTTGGAGCCGTTGGGAACTGTTGAGGGTTTCACAGCAGAGGTGGGTGCCAGCGGAACCTTCTGCCCCAGTCACATGACCTTACCTGTGGACGTGTCATTCTACAGCGTCTCTGATGATAACGCACCTTCCCCCTACATGGTAATGACCCAAGCTGAGTTTCTTACATATTATGTGTACTTGTTTTGAATATGTTAAAGTAAAATTTCTTAGGCAGTATTTTGAATGCTGCCCAAAATACATCCCCCCCCCCCCCCTTTTTTTTTTTTTTTTTTTTTTTTTTTTTGAGGTTTGTGTAGTTGTACAAAGACAGAAACGTAATACAAACATCTGTTAAGGAGGCAATAATAATTTTTTTAATGATTTAAAAGGCTCATACTATTTCTTGATTGAATTCTCTGGTTTCTCTCCAGGGTGTCATAAACTTGGAGTCCCTCGGTAAGAGGGGATATCGAGTACCTCCTTCAGGAACCATTCAAGTGGTAAGATTCATCAGATTATTTTAAATACATACATAATTATCTGCGTACACACTATGTGTCATGGTAATGACACACTTTTGCAAATGAGTAATAACTACTCACAACCATGTGTAATAACCATCAGACAGTACTGTGAGAACAAAGGAGAATGTCAACTATTAAAATTGTTTACAGATGTGCCCTCTACTGGTGAATGTGTAGGAATTACATTTACATGCAAACAGAACAATGGTAAAAAAAAAAATAATAACTTACTAACCTTTCATATCTGGTGTAAATCTTAAAACAATAATAAAAGGAACAGACTTTACCATGGTAACTGATATTAAGACACAAATGTTGTCTACTTGTGCTTGGAAGATTTTCATTAGTCATGAACAAATTACTCTGATTCACTGTTTTTATTTAATGATTTTGGACGATCGTGAAATAAAAGTTATTTTATTAGAGGTTTTGATGGTTTCCCTGCTCATGTGTTACTGATGAAATGCTCACTGACTGTTATTGTACTGGATTTGCATGCATGTTTTCTGCTTTGGATTCTGTAACTTTGATGCTCAGCGGATGTTTTGTCTTTTGTCTCTGTATGTCAGACCTTATTTAACCCCAATAAGACAGTGGTGAAGATGTTTGTGGTGATGTATGATCTGAGAGAAATGCCCGCCAGCCATCAGACATTCCTGCGGCAGAGAACCTTCTCAGTCCCAGTCAAACGCGAGTTCAATGGACATAACAACAAAAAGCCGTCCCCACTGGGGCAAGGACGAACCCTCCGCTACCTCGTCCATTTGAGGTCAGTACCATGGCGTCAAGCCGGTCACCCTGAGTCCTCACTTATTTTCATTCAGGCATACGGGGCTTAAATGTTCAGTGTTTACTGTCAAATGGTCATAGAGCTTTTGGTCTAGACCACACTTTCACAAAAGGGTACCTTGTGGCCTCGACATTCCTATTCATAATGTATACTTATTTTCACTAGGAGCCCCCAGAAGTTGTATTATAATGAACATTCTGTCATTAATTACTCACCCTCATGTCGTTCCACACCCGTAAGTCCTTCGTTCATCTTCGGAACACAAATTAAGATATTGTTGATGAAATCCGGGAGGAATATGACTCGTCCATAGACAGCAATTTAACCACCACTTTCAAGGTCCAGAAAGGTACTAAAGACAGTTAAAACAGTCAACGTGACTGCACTGGTTCAACCTTAATTTTATGAAGCGATGTGAATACTTTTTGTGCGCAAAAACAAACAAACAAAAAAACGACTTTATTCAACAAATATCTTCTCTTCTGTGTCATTCTCATACGTTGTTTACGTCTAGCGCTTCCAGGTTCTACGTCAGAACGCCAAGTCATTATTGGCCGGCTCCTGCGTCAGCATCACACAAATGCGTCATGCTGCTCACGTGAACAGCCTCTGCTGATACTGAGCCTGCGTTTTGACGTAGAACCTGGAAGCGCTGAACGTAAACAGCATAACGATGTCTTTAGTACCTTTCTGGGCCTTGAAAATGGTGGTTAAAGGGATAGTTCACCCATGTTTATCTGCTTACCCCCAGGGCATCCAAGATGTAGGTGACTTTGTTTCTTCAGTAGAACACAAATGATGATTTTTAACTGCAACTGTTGCCGTCTGACAGTCAAATAATGGGAGTGAATGGGAACTTCTACTATAAGAGTAAATAAAACTTGCTTAGACAAATCCAAATTAAACCCTACAGATCATGATGACACATTGATGTCCTAAGACACGAAACGATTGGTTTGTGCGAGAAACCGAACAGTATTTATATCATTTTTTACCTCTAAAACACCACTATGTCCAACTGCGTTCAGCACTCGTTTAGTGAGGTCTGATCGTGCTCTGACAGCGTCAGTGATGTCTCGCGCATATACTTCAATGAGTGCTAGACATCACTGCCGTTGTCAGAGCGCAATCAGACATCACTAAACGAGTGCTGAACACAGTTGGACATAGTGGTGTTTTAGAGGTAAAAAATGATATAAATACTGTTCGGTTTCTCGCACAAACCAATCGTTTCGTGTCTTAGGACATCAATGTGTCGTCACGAGCCGCAGGGTTTAATTTGGATTTGTCCAAGTATATTTTTTGACTCTTATGAATTTAGTTACCATTCACTCTCATTATTTGACTGACAGACGGCAACGGTTGGAGTTAAAAATCATAATTTGTGTTCTACTGAAGAAACAAAGTCACCTATATCTTGGATGCCCCGGGGGTAAGCAGATAAACATCAAATTTGCATTTTTGGGTGAACTATCCCTTTAAAGTGCTGTCTATAGATGAGTCATATACCTCTCGGATTTCATCAAAAATATCTTAATTTTTGTTCTTACAGGTCTCACGGGTGTGGAACGACAAGAGGGTGAGTAGTTAATGAGAGAATTTTTAATTTTTGGGTGAACTAACCCTTTAAAGGTAACAAGTGCAATCACTTTTGGAAAAATATATAACTTAGATTGATATTTATATAGAAATAATGATAATGTAACTATGAATGTAATTCATAGTTACATTATCATTATATGAATGTATTTATATGAATGTAATTCATAGTTGTTCCATATTAAAAATTAGCATTTTGGGTTTCAGATTTAGGCCCAGTGGGCCATTAACTTTTGTTGCATCACTTATGTAGATATTTCTCATGTGTTCAACCCATATAAATAGAATAAGTGAGTAGAATTAGCATGAAATTAGTGAGGAAAAGGTCCCTGGAAATGACAGCCTAGGCATTGATTTATTTATTTAATTAAATATATAATTAAAAAATAATTATAAATATTAATAATTAAATTATTATTTAGATCACTGCTTCATAAATAGCAGGAAATGCTTTTTTCAGTGCTTATAAGTCCTTTTTGATTACTGGATAAGAATCTTTTAAAGATTTTTTTAACGGAGCGTCTATTCACACTAAGTGTAAATTGTTAGCAGAGGCTATTTACACTAACTCCGCCCACCACTGTCTGGTTGGGCCAGACAAAATTATAAAAGAAACTTGCCAAATAACAGATTCAATGGCATGGAGAGTAAGGTGGGTGGTGGTAACTTTTGACGCAATTGACCCGTTTCTCCCTTTTCCCATTGCATATCAGATCAGAAAGATTTTATTTTAAATAAAAATGAAGAAAAAGTTCGAAAAGTGGAAAGAAAGTACCTAACAGGTATTTAATAGTAGGAATAAAGTTTCATTGTGTAGGGTCAGGAGTAGGTGTGGGAAGGGCTTTATTGTCCTAATAAGGCCGCATCATTTAATGATTTTAATAAATATAATCATTTACACTCAATATTTTGTTATTATTGCATACTGTTGTATAATGTACTATAATACACTGAAGTGTAAATGGTATCTAAAAAATATTTATGCTTAAAAAATACAGCTATTTTCACTTAGTGTAAATAGCATCTATCGCTATTTGCACTTGGCATTTAACACTATTTGCACTTAGTGCAAGATATTTAATTGTATGTCAGGCACCAACCTTTTTAATAAACACGTTCAAATAATGATACTTTTTCAGTTTAATGTTTTGTATAGTATCAATAATGTATCCCATCAAAAAAGTTGCTCTTTTGAAATAAGTCTCCACTAAGGATTCAACATTCTGAGCCATCAAACGCCCCCTTGAGGAAGACAAAGAAACTGTTAGCTTGCTGTATTTGCCACCTAGTGGTTTAAACAAAATATGTCTGATCAATTGTTGTATGCATGACACTAGTTACTCTTATTAACTGTTTGCTCTTTCTTTCTCTCATCCATCTGTCTCTCAGGTTCCAGAGCTCCAAATCTGGAAAGATCTACCTCCATCGGGACATCCGGCTCCTTTTCTCCCGTAAATCCATGGAAGTGGACAGTGGTGCTGCCTATGAGCTCAAGTCATTCACAGAGTCACCTGCCGACCCCCCTTTCTCTCCCAGATGCTAATTTAATCTAGTCTAGTCTATTCTGATCTTAATCCAGCATAGGGGCCTTACTATACTAAATCAAAATCTGTCATCTTCTAATATGGGAATTAAAAATAGAGAAGCCCACTAACGCACACTCACTTGCACAGAAGGACTGTTCACATTAATGCCCCTTTCCTAAAAATACACACCAATGAATCGTCAGTGCTTTGGTTTAAAACAACAGATGGTTGGGAGTTCATTTAGGTTTATTACCAGATGTTTGGAATGGGGTGAGCAGAAATGATGCAGAAAAAATAAATCCATGGACCATTTTTTTTTTTTTTAAAACAAAAGTCAAGTAACTGAATTACTGCAAGGATGTTTGAAGAGCACTGTGTTTTTTCACCACAACTGGAAGAAAATGAGTTTTGTTCAATTACTTCTTTCTTTGTACTGTTACCAACCACTTTAATCGGAAGTGTTGCAATAGAAAAACAAATATCTTACTAGCTTAGTGTTTACATATTTACTTTTTTTTGTCATCAGTTATTTAATATTTAAATTGAACTTTCATTTACTGCACATGTGATGCCTGTTGTGCAAAACATTATGATGTAGTGCAAGATGTTTCAATCATACCATGTATTTTTGTCTTTCAAATTCAGATCTTAAATAAAAGAATTATATATTGTATCTATAAAATTACCTTTAAGCATGCATATGTTTGTGCTCTGTTTTAGACTTAAAAATGCAAACACAAGTGTGTGTGTGTGTGTGTGTGTGTGTGTGTGCTTTTGTTTATATTACATTGTGGGGACCAAATGTCCCCATGATGTAATATAAACCTGAGTTCACCTACATCGTGGGGACCAGCCAGCGGTCCCCACAATGTAAATGGGTTTATAAATCATATAGAATGAGTTTTTGTGAAAAAGTAAAAGTTTGCACAGTTTCCTGTGAGGGTTAGGTTTAGGGGTAGGGGCAGGGTAGGGGGATAGAATGTACAGTTTGTTCAGTGTAAAATGCATTGAAGTCTATGGAAAGTCCCCACAATTCACAAAAACAAACATGTGTGTGTGTGTGTGTGTGTGTGTGTGTGTGTGTGTGTGTGTGTGTTCTTGTTTATATTACATCGTGGGGACCAAATGGCCCCACAATGTAATAAAAACCTGAGATCACCTACATTGTGGGGTCCAGCCAGCGGTCCCCACGAGGGAAATGGATTAATAAACATACTAAAAGATGTTTTTTTGAAAATGTAAAAATGCAGAATGTTTCCTGTGATGGTTAGGTTTAGGGATAGGGGTAGGGTAGGGGGATAGGAAGTACGGTTTGTACAGTATAAAAACCATTACGCCTATGGAGAGACCCCACTAAGATAGGTGCGCCTGTTTGTGTGTGTGTGTGTGCATGTATGTTTTTCTATCCCAGTGGGGACCTAAGCTGAGGTCCTCATGTGGAAACAAGCTTATAAATCATACAGAATTAGTTTATATATATATATATAATATGTAAAAATGCAAAAAGTTTTCTGTTATGGGTAGGATTATTATAAGGGAATAGAATATACAGTTTGTACAGTATAAAAACCATTATGTCAGAGTCCCCACAATGATAGTAAGGCAGACAGTGTGTGTGTTGTTCAGGCATTCCCTATATTCTGGGGTCAAATACCCCCATAAGGATAGTAATACCAGAAATTTTTTATCTTGTTTGGACATTTTTTGTTCCCCATGGGAAGACCATCTTATAAATCATACACTCTAAAAAATGCTGGGTTAAAAACCAGCAATTGGGTTGTTTTAACCCAGTGGTTGGGTTAAATGTTTGCTGGGTAGTTTTATTTAACTCAACTGTTGTATAAAAATTACTGTATTGCTTGCTTAAAATGAACCCAAAATATGCTGGAAATTAACATTTATTAATATGTTTAATAAATGGGCATTTATTAATAAGATAATGAATAATAAACAATAAACATTTATTAAATTTCTTGTTAATAAATGTACACCTTTTGATTATTATTGTTGCCTCTAGTAATTATGTGTCTGATTTTTAATTTCTCACCTATTTTGGATTCATTTTAAGCCAGCCATATAGTCATTTTTAATCAGTAGTTGGGTTAAATAAAACTGCCCAGCAGGTTGGGCAAACATTTAACCCAACCACTGGGTTAAAACAACCCAATTGCTGGGTTTGTCCATTTTCAACCCAACTTGGGTTGTTTTTAACCAAACATTTTTTAGAGTGTACAGAATGGTGTTTTTGAAAATGTAAAAATGCAGAAAGTTTTCTGTGATGGGTAGGTTTAGGGGATAGAAAATATAGTTTGTACAGTATAAAAATCATTGTCTATGGAATGTTCCCATCAAACATGAAAACCCAACATATGTTTGTGTGTACTGACCAAAGCATATTTTGGGTGCAAATCTGTTCCCAGAAGTGAGCTAAACCTGACAAAAACTCTTTAAACATATATGTAACCCCAGTTCCCTGAGAAGGGGAATGAGACACTGTGTCTTGGTATTTACTCTATGGGAAAAGTCATCAGCGTGACTGGTGTCTTAGGCACATGTAAAAGCCAGTAATCATTGGCCCATAAGTATAAAAGTGAAAGTGACATGTGAAGGCCAAGTATGGTAACCCATACTTAGAATTTGTCCTCTGGATTTAACCCATCCAAGTTAGTGCACACACATTAGGAGCAGTGAGTAGTGAACACACACACATTGCAAACGGTGGACACACACACCCAGAGCAGTGAACAGCCATTTTGCCATGGCACCCGACGAGCGATTGATGTTAGGTGCCTTACTCAAGGGCACCTTAGTCATTTACTATCGCACTGTCAGAAAAAAAAGGTATAGTGCTTGTCACTGGGGCAGTACCCTAACGTACAAAAGTGACTAATACGTACTTTTAATCTTCTACTTGTACTTCTAATCTATCTAGAGTCAGAACCCCATGGGTGCATCCCATGTGACTTGTATAGTGGCGCTACGCCACAAGCCAATATACTAGGAAAGATGTCCAAGCTTCTATGCTCTGCAGCAAGGGAAGTCCTGGCTGTTACACCTTCCTCCCTTTTGGGACAGGTCTCATCCCTTTAAAGGAAAAATACCCAATATAGCCTCAGCTGTGTCAGGCATATGTCAGCAGTGTTTGACAATGTAGGGAGCAGCCTACTGCAGGGGAGCTTCTGCTCCATTTTAATAATCCCATAGTGATTTGGGGAGAATAGTTTACCAAATAGTTTACCATTACCAAAGACCTATAGCTAGCACTTCATTTTTTTAACAGCACTAAACCATAGTAAGAGACAGATAACAAGGAGGGATGCCACAAGTGAACTTCTACTTATTAGCATTGTCAAACTAGAACAAAAAAAAAAACAAAAAAAAGTTTTAGAATTCTTTTATATTATTGTTTTTAACTTCTTTATATTTCAAAATAAAACTAGTGGTTTTATATGGTACGTAGTCTTACTGGGGTCACTTACCTTACAAATCATTATTATGCCGCCGACCATCTTCTTTTCATTTTAAGCATTTTTTTTAGTTAAAAAGTAAAAAAAAAAAAAAAAAATTAAACCAGTTACTTGTGTGAATAATTTTGATTTGAGGTTTCAGAAAGCTCAGGTTAATTCTGATTCTTTTCTTTGAACTGGACAGATCAGATCATTTTAATGAACTGGTTAAGAGGGGAAAAAAAGAAAAAGAAAAAAATCAAATAATTCAGGTGATTCAGCGTTTATTGTTGCAGAATTTCATATTTCAAAAATCACAGAGGGATGAACAGTTTGCACAGGAGAAATGCTTAAAATATTGCTATTATATTATAGGATCTGACCACTAAAAGCAATCATTGTTTAGGCTCAAGCTTGTCATTAATCAGTTTACAGTGTCATTCAGAAACACACCAAACATTTTGATAGAGATGCAAGAAACATACAGAATACAAATGATGAGGCTTACAGTATTATTTTTGTGGGTACCAGTACACATTGGGGTCAAAGGAAATGAAATGGCAGATAAGGTAGCAAAGGAAGTCACTTAAAGTAATCACAATGATTTGATAGTTAGCATCAGCAGGGCAGAAGTCAAGAGCATTATCAAAAAGAGATCGAAGGAAAGGTGGGAAAGGGAAGAAGCGAGAAAGGGGCAATGGTTTCACAGGAAAAATGAAAGAGAAAAATGACATTTGACCCAAAACTTGGGAGAGCTAAAAGTACACTTTGATTTAATAGATCTTCTGTGAAAGGAGTCAAAAAGATAATTATTACAATGTCTCATTTGGGGTTAGGATATAAGTTTTGTTGTTGTTTTACATATTGTAGATTACAGACATTCTGGTCCACACTTCATACCAGAAGGTGGTGGTAATGCACCAGTTCACTGCCAAACTTAAATAACCTTAAAAGAAGAATAAGAAGGAAATACTTCTTAGTAAACTTTTATTCACAATGGCGTCAACTTGTATTGTTCCCGGGTACAAGAATTCAAAGAGTAAATGTTTAGTGGGACTGAGTTATTTTCGGTTTACAGAGAAGGACCCAGAGAATTGTAGGCAGTGGCTAAAGACTGTAAAGAAAAGCATCCCTGTCATCTTTTTTTTTCCCCTGAGGCATCAGCTGGCTTTTATGCTGGCCTTCTTGGTGAATGTGATCAGTTCCTGTCAGAGCGGTAGCGCAGCAGAAACCATAGGAAAAGAGAGAGAAACAACAAACAGCAAAATCGCAACACACCCACTGAGGAAACAAGAAAACAAATTAATACAAAAAGCAAAAAAAGAGCAATTGGAAACACCACATCTGTTGATTGTGACTGTCCTTGTGATTGTCCTTGTGATTGTTCTTGTGATTGTCCTTGTGATTGTCCTTCTGATCCAAAAATTGCTGTTCCTACTGCAAGTACTAACGCGAGTACCAGTAATCCTCCAAATAACCCTAATCCTGCTACTGATGCTGCTAATCCTAATGCTGTTGCTGCTGCTGATGCTGTTAATTCTGATCCTCCCATTGATGCAAATTTGTTCAATATTGTTTTGGCGGCTTCATTGGTTAGTACCCGCTTTATTATATCTGTTACCACCTTTTTTATATATTTTTCCACTTGGGTTCTTAGGCGTACTACCAATGGCTTCAAGTTATCTTTTAACCACTGTATTTTATTTATAACACATTGTAACAGTTTTCTTGCTATTGCTACTATTGCAGCTCCTGCTATCGCTCCAACTATTGCTGATCCTGTTAGCGAGTATGCTCCTACCATTGATCGCAACTTTGCTGCTGCTGCTCCTGCTACGCCTCCTGCTACTGCTGTTACTACTACTGCTACTGGTCCTTTTCTTTCTTCTTCTTCTTCCCACAGTAATTGTAAAATGCATACTCCAGCTGCTGCTCCTGCTGCTGCTCCTCCTACTACTACTTCAGCTACTGCTAACATAAATGCATAACCTACTACTACGACTACAACTGTTACAACTGTCAATGTTAATGTTAGTGGTGATAGTAGAGTTGCCCTCGGTTCTTCTCCTGCTGCTGCTTTTCCTGCCAATGCTACAATTTAAAAAAAAAAAAAGAATTTTCATCATCAAATGTAATATTATAAAAATCAAATATATTTGCATATATTGGATATTGATGTTATTGTATTGAAAAATTAAATTCTTACCCATGTTGCTTGATTTTAAATTGCAATGACTCAGGTCTTCTAAAATTATCAGGTTTTCAGATTCGTCTCCCTTCTTTCAAGGTTCTTCTTTCTTCTTTCAAGCCAATTATCCTCCTTTAAAGAGACAAAGTTACAAAATATGCCATCTAAATCTTTGAGGCTCCTGAAATCACTGCATAATTATTAGAATATTTATGAAAAACTTTCTCGTTTACATCTGTTCATCTTTACCACACACATTTCTCCCAGAGTTTCTTTCTCTTCTGTATATTTATGAGATTTTGTTTTATTTTACCCAACCAATTTTAAATTATTCTGACCAAACTGCTTGGATAAGAAGGTAAGATTTGCACACCACCACGTAGGGGTGGTTAGTATATGGGTAAAGGGCTGTACCCTTAAATCTTTTCTGGATTTAAAAAAAGAAAAATGCATTATTAATCTATTACAGATCTAAACAATAATCATTCTCATATATAGATATATATATATATATATATATATATATATATATATTCATTCATGTTATGAATAGATGTCTAACTTAAAATTAGCTTGTCGTCGTTGTAACAAATGTTTTCATTTGTCACACTTCTGACTTGGCTAGATCAGAAATTTGAATATGAATATACTAGGTCCACGATGGAACACTAGCAAGCAAATGGAACACTAATCACCATTTTGGTCAAAACAATTAAAGTGGTAAACAATATAATTTCTTACAGTGGCATGGTTAAAGACAACTTTATAATGTAAATTCACAGTAAATTACTGTGGTGTAAGGATAATTTTGCTGTTGATTAACAGTAATTCATAAGAAAATGATGTAGCATGCATTAATTTCACAGTAAGTTTATTATAAAATAATACTCTTTAATCCTGTGAATTCCTAGCTACTTTTTTTACAGTGTGCACTATACATTGTATAATTACTTTATATCTCTGGGTAACATAAAAACAAACTGTAAAAAACACATAGTTTTTACAAAATAATTAACTGTGGTTGCCAGAATCATCTTGTAAAAATACAGAAAACTGTAAACACATTTACAGAACAAACTCCACATTTTACAGTATAAAACTGTCATTTGCAAACAAGAAAATTTGAATGTAAACCAGTAAATTTAACAAAGCACACTGTTACTAAAATCTGTTTTGTACTTTACATATGACAATGCCAAAATAATGCGGGTGGTAAAAGAGGAAGCCACATGAAGAATCAAAGTTCATCACAAGTAGCTTTTCCACAAGCTGAAGTATATACTAATACACAGAAGGTACACAGAGTCATTCACGCAAACCCAAAACACCATCACGGTAACACAACTTTTAAATAATGCAATAAACATTCATTAAACAACAGAAGATGTAACATAAAACGCTAATGTAGATAACTGATAACAAAAACTATTAAGAAACATGATTATGTAAACAAAATACTTTCAAATGTGAATTGTCACACAAGGAACTCTAAAAAAATGTTTAAAGGTGCCCACGAACGTTTTTTTACAAGATGTAATATAAGTCTAAGGTGTCTCCTGAATGTGTCTGTGAAGTTTCAGCTCAAAATATCCCATAGATTTTTTTTAATTAATTTTTTTAACTGCCTATTTTGGGGCACCATTAACTATGCACTGATTTCACTGGACACCGCCCCTTTAAGACGCGAGCTTCCTGCCACACGAGCTGTCAACTATATTACAGCGCATTTACAAAGTTCACACAGCTAATATAACCCTCAAATGGATCTTTACAAGATGTTCGTCATGCATGCTGTATGCATGCTTCGAATTATGTGAGTAAAGTATTTATTTTGATGTTAAAAGTTTAATTCTGAGTGAATCTGAGGCTGGGCTCCGTGGCTAACGGCTAATCCTACACTGTTGGAGAGATTTATAAAGAATGAAGTTGTGTTTATACATTATACAGACTGCAAGTGTTTAAAAAATGAAAATAACGACAGTCTTGTCTCCGTGAATACAGTAAGAAACGATGGTAACTTTGACCTCATTTAACAGTACATTAGCAACATGCTAAAGAAACATTTAGAAAGACAATTTACAAATATCACTAAAAATATCATGATATCATGGATCATGTCAGTTATTATTGCTCCATCTGCCATTTTTCGCTGTTGTTCTTGCTTACCTAGTCTGATGATTCGGCTGTGTGCAGATCCAGACGTTAACTGGCTGCCCTTGTCTAATGCCTTTGATAATTGTTGGGAACGTGGGCTGGCATTATGCAAATATTGGGGCGTACACCCCGACTGTTACGTAACAGTCGGTGTTATGTTGAGATTCGCCTGTTCTTCGGAGGTCGTTTAAACAAATGAGATTTATATAAGAAGGAGGAAACAATGGAGTTTGAGACTCACTGTATGTCTTTTCCATGTACTGAACTCTTGTTATTTAACTATGCCAGGGTAAATTCAATTTTTGAGTCAAGGGCACCTTTAACTCTAAATTATATGTTGATTTGTTACTTTTTACTTCTAAAAACTATATAATTAACAGCATTTTACAGTAAAAAATACATTAAATGTCTGGTTAGATCTTTTACAACTTTTCCCTATATATAGTACGGGAACTTTTTTCCCTGTATCATTTTAAGGTTCCATGTGCTTATTTAGCTGGAGCCCCCATGAGATCTTAATTCATTTCTGCCTCTTACAACACTCCCTACTCTCTTCTGTCATAAAATCAAATCTTACAAACCTGAAATGAATCAGAATTCCAAACAGCAAATGAATGAACAACAAATGTGTCTTGGATCCTTGAATAACCTGGCCTATAAAAGAATGCTGCACACTATGCTGTGGTCTTAAATACATTTACCCAGATTACAAAGCTCTACAATTCAGCTAAATGTGATCTGAAGGCTGATGCTTTTCAGTAAATCACATGACAGGAAACAGCAGCAAGGTGAAAACCTTGTCATCTGAAACTGATAGTGCCTTGAAGTGAATACAGTTAATTTTAAAATAAAAAAAATATGAGAATTGCAATTTTTTTTTTTTTTTTTTTTTGCAAATTTGCTAATTTTCCCCACTTTCCTAATAATTAACTATACAGGCAAGTATAAATCAGAGGTGCTCAAACTTTTTTACTAAGGCCAAAAACCAAACTTGACTAATTGAGTGCTGTGGGCTGAAAGTACTGTAAATGTTGCCATGTGTGTTTATTTTTCCAGAAGACCGCTAAGAGGCACATAAATTCAATAGCCTAATGCAGACACATCTAATCAGTAGCTTTCTCTCTCTCCAATAACTACATATTGATGGCTCAAGTTTCATATTATAAGCAATATAAGCAATGCAATCCCCTGGGCCCTGTTTGAAGGGGCCACCACCAAGGGCTGATCGTTTAAACAATCATTTAAACAAATATTTAAAAATAAATATCTTAAAATAATGTGCAGCAATTTCAGGGCTAATTATATCCTGTCAATTCAGACTGCAACTCATACATACTGTGTGCGAAGAAAATCACTCTTGTATTTAATTTTAACGCATTAACAGTTTAAAAACGGTGACATTAAAGCAGGCTCTTTTTGACCCTATGAATCACCCGTAGTTCAAGCCAGGGTTGCCAAGTCTGAGTTTTTTCCCCCTACATCAAATATTATTTGTAGCACCTCCAGTCCCATCCAATAATCGCAAAAAGCTTTGTGCTTTGTTAATTCTGATAAGAATAAAAGTTTCAGTTTTCAAATTATGTCCATTTTATCATGAAATTCAAACAATAAATGGTGTTTTGATGCTCCTAAATATTATGTGTCCGATCACTGTAACACCTCAGTTCAGGTGGCAGCGTGGAGCGTGAGTCTTTTCTTCCTCTTCAATACAAGTTATATCTCGAAAAACATGCATGAACATCAAAGGTATGTTGAAAGATATAGTACAACTTACCGGAATGTATCATATCTCATGTAATCACTTTATTTGTATTTACACCGCGGAAAGATGTCAATAAAACAGCTTGTGAATGTGAACAATATGTCACATCATGTCACTTTTAACTCAGGAATGTTTTCCAGTGTTCACAGTTCCTTAGCTATCTATATAATAAAACACTAGAGAGGAGCTTATTTACTGTTTGTGTATTATATGTTTGTGTCAATTTGCCATTAAGACAACAAGTGCTTATCAAAACTACCTTATGTGATACTAAGTTTTATACAAACATTAAATTTTTATTTGAGTGTTATTATTATATTTGAAAATAAACAGCAGCTGAATGTAATACCTCTGTAACCTCTAATATTGTAGCGTACCAAATGAGAAGGTTCCCTGCTGTATGCAGCATTATTTGGGAGAGTTTTTTTTTTTCCCCTTAAGAAAAACCAAACTATCGGCATCGACCAATATCATTCTGAATAATCGGCTATCGGTATCGGCAGAGAAATTTAGTATCAGTGCATATCTAATGGTATTGTATTCTGCATTGAATATCATACAACAAATGTGGTTTGGATCCTTGAATAACCTGACCCATAAAAGAACACTGCACACTATTGCTGTGGTCTTAAATACATGTACCCAAATTACAAAGTTCTACAACAGTTCTAAATTCAGCCAATTCTAGTATATGTGATCTGAAGGCTGATACTTTTCAGTAAATCACATGACAGGAAACTGCAGCAAGGTGGAAATTTAAAGTGCCTTGAAGTGAATTTGAAAGAAGAAATTAAACAAAGTTTTAAAATAAACAGTTAATTAAAAATATGCATATATAATTACCTTTTTTATGCTAATTTTTCTCACTTAACTATACAGGCAGGTATAAATCAGAGGTGTCCAAACTTTTTACTAGGTCTAAAAAAAATTTAAGGGGGGGAAAAAAAACAGAAAAAAAAAAAACAGTCAGCAATAAGCAATCAGTAATACAGCATTTCTATGACTCATTCATAAAATTTTGACTGTTGAATTCGACTACTATAATCTGTAAGTTTATCAAAGTAGTGCTTTATATAAACTCCACAGTTTTTGCTATACTCATAATTTACAAAAGACCTACTGTCAACCCTAAAGATAAAAAAATGGACTCTCCAAATACCATTGTCAAAAATGAAGCCCTTTAAGTAACATAACTCTATAGGGATACTGCCAGCACTATACATGGTCAAACATGTACAGTTGTGATCAAAATTATTCATACCCTTTGTAAATATGACCAAAGAAGGCTGTGAAAATAAATCTGCATTGTTGTCAGACATTGTAGTCTTTTGATCTTTTAAAATCCAACTGTTCATTGGAGAATGCGAATTTTAAATGGGGGGAAATCTCATTATGATTTTTTTTTTTTTTCTCTAATACACATTGCTCACAATTAATCATACCCTTTTATTCAATACTATTTGCAACCTCCTTTTCCCAAGATAACAGCTCTGAGTTTTCTCCTATAATGCCTGATGAGCTTAGAGAACACCTGAGAAGAGATCCGAGATCATTCCTTCATAGACAATCTTTTCAGATCCTTCAAAATTCCCAGTTCCATGTTGGTGCTTCTTCTCTTCAGTTCACTCCACTCATTTTCTTTAGGGTTCAGGTCAGGGGACTGGGATGGCCATTGCAGAAGCTTGGTTTTGTGCTCAGTGACCCATTTTTGTTTTGATTTTGATGTTTGTTTTTGTATCATTGCCCTGACGAAAGATCCAACCATAGCACATTATAAGAGTTCTAGCAGGGACAGTCAGGTTTTGATTTTTTATCTTTTGCTGTTTGATAGAATCCATGATACCATGTATCTGAATAAGATGTCCAGGATCTCCGACAGAAAAATAGGCCCAAAACATTCAAGATCCAGCAGTGTAGTTCATTGTACACATGGGGCACTTTTTATCCTTGTGTGTGTCCCATCTTAAGTGTTTGCTGCTAAAAAGTTCTTTTTTCCCCATCTGACCATAGTACACATCCTGTTTGAAGTTCCAGTAGTGTTAGTTTTTTTAAACATTCTATGGTCAGATGAAACAACAACAAAAAAATGAGCTTTTTGGCAGCATACACTCAAGATGGGTTTGGTCCGGAATGATCCGGAAGTTTTTTCAAGTGAGGAATGGGCCAAGATTGCAGTAGAGAGGTGTCAGAAGCTTCTAAACACTTACAGGCAGTGATTATTGGAGGTTATAAAGAATAAAAGATTCTGCAAAAAAAAAAAAAAAAGACTTTTAAAGGTTGAATAATTTTGTACACGTATGTTTAGAGCCAGTTTGATTTTTCTAATTTTTCAAACTCCACATTCTCTGAATCACTCAAATGTGTATTAATATATGCTGTTAAAAAAAATTAATGGAACACTTTTTAATCAGAGAATAGCATCAAGTCAGTTAAACTCCTGGGATATTGATCTGGTCAGTTATGTAGCAGAGGGGGTTGTTAATCAGGTGTTAATGAAATTTACAACAGGTGCACTAGATGGGCAACAATGAGATGACCCCCAAAACAGGAATGGTTTTACAGGTGGAGGCCACTGACATTTTTTTCCCTACTGATCTTTTCTGACTGTTTTTCACCAGTTTTGCATTTGGCTAGGGTCAGTGTCACTACTGGTAGCATGAGGCGATACCTGGACCCTACAGAGGTTACGCAGGCAGTCCAACTCCTCCAGGATGGCACCAATACGTGCCATTGCCAGATGGTTTGCTGTGTCTCCCAGCACAGTCTCAAGAGCAATAGAGGAGATTCCAGGAGACAGGCAGTTACACTAGGAGAGCTGGACAGGGCTGTAGAAGGTCCTTAACCCATCAGCAGGACTGGTATCTGGTCCTTCGTGCAAGGAGGAACAGGATGAGCACTGCCAGAGCCTTACAAAATGACCTCCAGTAGGAAACTTGTGTGAATGTCTCTGACCAAACAATCAGAAACAGACTTCATGAGGGTGGCCTGAGGGCCCAACATCCTCTAGTGGGCCCTGTGCTCACTGCCCGGCACCGTGGAGCTCGATTGGCATTTGCCATTAAACACCATAATTGGCATGTCTGCCACTGATGCCCTGTGTTTTTCAGATGAGAGCAGGTTCACACTAAGCACATGTGGCAAACGTTAAAGGGTCTAGAGAAGCTGTGGAGAACATTATGCTGCCTGTAACATCGTTCAGCATGACCGGTTTGGTGGTGGGTCAGTGAAGGTCTGGGGAGGCATATCCATGGAGGGACGCACAGACCTCTACAGGCTAGACAATGGCACCCTGACTGCCATTAGGTATCGGGATGAAATCCTTGGACCCATTGTCAGACTCTACGCTGGTGCAGTGGGTCCTGGGTTCCTCCTGGTGCATGACAATGCCCGGCCTCATGTGGCGAGAGTATGCAGGCAGTTCCTGGAGGATGAAGGAATTGATACCATTGAATGGCCCCCCTGCTCGTCTGACCTAAATCCAATAGAACACATCTGGGACATTATGTTTCGGTCCATCCAACGCCACCAGGTTGCAACTCAGACTGTCCAGGAGCTCTGTTACCCCCTTTCCACCAGCACGAACCGGGTGCTAGTTCAGAGCTAGTGCTAGGGCCAGTTCGGAGTTGGTTCAACTGATGAGCCTTCTAAGAACTGGTTCACCTTTCCACGGGCTAGAGAGCCAGCACAGAGCCAGGTCTTACGTCACTGTATACGTCTCATATTTCATAGCAAAGCTCTGCAGCGCCAAACACAAATACACCAGACTTGTTCGAGATGCATCGTCTTCCCGCAGAGTGATCGGCGCATGACATCAAAGCGCCGCAAGAACGATCCAAAAGCTCAAGGAGTCGTATGCTCTACAAACACACCCGTGGACCTGCGGCACTCCGATGTCACCCGCCGAATCGGTCCGCGCTGCTCCGATGCATCTCGAACAAGCCTTCCATTAACAATTGCGGATGTTTCACTACTGTTGATGCTCATGACTTTGCGAACCTACACCCATTTGTATATAGACGGAGATTACAATCGAGCTGCTATTAGCTCGATTAGCTGCTATTTCAAAAATGGCGGTCTCAAGTTTCTTGTTGGTCACAGTAACCCCGCCCCCAGCCCCTGACGCAAGCGGTTCTTACTTCTAGCCCAGCAATGTTTTGGTGCTACTTACGAACCACTTTTCCTGGTTCGCAGCTGGTGCTTTGTGTGTCGAAAGACAAAGAACTGATTTGGAACTAGGCTCTGGCTCTGAACCAGCACTCAAACTGCCTTGGTGGAAAAGGGGTAAGTGATGCTCTGGTCCAGATATGGGAGGAAATACCCCAGGACACAATCGTCGTCTCATTAGGAGCATGCCCCGATGTTGTCAGGCATGCATACAAGCACATGGGGGCCATACAAACTACTGAGTACAATTTTGAGTTGCTGCAATGAAATTTCAGCAAAATGGACTAGCCTGCTGCATCATTTTTTCACTTTGGTTTTCGGGGTGTCTTTGAATTCAGTCCTCTGTAGGTTGATCATTTTCATTTCCATCAAACGATGTGACATCCTTTCATTCCTAACTCATTACCCAGTCCTTATTAGTATAGATATCCAGCATGATACAGTATTTTCCCCATTGAGATCTGCTGTGTTTTTAAAGTGTTCCGTTAATTTTTTTTGAGCAGTGTATTTTGTATAATAGTTTACTGATTTTTTTCCATAAAATTTTGTTCTCAGCAGCAAAATGTCTTGCAGGTTAAGGGGGTTAAATAATTTTGATTGCAACTGTATATGATAAACATTTTATGATTAACATTTAAGAGTTTATTCACATAAACATTGATCAAATTTCATACATAGCATAACCTATCTGTATTAGCAAATATGGTGTCCATGGCAATAATAGAATTTTATAACTGCAAAACATGGGTTGCTGTCATGAAACACTTAGCAGTTTCCCTTAGAGAACTGTTTAAGGGATTATATAAAGTCATTCCAATAAGTAAGGGGAAATCACGCCTTAAGTCTCATACTAAAGGGAAAAACTTGAGGTGCTTTATGCAACCGGGCACTGGAAAATTGCTTACTGCCTCGATGACAGGCAAATACTCCAGTTCAGTAGAAAAATCGCTCCTCTTTTTATCATAAGAATCACCTCCAACGTATGTTGCGATTTTCTGTTTATACCTTTCTTGTAATAAAACCAGTACATTAAGGACTTTTCTCCATCTTGTCCATTCTGCTTTTCACATCCTGCCCTCCATCTGATTTTGCGCATCATCAGAATCATGTGATTGCAAACAAGCTATTCCCTACTCAGGAAACTACTCAGGGAACTCAGGTTTCCAATATTTGATACTATGGGAGCACTATACCACAGCACTACTTCAAAGTGACTGCCAGTTTATAAGTATGTGAAAACTATAGTTGTACAGACTAACAAAAAAATAAAGAATTAAAATGTTCAGACAGACAAAACCTGGGAACCAGGAATCAGATAAACATCCACATAGCATTAATCCCCAATGCTACATTCTTTGTTTTGTAGCAGCATCAACACAACAAGAAAGGCTTTAGAATTTCTGGTGGTTGATCCATCATTGAAACATCCTCACATGGAGCAGGTCCAACACCAACAGTATCTGTAACGGATGTCTAAATATGGTCATGAGACACTGTTGGTTAAGCGGAACTAATTATGGCAGAACTGTTATATCGGGAGCCATAAACACATTCGCACACAACCTACCTTATTCATGACTAGCCTACTGTGTTTCGAATTATGGGTTGCACTTCCAGATTGGGGAACTGTGTCATAATAAAAGTTCTGCTGCTCGTGAGGCGTGTGTTGCGTAATCGCTCCCGCGGCCTCGTTCAGCTCCCACAACACTCGGTCCTGCTCTGCTTCATACTACAGTAACGTTAATCATCGCATCCATGAACATGATTTGTTCCCGAGTCTAATCCCTATTCTTTTGCACCGTCCGTTGACATGGACACCACATGTCCCAAGATTCTGCTCTTTGGTGTCATCAAGCCTATTTTGAATAGGCTTCTAGCGATCTCTAGCGGCCAAAATTATTACATGTTGTACCTTTAAGGCAACGTATATTAAAGAATACAGATATATATCACTACAGTTATGTTTAACCCGTCCGTTATTGCTGTGGAAAGAATCACACTTTTTCATGGCCTGTTGAAAGTACCTTGTTGATGTTGATGTAAGTGTGAGTAGAATAATGTCATCTCATTGTACCCAGTTTACAAATAAAACATATTTTATTGCGTTCATAGAGCGAGCCTTTCACTGACTGTTTACAGCTTAAAGGTGCTTGAAGTGATGTCACGCGTTTTTAGGCCAAAACATTTTTTGTCACATACGTCTCTCCACATGAGACCGGGGATTGTCGTGCACCAGGAGGAACCCAGGAGACCCACTGCACCAGTGTAGGGTCTGACAATGGGTCCAAGGATTTCATCCCGATACCTTATGGCAGTCAGGGTGCCATTGTCTAGCCTGTAGAGGTCTGTGCATCCCTCCATGGATATGCCTCCCCAGACCATCACTGACCCACCACCAAACTGGTCATGCTGAACGATGTTACAGGCAGCATACTGTTCTCCACAGCTTCTCTAGACCTTTTCACGTCTTTTCTCATCTGTGAAAAGCACAGGGCATCAGTGGCAGACCTGCAAATTCTGGTGTTTAATGGCAAATGCCAATCAAGCTGATGGGTTAAGGACCTTCTACAGCCCTGTCCAGCTCTCCTAGAGTAACTGCCTGTCTCCTGGAATCTTCTCCATGCTCTTGACACTGTCCTGGGAGACACAGCAAACCTTCTGGCAATGGCATGTATTGATGTGCCATCCTGGAGGAGTTGGACTACCTGTGCAACCTCTGTACGGTCCAGGTATCGCCTCATGCTACCAGTAGTGACACTGATCCTAGCCAAATGCAAAACTAGTGAAAAACAGTCAGAAAATATGAGTAGGGGAAAAAAATGTCAGTGGCCTCCATCTGTAAAACCATTCCTGTTTTGGGGGTTGTTGCCCATCTAGTGCAACTGTTTTTAATTTCATTAACACTAAAGCAGCTGAAACTGATTAACAACCCCCTCTGCTACTTAACTGACCAGATCAATATCCCAGGAGTTTAACTGACTTGATGCTATTCTCTGATTAAAAAGTGTTCCTTTAATTTTTTTGAGCACTGTATATTCTTTTGTGCTCAGCAGAAGAACACTTGGGGTGTCGCAATATACCTGTATTGACGATAATCGTGATATTCAAAGCATGAAATATCGATACCGTGTTAATTTAGGGTGTGACAACATACCGGTATTGCAATATTTAAAATGAATAGGACTCTTATTAGACTGGGTAAACCCAACCTGATCTGCCGGCGATTTGATTTCGCCCAGCAACTCAGTCTGGAAACCCGTACATTCATTTCTGCTGCATCTGTTACACTTTTGCGGGAACCAATCACAGACTGGCTTATCCACCTTGCTCGCTATTGGCGGGTACAGAGCTCTTTCTATGGCTCCGGGTGGGTATAACACAATGACGTCTCTCGCACGACCGTCAATCCAATTCCTTTTAACCTCTCAATGATGCTAAATGACTTCTTTAGTTTAGCAAACAAATCGCTCGACTGGGTGTAAATACCACTCACTTTCAGCTGATCAATGCTACAAACCAATATCACTCTGCAAAGTAGGTCACCCGGATCTTTGATCTGATTGGTTGAAGGACTATCCAATTGCGTGAATAATGCTCGTTGATCATGCCTCTTGTGCAGTAGGAAATACATAGCAAACTCCCCAGACCAATGTTCAATTTTAAATTGAGCTTGGTCTGGTGATAGCCAGACAAGACTCTTATGATATCATGACACGTAAATACTCCAGCGCCAGTTCCTGGTTGAAATCTCAGGTGGCAGTATTGCACCTTAACGCTGACACCTGTCAAACAAGAAGACGACGCAGCGGGCGCAGCTATAGAAGAAGAAGAACCATCATCCGAGCGGGGTCGGGAGAGAGAGAGAGAGAGAGAGAGAGAGAGGGAGAGGGAGAGGGAGGCTCTGTCCACACCCGAAAGATGTAGGTGACTTTGTTTCTTCAGTAGAACACAAATGATGATTTTTAACTCCAACTATTGCCGTCTGTCAGCCGCATAATGCGTGTCAATAGGAACTCTATCTATAAGAGTAAAAAAACATGCACAGACAAATCCAAATTAAACTCTGCAGCTCGTGACGACACATTGATGTCCTAACACGAAATGATTGGTTTGTGCGAGAAACCGAACAGTATTTATATCATTTTTTACCTCTAAAACACCACTATGTCCAACTGCGTTCAGCATCCGGTTAGTGAGGTCAAAAAACGCGTTCTGATGACGGATGTGATGCTTCATTGTTGCAGTAAACTTGCACAACATTCTTGATTGAATAATTTATTAGATGCACGGCGGTCTGTTATTATAGGCACACCAACTTTACATTTTCACGCCCCTAAACATGACGTGGAACAAAACAAACTGTGATGTGGTTGCGCTACATGTCAGTCAAACGTCCTCTTGGGCGGTCCTTGGCCAGTGAAAGTTGCGATAAAGTCCAGACTGTCACACCCATACAGTTGTGTTTATCCTTGGTTTTATTTTCATGGACTTTCAGTTTGTTTTCATCAGTCACTGTGTTCCTTTGTTTGAGTTTCCTGCCACTCATAAGTTTCCATGGACACTAGTAATCTTCACAGCTGTTCGTCTTTTAGTTAAAGGTGATAGAGAGGATTTTTTCGTCGACTGAGAATCCAAAGACGTTTTTGAAATGAGCGCATGCATAAGAACAGCCCTCCTCCTTCATAGCTCATTTCAAAGAAATGCCTCCCAAAACTCGTGCACGAGTATTGGAACACGAGTGTTGTTTACCACCGGCACTCGCTGTGTCGTGTTAGTGGATTCATTATGTCGGACTCACCACAGGTAACTCATAATCTGCAGTTGTTATTCCTGTCTCCTGACAAAAACATTGCATGCAGCGCCTGTAGAGTGTGGAAAGTTACTGGAGCGCGCAGCCGCGCTCATCTCTCACAAGGAACGTAATGGCAGTGTTTGACAAGCCAGAGGGCCAATCCGCGCACATCTCTCACAAGGAACGTCACGGCAGTGATTGACAAGCCAGAGGGCCAATCGTTTACGTGATTGGCTGATGTTTTTAAGGCCCTACCTCATGCACAGATGATGTATATTAATATTATTACTTTCAGTGCACCTAATAAATAGTCTTTTATCAGTTAATAAAGACAGTTTCAAGTAATATTGCAAAAATGTATAAAACAAAACATCCTATTTAGCACCTTTAAGCACCATGTGTATATTAGTTCCTTACCATCACTCAGTGTTTGTCCAGTCTCGCTTACGTTAGCACTTGTTTGTATTCTTGCCTGTTGGATTGTCATTAAACGGTGCATTGGTACTTACCTTGATCTTCATCATCTGTCTGTCTGAACCTTGCTAACACAGACCTTCTGCCATCAGTCTGAAGGTCTGACTATGCAAGACTTACCCGGGTATGACGGGCCTCTCCTCTGGCCTGGGGATGGTGAGAGGGAGTCGCCTTGCCAGAGTACCCACCACAAATATTCTGCCAACTGCCCTTGCTCACAGAGGAGGAGATGCAGTATAGTTGAGTCCATCTTTTATATTTTTGGTTGGTTATTCTGTAACATTCTGGACTGGGGAGGATAAGCAACAAGCTACTGGGAACTAGGAATTCTATAAATAGACTTTAATGAGGAACATGGGAGTAAAACATTAGTTTGACAATAAACAACAAAGGACTAAACTCAACAGGGAGTGTATATATATATATATATATATATATATATATATATATATATATATATATATATATATATATATATATATATATAAAATATAGGAGATAACGAAGAACTAAATAAGAAACAGCTAATGAAAATTAACAATAGAAACAAACAAGGACATCAGACACCAAGGAAACCAGAACCAAACATAGCACAGAAACAGGAACTAAAGGAAAAGGAACAAAATATCAAAATAGAAGTCCATAATCGTGACAGAGGTGAGCAATGTCAAATGGATAATACTCCAGGGGAGTATTCGTGGTCCTCCATTCGTGGACTAGCTAATTAATATTAACACTGTGAATTACCATAAATTCCCATGTTTGAGGTGTACCATAAAGTTTACATGATACAAATTTTGGTAATGCATATGTAACTGTCCATCATGTATTTATTTGCCAAATTTTCTACAAATCTGCCAGTAACAGAGGGTTTTGGCAGATCCACAACAGCTTTGGCATCATGCTCTGTTGTTATGCTTCATCATCATTGTCCCACGTTCTTATTGGTTAAAATTAATCCAAAATTATTTTTTTTAGAGCAAACATGTTGAAGATTAGCTTATGGGCTGTTGATACATGCCCTGCCAATGATTGGCGACAGAATCTGCCCTATTAGCTTAGCTCCTCCCTGGGGTGTATTGTACACAGTCCACCATGCTTATCTCCTAGCCAGAACATTTAACAGCAGCATTCAAGAAATATGTTCTTATTAAAGCTACTAAAGTTATTCAATCAAAAGCAGTGAATTATGTTTTGTTCCCTTTCAGTCGGTCATGTTTGACGTACGTCAGTGGTGACCGACGAATTGGGATATCGCTAGAGAGCCTTATCAGCTTCGAGAGAACTAAAACAAGCCAATGGAGATTGGCGTGCGATATTTGCATAATGCGCACCGCCCCCAACAGGTGGATATAAATAGGAAGCAGATGCAATCGCACTCTGTCTTTCGCTTCGGAGCCATACACACGGTGTCCTGCAGCTTCAAGACTCTTTTCAAGCCTCTCGACAGCTTTTGGTGTTGGAGTGACGGCACGAGCAGCGAGTTGGAGCCTGCGCCTGGAGTTTATTACCCGCTGTAATCCTACACTCCCTGCGTGCCTCAGTACTAAAAGAGCTGAAAATTTCCCCTTCTAAAAGAGACTTCCAGACGAACCCTGCGTCTTTTTAAAGATGTCATTTCGTCTGTGCGCTACTGGGTGTGGTCGTTCCCTGGTCCCTGATGATGGGCACAATCGCTGCATCACGTGTTTGGGCGTTCAGCACGCTGAAGCAGCTTTTGTAGATGGTTCATGTTCTCATTGCAGGAACATGACTATTGCAGTGCTGAGATCGAGACTCTCGTTCCTTGGTTCTCAGGGAGCGGGGGTCCCCTCCCCTATGCCCCGTGCGGCCGGGTCGGCTCCGGTCGGAATGACGGTTCGTCGGCATGTAGGCAGGGTGATCTGAGGATCATGGTAAGGGCTTCCCTGCCGAGCTCTGCTCCGCGGGCCCCTGCCGCCTCGACAGCATCGCAGCCGGTGGTGTTACCAACCGATCGCACTGTTCCCTCTACGGAGCGTCCGGTGCTGTCCTTTGGTGCACCTGCAGAGGACCAGATGTCGATCACGGCATCGGAAGGTGAGCAAGAGTCCTCGGGAGATGAAGACTCGGCTGCGTTGCCGCCCTCTGGGGTCCCAGCGTTTGCCGAGCCTGATCCCGAGTTGACTGCTGTGCTTTCCCGGGCGGCCGAGAAGGTCGGGCTCGTGTGGAATCCTCCACCCTGTCCCGGTCCTTCTCGGCTTGATGATGGGTATCTCAGAGCGGGCCGCACTGGGGACCGATGCCATTCTTCCCGGAAGTGCACGATGAGGTGACCAATTCCTGGCGGACGCCGTATAGCATTCGTTCGACACCTGGGCCCTTGTCCGCCTTCACCACCCTGGATGGTGGGGAAGCTAAGGGTTACACAGGGATCCCACCGATGCAGTTGTGTCCAACGGCCGCCGGTTGGCATGGTGAACTGCGCCCCCCATCCCGGGCCTGTAAATTCTCCTTGAATCTGACGGAGAAAGCTTACAGAGCCTGTGGACAAGCTGCCTCTGCCTTGCATGCCATGGCCCTTTTGCAAGTGTATCAAGCAAAAGCATTGATGGAAATGCCCCAGGGTGGCCTTGACCAACAGTTGCTGGTGGAGCTGCGTGCTGCCACCGACCTCGCTCTCCGAGCGACTAAGTTGACAGCACGTTCTGTTGGTCAAGCGATGGCTACACTTGTAGTCCAGCAGCGCCACTTATGGCTGAACCTGGCTGACATGAGGGAGACCAATAAATATCGGTTCCTGGTCTCCCCCGTGTCTCAGGCCGGCCATTTCGGCGACGCGGTGGAGAGCTTTGCCCAACAGTTCTCTGCCGCCCAGAAGCAGGCTGAGGCGATCAAGCACATCTTGCCCCGGCGGTCCGCTTCTGCCTCCACACGGCGGCCCAACCTCAGCCTGCTCGTCGCCGAGGGCAGCCGCCCGCGTCATCCTCCACCCCTGCTAAGTCGGCGAAGCAGCAGCCTCCACCCACCAAACAGCAGGGAGCCGGCAGCGGACGGAGCGCCCAGCCCGCTCAGGCCAAGCCAGGTGGCAAGAGATCGAGGAAGTTGTGATCCTGAGACGGGCAACCTGGAGGGGAAGGTTTCAGCTCTTCGGGAGAGAATTCCATCATCTCTTCCACCTCCGGAGGAGGGCCGGGGGGAATCTGTATGTGTGTCTGTCCCACCGCTCTCAAAGTGTATGTTGCCGCTATTGCCACACATCACGATGCAGTTGATGGAAAGTCATTGGGGAAGCACGATCTGGTTGTCAGGTTCCTGAGGGGGGCAAGGAGATTAAATCCACCTCGCCCTTCCTCTATACCCTCTTGGGATCTCACCTTAGTTCTTACAACTCTTCGGCGTCATCCCTTCGAGCCTTTGCAATCAGTAGAGTTAAAAGAACTGTCCCTTAAGACCGTCCTCCTGGTTGCATTGGCCTCGCTCAAGAGGGTAGGAAACTTGCACGCATTTTCGGTTGACGAATCGTGCCTGGAGTTCGGGCCCGGTGACTCTCACGTTATCCTGAGACCCCGGCCTGGATACGTTCCCAAGGTTCCTACCACTACATTCAGAGATCAGGTAGTGAACCTGCAAGCGCTGCCCTCGGAGGAGGCAGACCCAGCCCTGGCTTTGCTCTGTCCAGTCTGTGCTCTGCGTGTGTATGTGGACAGAACGCGAAGCTTTAGGACCTCAGATCAGCTCTTCGTCTGTTACGGAGGCCAGCAGAAGGGAAAGGCTGTCTCCAAGCAGAGGATGGCCCACTGGATAGTGGATGCCATCACCCTGGCATACGAATCCCAGGGCGTGCCTTGCCCACTCGGGTGAGAGCCCATTCCACCAGAGGAGTGGCCTCTTCTTGGGCTTTGGCTCATGGCGCCTCGCTGACAGATATCTGTAGAGCTGCGGGCTGGGCGACACCCAACATGTTCGCTAGATTTTATAGCCTTCGCATAGAGCCGGTTTCTTCCCGTGTACTCGCTTCCACCAGCCGGTAGACGCGTTGAGCCTACTCTAAGTGTCGGCTTGCATTGCCATTCCCGCCCCCTGGGCCGGATATGTGCATCTTTACTCCAGTTGTGTTCCCCGCTTGGCGAACCCTGTAAAGTTCCTCTGCCTCCCCCTTCGGCTCGGACATTGCGGAGTGTCTGATGCCAGGCCAACTTCCGTCTCCGACGTTGATGATTGGCTGCGTTCCATATGCTGCGACCCCTCTACGTGAGTGGTCCCATATGTGTATCATACACGGGCAAACTCCCTATGGTGAGCCCGTGTCTTCCCTTAGCAGAGCCAGCTCTGCTGTCACCTGTCAGGTGTGTCTCTCCCTTCTCAGGTGGAGCCATCCCAGGGACTTCATATGCGTACTGCCCAGCTGGCCAGTCCATATGCTATTCCCCACGTAATTCCTCCGTACGGGTAGGTAGTGGTCTCCGCAGCATCCCCTATGGGTTTGCTTCCCCAGTTTAGTCTAGTTTACTTAGTGGGTATCTCGGAACAGCAGTAAACTCTCTCGGCGTGAGCTCGCCCCCTTCACCATCCCCTTGGTGCGACGGGTGGCCAGAGCTTGCGCTGGGCACTGGAAGGGGTTTCGTAACTGTGGCTTTTATTTGGGATCCCAATTCGTCGGTCACTACTGACGTACGTCGAACGTGACCGACTGAAAGGGAACGTCTTGGTTACATATGTAACCCTCGTTCCTTGAAGGAGGGAACAGAGACGTACGTCCCATCGCCACAGTTTCTGTACCCTCGCTGCCGTGCGGACACCTGTTGTCTCCTCAGCGAAAAACAGAGTGTGATTGCATCTGCTTCCTATTTATATCCACCTGTTGGGGGCGGTGCGCATTATGCAAATATCGCACGCCAATCTCCATTGGCTTGTTTTAGTTCTCTCGATGCTGATAGGGCTCTCTAGCGATATCCCAGTTCGTCGGTCACTACTGATGTACGTCTCCGTTCCCTCTTTCAGGGAATGAGGGTTACATACGTAACCGAGACTTTTGTTATTTGATTCATATTAAAGGATTAGTTCACTTCTGAATGAAAATTTCCTGATAATTTACTCACCCCCATGTCATCCAAGATGTTCATGTCTTTCTTCAGTTGAAAATAAATTAAGGTTTTTGAGGAAAACATTCCAGGATTCTTCAAATAGTGGACTTCAGTGGGGTTCACCGAGTTGAAGGTCCAAATTTGCAGTTTCAGTGCAGCTTCAAATAGGGCTGCACGATTAATCGCATGCGATTGTCATGCGTGTCTCATCAGTAAAGCCGGTTCTGTGATTAGCGGTAAATGTCCATCACCTGCTTTCAAATGGAGCGGCACTTAATATACAGAGCCGTAGTTCGCGGACAAGCTACGCAATATCGCGTTCATAATCGCAGATGAATCGCCTTCGATTATGAACACGATATTGCGTAGCTTGTCCGCGAACTACGGCTCTGTATATTAAGTGCCGCTCCATTTGAAAGCAGGTGATGGACATTTACCACTAATCACAGAACCGGCTTTACTGATGAGACACGCATGACAATCTCATGCGATTAATCGTGCAGCCCTAGCTTCAAAGGGATCTAACTTCAAACGTGCAAAGATTAAGCCAAACGCCCTTTACAAAAAAATTATATCGGACAATTTTGAAGTTGGAGGAGAAAATTAGATGAAGTTTTTAGCCCTACAATGGTACTTCCGCCTACGTCACGCATGACCTTTCAATGTAATGCGTAGCGCATTGCAGAGCAGTGCAAGACAAGCATTTGTGGTTAAAAAGTGTGTACTTTTTTTTTTTTTTTTTAAATGACCAAACGTTTCGCTAGATAAGACCCTTATTCCTCACCTGGGATCACGTAGAGCCCTTTGAAGCTGCACTGAAACTGCAATTTGGACCTTCCACCCACTGAACCCCACTAAAGTCCCCTCTATGGAGAAGAATCCTGGAACGTTTTCCTCAAAAACCTTAATTTCTTTTCAACTGATGAAAGGAAATTTTCTTTCAGAAATTAACTAATCCTTTAACAGCATTAGGTACTGTATATTACACTGCTGTCACTATATAACTGGCATAACTGACTATGTTTATGTGAACTTGTTGTGTGTTTGACATAACCGTGTGTATATTTGACAGTTTAAGCACAAAAAGATGTGAAAAAGAAATTATCGCCATGTGACAGATTTCGGTGCACGTGCTTCAGATGTGTGCACTCAGAAAAATATATATCAGAAGTTCAAACTATATGGCTTTAAAATGCATGCAAATAATGGTAACGTCTTTACAACTAGATAAAAAAGTTAGTAGACAAACTTTAAGTTGGCTCGAAAAAGCCTAGCCAGAAAGTTTGAAACAGTTCTAAAAGCCTTTTAATTTGAAGCTTTTCAATTTGAAATAGTTTAAGTTTTAGTTTAGTAGTTTTGATTAGATAGATAGATAGATAGATAGATAGATAGATAGATAGATAAGAAATAGATTTAGTAGATTTAGAAATAATATTTTGGATGGTTGCTAGGGTGCTAGGGTGTTGCTATTTGGTTGCTAGGGTGTTGCTATGCGGTTGCTAGGGTACTCGGAGTGGTTGCTAGGGTGTTGCTATGCGGTTGCTAGGGTACTCGGGGTGGTTGCTAGGGTGTTGCTATGCGGTTGCTAGGGTACCCAGGGTGGTTGCTAAGGTGTTGCTATGCGGTTGCTAGGGTAATCTGAGTGGTTGCTAGGGTGTTGCTATGCGGTTGCTAGGGAACTACACGCTGGCCTTTTACCTCAGGTTTTCAGTTCATCAAATAAAGAGGAATTAATTGCTGCACTGTCGTATCGCCCTCACCGATGTCGATTGCTCAACGTGTTGGGTTTTAAAACTGCCGAGTCCCACCTCAACTCAACTCAACTCAGGTATTTCCTACCAATAATGCACTTTAAAACGTCCAAAAGCTTCCCCGACATCATTCGCCCCAGTACAACACACACACACACACACACACACACACACACACACACACACACACACAATTTTTGTTTATCTTTGAAGCTTTACTTATTTTTGTTTTCTTTTTGGGGTAAACGTTTGATTCTGAACTGTTGTTTTTCTGAATATTTTGATTTATTGAAACTTTGTTGATTGTTTATTGAAATTATTGAAGTGTTTTGCCAACCTTTTTTTTTTGTTGTTTATTTTGTTTTTCATTTTGAGAAACGAACTCTTAACCCCATGGACTAATAATTACAGGACATACCACATCAAAGGACTTTTTTGTATTTGTGTATTTGCCGTGATCCTCTCTGTAAAAGTGTGTTTTTCCAATTTTGATATTGCACATTACAATTTGATAAGATTAAATCTTTTGTGTGGGTGGTTGTTTGTTGTGAATTCCATTATATTATTTTGAATTATTTTTAATTGTGTGTAACTGGTGGTTTGAGTTATCCTGGGTCAAACAGTTAATTTAATGTGGTAGATTTGAGTCTGCCTGGCGCCCGAATTGGCAAAGATTGAGGAATAAATTTAATTAATAATTTAATTCCAATAGTTAGGGTACCACCATTACATGCTGGACATTCTAGTCAGAGGGGCCATGGTACTGTTTTCAAATGAGTGGTCAGACCCAAATAAATTCATCTTTATTTAAAGCTGCATTCCGTAAGTTTTCCTCTTTGTCGCCATCTCTGTTTGAAACCTGCAATTGCAGTTATTTGTGGAATTATCATCTTTACGTGGGTTGTGCATCAGCACAGCTCCTCAGCGCGGATGAATCTAATGTTTGCTGTCAGTCACCACATCAGTGTGGATACTGCACTTCAGAATCACAGATTCTACATCTTGGAAGTATGAATTTTCACCGGAAAATGTCATCTGAACAAGTAAGTAACATGTCTGCCACTTTTGTTCTGACCAACTGAGAAAAAAAGCATTACAATAAATGGCAATGGTGATTAAATCTAACGATTGCTTAGCTAGGATCATGCCAAACCATGCAAATTATTATTATTGTTATACTGGTAACACTTTACAATAAGGTTCATTAGTTAAACATTAGTTAATGTTTTAACTAACATAAACTAACCATGAGCAATACATGTGTTATTGTATTTACTAATCTTTGTTAACGTTAGTGAATGAAAATCCAATTGTTCATTGTTTGTTCATGTTACTTCACAGTGCATTAACTAATGTTAACAAGATTTTAATAATGTATTAGTAAATGTTGAAATTAACATTAGGGCTGTCAAACGATTAATCGCGATTAATCACATACAAAATAAAAGTTTGAGTTTGCCTAATATATGTGTGAGTACTGTATGTAATTATTATGTATATATAAATACAAACACATTCATGTATATAATTGAGAAATATTTACAAGAATATGTATTTATTTATATTTTTATATAATTTATATTATATATAAATAAAAACATTTTGTACATAAATAACATTTCTCTTAAATATATACATTAATTTATGTTTATTTATATATACTAGGGCTGTCAATCGATTAAAAATTTTAATCTAATTAATTACATACTCTGTGATTAATTAATCTAAATTAATCGCATACATAATTTTTGCTGTGAAAGTATTACATTTTTCAATTCAGATGAATCAATGCAGGGTTTTTCCTGGGTCAAAAATGGTCTTCGGTGGTGACAAACATGGTCATCCACACAAACATTAAAAAGTGCCCTACCCACGTGATCTGCAAGCCCAATACTGACAATAAAGTACCCGTCACTCTCACTGTAATTCTTTCTTGCCCTCTTTGCAAAAAAAAAAAAAAAAGTGATTTTATAGCTTTGTAAGAGAAGATGCTTTTTTGCTAAACCTTTAAAGTATTAAAAAGTAGCATTTAGAAATAATATAATTTTCTACCATATACAATTGAATGCACCTAGCTAACAACAACTTGCTTTGTTCTGGTTTCACCTCACTCCAGTCTAAACTAACTGATTTTATAGGTAGGCCTAATTTACTACACATTGTCATTTAAATAACCTGAAAATACTGTGGATTATTAAGGCTAATTTTACTAACCACTCTTGCTAAATGGGGTAAGCATACTTATGTTCTCATTTCAGAGTTGTTCGAGTAAATGATTCATTATAGACCGTGTGGACAGATGATTCATTAAAATGAATCTGTTCAAATGAGTCATTAGGTCGCGAATTGGACATTAGCAGACATTGACGCGTTGCATGCGAATCGCGACTGTTAGGACATTGCAAAAGATTTGTCAACACAGAAGACACTTCACCACTGGATAGGATTTTCTTTTTGTTTACTGAAAGTGTGGTTTATGTCAGCTGCACGTGCAGGACGCCTGTCAGAGAAGATGAGGTGACGTTCTTTTGAGCACTATTCACACCCAACAGTTATTCAGGAAAAACATTCTCCGAATGCGCCTCGTGAAACATGGATTCGGTCTTACGAACTTTTAGCATTGTGTCAGTTGATTTAGAGAGTGCAATGGTGCTTACTTTGAAGACAGAGAGAGCTCGCACACACGAGAACGGCTCCAGGTTCAAAGGTCAATACGGAATGGATTAATCTGCGTTATTTTTTTTGACGCGTTATTTTTTCTCAGATTAATTAATCAAAATTAACGCATTATTTTGACAGCCCTAATATATACTTAATAATTACACACAGTACTCACACATATATTAGGCAAACTCAAACTTTTATTTTGTATGCGATTAATCACGATTAATCATTTGACAACCCTAATTAACATTAACAAAGAATAATAAATGCTGTATAAGAGCAGTTCATTATTAGTTCATGTTAACTAATGTAGTTAACTAATGTTAACTAATGAACCTTATTGTAAAGTGTTACCGTTATACTTTGTTCTCAAATTGTTAATGTTTACAACATAAGCATTGCGTGACTGTGTGTATTTACTGTGTATTAGTGTTACCTGTAGATTTCAATTTCTGTAGCCACTCTGCAGTCTGTAGTCTTTTGCTTTTGACTATGGGTGAATCTCCAGTTGTCACTGATGACACTTTCTTACAATCCACCATCAAAATGATACATTTAATTATTGCAGCTGCTGTGAGAAAAGGCTATAAATGATCCGCCATCCACCATCCACATGCCATATAGTCTACTAACTGGGACTCGTTCTGTATGTAAACAGACCTTACATAATGACGCAAAGACAAACAGATACATGCTTGAATTTCCTGTGGAAACTTACCAGTACCACCCAAATTAGAAAACATTATTACAAGCTGACCATTGTGAATCGGGCTAAGGTAAGGAGATTGAACAGTGGCTGATTATGTACTTGCTCAAATTGATTTTGGATAATTTTTAACCAAAAAAGTTAAGGACTGCAGCTTTAATTTACACAGGGAAGATTATATGCAATGTTGTTTTACATTTGATTACTTTTTATTCAATTTATATACCTGAAAACTACTGTTAGATACCTGAAAAACCTGAAAAGTTTTTTTTATTTCTTGGCTCTATTTTATTTATTTGTGCTGTTGCTTGTAGTTTGGTTATTTGTTCTTATTTTCTTTATTTTAATTTGACAGAAGTGCTTTTTTCCCTGAACAGCACATACCAAACCATAGCGAAACTGTGACGTTAAAACGGTGATAAAAACCGAACCGTGAGTAATTCGAACTGTTACACCCATAGAAGGCATTTCTCAACAGGTAAATGTATGTTACTTTCAATAAAAAGGTCCAACATATTAGGAATACTTTTAGCTGTGTTGCTGTGTCATGACAGTAAGCAAGTGAGTAGCTAACACTCTGTGTAGCGCGAACGTGAGTGTCTCGCAGAAACGCATTCCACATGCTCAAGCATTATAAACACTTACCTTGCATCTTACCATGTGCACAGAAATAAACACTTTTGAAAAGAAATTGTGTTCCACTCTGAGGAGAATAATAATTCCACTCACTGAAACATGATGAATCCAATAATTTAAAGCAAGCATTTCTTTCTCAAGAAAAGTCCAGGTTGATGCACATACGTCTGAGGCAGCAGTGAAGTGATGCCTCAGTGGGCGGTGCCCGTGCCATCAGCCAATGAATTTACATGATTCTGAACAGGCTTCAGATTATCGTCACACCTAGAGGGAGTTCCCATAGCGGTAGCTACTGACGCAGGGTTGAGTGAACCAAAAAGGAACCTAATGTAATTTCTTTTCTTGTCTTTTCTTAGCTTTCCTCAATGTGTTAGATTAGTTTCTGAGTATTAGAATAGTTAAATAGTCTTGTCTGTATTAAAAGAGAAATGTCTTGAATTTTACACTTAAATTTTAACTTCTTAAGCTGCTAAAAAACATGCTAAGTAAAAAAAAGAGCTGATAGTTCAATTCACTGGAAAATTAATTTGACAAATTGTAAATAGCGAAAGTCAAAAATCCCTATAAATTCAATTATTATTCCCCTGTGGACTAAATTTACCTGTTTCCCTTACAATGCAGCAACAACTTTAGACAAAAATTAAAAAATTAGGCCACTCAAGACAGACCGCTGCCACCTCTGCTGCTTGTTACAGCCTTACAGACAGATTTTTACAATATTGTACATGAAATGTTGAACACTGTATCAAATATTTACGTTTACATTATTGCAGTGAAGGTAAAATGAAAGTTTTATATAACGTTATATATATTACTGCAGTGCAGGTAAAACAGTATCAAAGTTAGCCTATTTATATTTCTACATTATTTACATTTGTAGGATGAAGGCCTAAAACACCGATCTTTTTTTGTGTGTGTGTGTGTGTGTGTGTGTGTGTGTGTGTGTGTGTGTGTGTGTGTTCGCCCAGCAAACTGTACGTTACGTAATTACTATTCATAAACCTTCAACTTGCGAACGTCACGTTGCGTGGTTAATATTCATGATCCCGCCTTCGTGAGCGGGCTAATACTACAGTAGTCTGCAGATCAGGAGCTCAGATTGTGATTTTTAAACATCGCAGACCGATTATATCAGAGTAAATGGAGGACACAAAGCCTGAGGAAGCGAATGTGGAGGAGCAGAAAGTAAGTATATTTTAAGATTATTAAATCATACCGCTGCAGTCAGTAAGATTTGAGCTTTTCCGCTACACAACAGTATTTACAGACTCCTATAAGTCCGATTACATCAAAGAGACAGCGAATAAGAGGCAATTTTCGCATAAATCTACTGTAATATCGTTGATAGATGGGATGATTGCTTTATTTTCTGTCTGGTTACTGTTTGAATGTTGTTTAAAGCCTGCTGCTCTCCACTGATGTATAAAGGCCTTCTATCATCAAATGCCAACATTCTGATTGAATCTTAGAAATGACCAGCTGTATTAAACCACCTGATAGATAAATAGACATGTATATGTTGAGATGTGATTCGTAATAATGCTGCAGTTGGTTTGTTTTGTTCTAGATTGGCTTGTGGTGATGTTAGCTAGCAGTTAGCATGTGAAGCTAAGTTAACTGTTGAACAGTAGGCTATTCAATATATTGACCTTAAATGTGTTTTATAACCTGCGTCTTATCAGTCTGTGGATGTATACAATGCTAAGGGAGATCCATATGAATTTACATAAAGACCTTAGAATGATGAAATTCTGAAGGACCAAACAATGAATAAAATGGCACCATCATTTCATTGTAAATAATGAATAAATTCTAGAAAGTTCCTAATAAAATTTCAGTTTATGGTGCCCCAGTAATGAAATGAAATTGAAAATTGTTAATAACATTTGAGCATATGATATGATTTTTCTTTAAGGACCTTAAATTATTTAAAATTTAGACTCTTTAGAGAAAATTTGTTGTTAATTTACTAACTAAAGCCATCCAAGCTGTAGGTGTCTTTTTTTTTTCCTTTTAAAAAAGATTTTTATCTGAAACCGTGGTTCTTAGTAGTCCATATAATTCAAGTCAATGGCAACCATCACTTTGGTAGACAAAAAATCATATACAGGCAAAACAAATTTAATGCCTGTGGCTCCATACACTGAGGTCTTATGAAGAGAAAAAATTGTTTTTTGAATATGCCAAAAATGACAACAACCACAATATGGAGGGGTTTGCATAAGATTATGTTTTATTTACAATATGACAATATAAAGCCGCCGCATTGAACTGCTGCATCTTAAGGCTGAAATACACCACACGACTTTTGCCCCAATTTACAGTCTGAAAAAGTTGATGCTAGTTGCCAAAAGTCAAGGCTGATTTATACTTATGCGTCGAGTGTAGGCCGTAGCTACGGCGTAGGCTGTGTGTAGTACGCATAGCCTACGACGTAGCCTGACGTGCACCTCTTCAAAAATGTAACAACGCGTCAATTCTACGCGGACCGCAAGCGCTCTGATTGGTCTGCTAGAACCCCTCCCTCAGGTCAAAAAACTGGCACGGAGCAATCGGAGAAGAGCGAGCACTTTCAACTTCCATATGAATGAAAAAACACTCTGTTTCAGGGGACACATGTAGTCTACTGCAACAAAAGTCGTTACCTATTTGCCTCTTCTCTGCCGCTTGTAGTTGTAAGTTTCTCTGACAACGTACATGACGAGCTGCTTCTTCTTCGGCTTTTGCCTTGATCCTAAACATGACCGCGGACACTGCCTACTAGTGGTCTGCATGCACGTCAACGCGGACAACAAAGCAGAAGTATACAAACAGACACATAGCCTACGGCGCAGAGGCTCTGGTGTAGGTCCGACGCAGAAGTATAAATCAGCCTGCAGATTTGACCTGACAGATTTCATGGAAAATCGTGTAGTATATGATGCTCACGGACTCCGATTTTTTTTTAGCTTCAGACTTTGATTCCATCCAGTCGGAGGATTTAAAACCATGTTTGATATTTTGAGCCGATTTTAGAACACATATCAGTGTATGATACGCGTTGCTAATAAATACATACGCTGCCCAGATAATGGAAATCAAGGGTGCAAAATCACAAAGGTCAAAAAAGTAGTCGATATACGCGAAAACGCGGATATAAAAGTATAAGAGGATAAAAATAATAAAAGCAAAATGTGTCTCTAAATATACTTGGGCGGCCGTTATTAAACGTGGGCGGCCCGCCCAAGTAAAGTCTATGTGTGGGAAGCACTGACATGTAAACGTGGCTATTGTGACAATTGTGCTTATAAGCCGGGAAAAAGCACTCAATTTGGTACTTGCTTGTTGTGAGCTGTTTGAGAGCTTTATATGATTGTGCACTTTGGGTATGAGCTCACGGAATACTCTCTCATATACCCAGGCGGTGGGTCTTGTCTTGCTTTCATAGTACTTTGATGGCAGACATGATTATGATGTGGCAGTTGCACCGATTAAATTCGGAAAAACTTTCTAACCAGAATGCATTGCATTTGTCAGACACGATTGTTCTGTGAGGCAAACTCGCCTATAGACTGTCACACAACTCAGAAATTCTGTGACGTCAAGACTATAATATGATTTATTAATTGCTGAAAAGCACACGTGATCCACGTTGACCATTATAATTTCTCCAGTTTTAGAGCCGCTGAGGTTGTCATCTCCTAATAAGATCTCAGGCATGACGCATATGTGATTTTATTATTTCATAATTTTGTTTAGAAAAACTTATGCGAGTCCTTAAGATATTTGTAATTTTTAAATGGTGCTGTAATGTCCTAAATATATTCGATTAAAATATGTGAGTGATGTGTGTTTTCTCTCAGGATGAGGAGAATAAGATCTGTCCAGAAAAAATGGAGGAAGCCAAACTGAAGGCCAGATACCCTCACCTGGGTAATAAACCCGGTGGATCCGATCTGCTCAGAAAAAGACTGCAGAAGGGGGTGAGATTCATTCATACTGTTTTTCTATTCCCACCGGCGGGATGAAAACCCTTTTATTTTGTTATGAGACCACTGGGTTATAAGAAGAGATACAGATCACAGGTCTTTAGGCAGTAGAACATCACAGCATCGTGTGACTGAGTCATGAGCTACAGATGGCGTGAGAACTGTTACAGATAGGAATTCTGGTCAGTTTGAGAAAATTAAACTGTCATATACTCTACCAGTCAAAAAATGTAAATTACTTTTTAAAGTTTTTTTTAAAAGATGTCTTTTTTGCTCACCAAGGCTACATTTAATGGATTGAAATAAAGTAGAAACAGTAATATTGTGAAATATTATTATTATAATTTAAAATAACTATTTTTCATTTTAAAATTATTTATAATATAATTTTAGTCCTGTTATGGCAAAGTAAATGTTTTAGCATCATTACCCCAGACTTCAGTGTCTCACAATCCTTCAGAACTCATTCTAATATGCTAATTTGGTGCTCAATTTATCAATTTTTATTGGTGCTCAATTATTAATAGTGGATCAAGTTGAAAAAAATATCCTGCTTAATATTCTTTTGTGAAAAATGTGATTCTATTCATCAAAGAATTCTGAAAAAAAAGTAAGTTCAAAAGAACAGCATTTACTTGAAATAAATCTTTTGAAATCTTTAGAAAACTTTACAAATGTTTTTACTGTCACTTTCAATCTCTTTAAAGGATTAGTCCACTTTTGAATAAACTTTTCCTGATAATTTACTCACCCCCATGTCATCCAAGATGTTCTTTCTTTCGTCAGTCGAAAAGAAATTAAGGTCTTTGATAAAAACATTCCAGGATTTTTGTCCATTGGACTTCAATGGCCTCCAGACGGTTGAAGGTCAAAATTGCAGTTTCAGTGCAGCTTCAAAGGGCTTTAAACGATACCAGATGAGGAATAAGGGTCTTATCTAGCGAAATGATTGGTAATTTCAAAAAAAAAATACAACCATTTATGCTTTATAAACACAAAATATCTGCGATATTTTGTGTTTATAAAGCATAAACGGTTGTATTTTTTTTTTTTTAATTGACCGATCGTTTTGCTAGATAAGACCCTTATTCCTCGTCTGGTATCGTTTAAAGCCCTTTGAAGCTGCACTGAAACTGTAATTTTTACCTTCAACTGTCTGGAGGCCATTAAAGTCCACTATATGGAGAAAAATCCTGGAATGTTTTCATCAAAAACCTTAATTTCTTTTTGACTGACGAAAGAAAGACATGAACATCTTGGATGACATGGGGATGAGTAAATTATCAGGAAAAGTTTATTTAAAAGTGGACTAATCCTTTAAAGTGTCCTTGCTGAATAAAAAAATAAATAACTTGGCATTAACTTTTGAATGGTAGTGTATCACAGTTTCCACATGATTTCCAAAGGATCTTGTGACACTGAAGACTAGAGTAATGAAGCTGAAAATTCAGCTGACCAATCACAGGAATAAATTAAATTTTTAAATATATTAAAGTAGAATCCATTTCTTTTAAATAGTAATAAAATTTCACAATATATCTGATTTTACTGTGTTTTATTTTTAAATGAATAAATGCAGCCTTGGTGAGCATAAGACTTAAAAAATCACTTTTAAAAGGGCATATTGCAGGTTAGAGCTTCAGTGATTCAATGTATAGAAAAATAACATAGGAACTAGATTTTCTTTGAAATACACATAAATATGCTACTTAGGCTTCTGGAGTCGTTTTTTGTGAAAATTTTACTTCCGCATCTGAAAAATGCCAAACCGGAAATGACGTAGCGGGAGGGAGTACGGTCAATTTAAACAGTAGGAAAACAATGGATCGCAATGACAGTTCAGACGCTGAGGAAATTGTAAATGTTTATTCATACTCATATGCAATGTTCCCTCTAATTTTTTTTCTCGCTGAGCAAAACTTTTCTGTTGAGCGCATATTTTGGCCACCCGAGCAAAAACATACTTTATATCAGACCTGTACAATGAACGTAAACACACACACACACACATTTATCATGCAACTGTAACATTTAACTTTAATGTGCCGTTTCTATTTTATTTGACCCTTGATGTAACTTAGTGATTTATTAAATAATATGTTTGAAAACAAGCAGTTCAGTCACTAAATTATGCACATTTTAGGTTACTTGAGATTTTTTCACATTGCTGTATTAACTGTACCAGTCTTTACCAAAAAATTCTATTAAAAATGAATTTCTGTCCTCCTGCAGGACAGTTCAATTCTTTATAATAATATAATATAAGCAGTTACAATGATGGTTTGGGACAACCATAATGTGTTTTTGTACAGTCAATTATTAGCAACAGACAGTGTTAAACCATCAAAATAACATGTTTATTGCTTATGAATTTCCCAGATTTTATATACCAGGAGGTTAAGATTTTTCGTGGCAAGGAGCCCTAAACAATCCCCTTGTGAGATCAATTTTTTATAGGCTTACATTATAATATAATAAAATATAATATAATATTTAAGTATTTAAACTGATATACAGTATTATATCAGTTTAAATGCTTCCATTTGTTTTAATATATTATATAGTGAAAAACTGAAGCATTTAAACTGATAGCTAAATATTTTTAAGAAAAGTGAACGTTAACTCTTTTATAGTTATCTAAACATCCCTGAAACCCACACCACCACACACAAAATCTATTTAAACTGAGGTATATCACTGATGTATTTTGAGTTTTTAAGCTACACTTGTGGTGGGAGTGTGATTGTAAATGTCTCAAGAGTTTTGTTAGCATTCTGTGCCCATCATCCGTTATTTCCACCACTTTTCATTAAAACATGACGTTTCATTTCACATTTCTTTTCGTTTCACGTTGCCTCTCGTATTGATGTATTTAGTCCGCAAACATTACAGTATTCTTACCGTGACTGATTTGGCTCAGGGCCAGCCAGCTCACACGCGCTCAATCGTTCTCTTTCTATGAAATCTGTAAACCGCATTCACCGGTTCTAACTCTATAGCGACAATAACTCTGTAGCGGTTGTCCAGAGCACTGCAATTATTTCTCATTTAAATTACTACAATCATTTTCATGTCTGTTCTCTGCGCGGCAATTATTTCTTCTGCGCGGCCGCAACTTCAGAACTGCGCGGCCGCGCACGCGCGCAGCTTAGAGGGAACATTGCTCATATGACAGACCACAGCCATACAATTAACCTGCTATGCAGTCAAGAGAGCAGGGACAGGCCAGGTTTAGACAGAACAATGGTCAGAGGAGTTGTGGTGTGAGGAGAACCAGTGGAGAACAGGGCAGGAGACCAGTGTTAGCTTGTAGATACATGTTAGCTAACGATATTTAACACTGTGCTCAGATCACAATATTGAACAGATTACTATCATGTATCAGGCAATACCAAAGCCAGTATTGGTCATCTAAGAGTATTGATTACAGAAACTAATAAACTTTGATCAAGCATAGCCTATGTCACACTCCTGACAGGCTGGAGTTCATGCAACCTACAATATAAAACTGCACTGAGTCAAGACAGAGCCTAGCGAACGACTCCCTCTCGTGACGTAAAATGACGCGACGTTGAAAGAAAAAAAAAGACGTTTTTACAAAGACAGTCACTTTATCTACTAAATTTGTGCCCTTATGTCCTACAAAATATTTTTAAATCCTGCAGTACCTTTTCATATGGTATTTTCATTAAAGGTTATATATTCATCTCGAGGAAAAAAAAAAAAACAACCTGCAATATGTTCTTTAAAGTGTTAGTTCACCCAAAAATGAAATTTTTGTCATTAAGTACTCACCCTCATGTTGTTCCAGATCCAGAAGTTTTCATCTTCAGAACATTAATTAATTTGCTGCCTGTGTGTTCAGAAACACTCAGATTTTATCAAAAATATCTTAATTTGTGTTCCGAAGATGAACGAAGGTCTTACGGCTTTGGGACTATATGAGGGTGAGTAATAATGACAGAAATTTCAGTTTTGGGTGAACTAACCTTTTAATTATTCTGAACCTTTGAACGATATTGCAGACAGACATCTCTGACATGTAGCAGGCCTGTTTTAGGATTAAAATGGCATCTGCCGCATTGCTTGTGACATTAAAATGTGTTCCCATTCAGTGGCATGAATATGTTTATGTACATTTACAGAGTAACATCTTTCAAAGTGCTTTGGAACAGAATTAAAACATTTACTGTGCCATGCATGCAAATAAATCCTCCTCGACTGCTTTCATTCCCAGCCAAAGTACTTCGACTCTGGCGACTACAACATGGCAAAGGCCAAGATCAAGAACAAGCAGCTTCCAGCAGCACAAACGGAGAAGACCGGAGAGATCACCGGAGACCACATCCCCACCCCTCAGGACCTGCCGCAGAGGAAACCCTCTCTGGTGGCCAGCAAACTGGCAGGCTGATACCTGCTGCTGTCCTTCACTCCACACTCCCACTTCCTGTCTCTTCATCCACATTTATCTCTGATCCTGCATTCCTGCCCTCGTCCTCTCTCGTTTCCTGTCTTATCTGAAAATACACTGAATATTCAAGGGTTGCAGATGTTACAGAGCTGTACTGCCACACTGTGAGATGGGTTGGGTCGGGTCGTGGCTCCAAAGGCGGTGAAGTTCTCAAAGGTCCTCTGATATTTTAAATGTGTCGTAGTATGTAGTTGAAAGTGTACATATTTGCTAGTGAGTGAGGGCATCATTTTAGAAGATGTTTTGCATTTAATTCTAACCATTCCTGTATTACCCACTGCTTAGAGCTCCAGGGGACCCACTGTCCTACAAAGTTTATATCCACCCTGCTTCTGCACAACTGAATTTCACACCAATATGATTTAAGTGATCCGGAAGAACTTAATTAGCTGGTTCAGGTGTGTTTGATTAGGGTTGAAGCTCAACTCTCCAGGACCGTGGATCTAAGACCTCTGCCTTAGAGGACTATAGGTCACCAAAAAGGAAAATTCTGTCATTATTTACTCAACTCATATGACTTTATTTCCTTTGGTGAATGGAAAAGGAAGATGTTTATTTGAATGTCCAGGCTGCTCTTTTTCAAACAAAGTATGTAGAGGGAAAGGGTTGTAGAGCTCAAGGAATTTTAAAAAGTACAGTACAGTAAATATTTCTATATCTTGAGTCTTCTGGTGCCATACACAATAACTCAAAACATTTAAATGATGTGTTGCAATCAGTCTTGGGAAATGTAGCAACCATTAGCATTTGCTGCTAATGCAAAAATACCATAAAAACATGAAAGAGCTTTTTTTGGGTAACACGTTACATAAGGTCCCATTAAATAACATTAGTTAATACATTTGTTCTAGTATTTATGGATCTTGAAGATTATTAAATGCTATTTTTTATTGCCAGTTCATGTTTAGCTAATGTAGTTAAAGCTGCTGTTCGTAACTTTTCTTTGTTCAAAATTTACAAATATTACATAATGAGAATGTACAACATGAATCCATTTTCCAAACCGTGTTTTTGTCTTGCCCTGAATCATTATGGTACACTTATAATAAGTGTTTATATTCAGACTATTTCAGACCAGACTGGTAGGACCCGCCGCAGAGTATCACAGTAACTCCGTGACTCGCCATAGAAATGCACAGAGAAAAGTAGCTCCGGCTTCAATGTTCTTCCGCAAGATGCGTGCAGTTCTGTTTATTAACCGCTAGAGGGCTAGGAATGCAGCTTTAACTAATGCGAAAAAATGGAACCTTTATTGTAAAATGTTACAACTTTTCTCTTTTTTAAGTGAATTACAGTTTATCACATGGCTTCAGAAGACTCGAGGTAACATCCAAATAAAGTCATGTGGGGTCAGAATGACAGAGAGGTGAGTAAATTATATCAGAATTTTCCTTTCAGCGTGAACTTTTCCATTAATTATGGAGTTGAGTGCTAGAATCAATAATGAATAGAAAGTAATCTCTAATAATGATGTGGTTGATCTGCACCCTGTTTCTTTCATGAGAATGCTCGTTTCTTTTTGTCATGCTTCAGCTTTAAGTGGAGGACACTCGGTTTGTCATGTTTTGTAGCATGTAATGCAGATCTCTGAGGCTGCTGTCATCTTGCCTTGTATTATAGAGCTTAAAGCCTTATAATGATGTAGTGCCAACACACAGATTGGCAAGCAGTTCTAGAACGCCACGTTCATACACCATTTGTGTCTGGTTGTAGACACCAGGCAGTGAGGATACTTCTCCACCTTCTGATGTGTAATAAACTCCATGAGATCTCCTGTACATTGTCTTCTATGCAGAGGAGGGAGACAGCCTGTCGGCTCCTCACACCACGTCGTCGCACTACAGTAAATTGTCCACAGTTTGCATGAGCATAAACTGTGGCCGCTTTTGAGCCATTTTGACTTGTAAATAAAATAGTTTTGCAAACCTTCTGTGGTTTTGAGTCTATTTTTTAACAGCAATAGATCTATTGATCTTTTAATTTCTCATATTCCAAAAAGTGCTATCAATTACAAATTTGGTAACACTATAATAAGATCCCATAAACTAGTGCCTTAACTAACAGCAATACATTTGTTAGAATATTCATTTTTGTTAATTGTTAGTTCATGTTCGCTTATCTCCATCAAAATGAACAGACGCAGCACTTGATTTTAATGATAAATGTTGAAATGAGCGAAGACAATGCTTTAGAAGTTTTTTTTTATTATTATTGTTAGTTTATGTTAACTAATAATGTTAACAAAGTGAGCCTTATTGTAATGTGTTGCCATAAACATACATATTTTTTATTATTTAGAAAATTACTTGACCTGAATGTCGTTTTGGGAGCCTTGCAGGAACATGGTAAGGAAACACTGTAAAATATTGAGCACGATCGCCCTCTACTGCCTGACAATGGTAATATGATATTTTCTCAGACTTGTTGAAATAACTTGTCACTGTTGTGAATCAAGTTTAACCATTTGAGTCTTTGAATTGTGCAAAAACTTGGGGCCATATTCACAAAACATGTTATCTAACCATAAAGAGTTCTCCTAAATGGCAGTAAAAGTTCTTAGCTAAGAGTTTTCTCTTAAAAACCTATTAAAAAAACTGCTGAGACACTCTTTTACTAAGCCCTATTCGGATGGGACTATTTTCTAAACGACGTTTGAGTAGTGTTAATTTTGTCCTGTATCAAATGTAACTTTTAGTTATCATATTTAGTCAATATTGTCCTGTTTTTTGTTTAGTCAATTTTGTTTGTCAGCTATATCCCCCAGTTTCACAGACAAAGCTTAAGCTAGTCCTAGACTAAAATGCATGTTTGAGCTGTTTTAACTGAAAGTAACTTGCACTGCCATATCTTAAAATGTGTCAGAGCGACTGCATCCTTCTCATGTGCATTTAATATTTTTTTACTTTTCAATCTGAGTTAAATCTCTTTTTTGGTTCATTTTGACTGTAAAAGAAAACCTGCTTAATGCACACCTAAATATAAGGCGTTTTTCATTTCCAGCCTTAATGAACAATTACATATCACTTATAAATGATTAAATACAAAATTAATTATTAAGATTGATGTGGTTTAGAATTAGTAAAATGTGCCTGGAAAAAAAATATATGATCAGAAAATCAACTTGCCTAATAATTATCCAACCATCCATATATTAGGTTGGATGTCCACCTGCTAATCACCGTTTAAAACCATCGTATTTAAATGTATGACATTAATCATATACTTTAAAAAATATATATTTAGCCTATTAAATAATATTGCTTTTGTATTTTTAAAATGATCATAATTTAATGACATATTTTAATTTAACAAAAATTCTCAAACTTTCCTTAAGTTATTGTTTTGAAAATGTATTAACTTCATTATTAAAAACACATTATTTTTGCTAAAGTATTTGTGGGGGTATGTGTGGGGTAAAAGGCCTACCTTGCCATCTCAGATAAGTTTTTCAAACTAGCCACTGGGCAAACCCCCCTGTGCACGGCCCTGCTTCCTAGCTAAAGAAAGAACGTTGTCAACTTGGGGCAGTAAAATCAAGACAAAGGGCCAAAAGACAACACACTGTGACTCTCAGCTTTTGAGCCCTACAAAGATAACACCAGAGGTTGTTTGATCCCCGTAACATCAGTACAAAACAGACCTTCTTCTTCTGAGTGACCTCTGAGTGACAGAGTTGAAATCCATAGGAAAACCAGAGACTGCCTTTAAATATCAGAAATGCACCAAAAACAATTCTAAACAGACTTGTAATCAAACATCGTTCAACTGCATAATTCTATATTATGTCTAAAACCTATACTTGTGACTATTATGCTCAGATCACTCACAATTCATGTAATTATTATAACTATTGAATGGTTGATTGAAAGTGTGCCTTGTTTGGTATGAGTGTAAATCTCTGTTCATAACTTAAATTTCAGCTTGAATGAAATCTGTGTAAAATTATGTGACGACCAGGGCGGGCGAGAGCCGTGAGGGAACGGCGCGAGGCCGGTGGCGCGAGTGTTAATGAGCTTCACCTGGGAGGCGCACCGGCCTTGAGTCCCTCACGGAGGAGCTCCGGGAGCATAAAAGGAGGAGCGACTACAGTGAAGGACGAGAGAGGACCAGGCCTGGACTTTATGTTATGGTTTATTATGTTTGTGTGGCCGGCAGACGTCCGCGAGGGTCTGCCGGCATTACTTTCGTTTTGTTTGTTTATTTTGAGATTAAACTTTTGTTGAACGTTCGCCGGTTCCCGCCTCCTTCTTCCCACATCTACTAACCTCGTTACAAATGTATTGTTTTATTTTTGGAGAAATCATGTCTAAACTGTGCTCTCTGTACTCTCTGAAAGTCAAGAAAATACAGATAATATTTAATTTATGATGAGGGAGGAGAAAAGCCACCTCTGAAACAAAGATAATTGGTTATTTGATAATAACTGTTACTTGTAAGAAATGAACTGTATCTCTAATTCATCTCACAATTCAGTAATAATGCAATTGCAGAGCTCTCTAATTGAATTAGAGAGCTCTCTGATAATTGTTACTAGTAAGAATTGAACTGTTTTAATTCTTAGTAAAAATGCATTTACGATGAGTAATGCTGGAAACTTTTGCCATAGTCGTGATTAAAAAGAGGAAGAGGTCAGTTTTCTTAGTAATTGCCATTTGCCAGCAAATTTGTCTGGAAGCTTGTTTCTGCCACTGAATAATAAATAAAAAAGGTAATTGCGACTTTTATCTCACAATGACCAGGCTTGTTCGAGATGCATTGGTGTTGCGCAGACTGATCGGCATATGACATCAAATTAACGTGAGAGCGTTTGGAGAGCATTTGACACAGGAAACATGACTGTGCTTAACTGCAAAATAAGACATGAAACATGAAACAAAACCAAAAATAGACATGACAGAAAGCCACATGCTTTGGCTGCTTGTCCTAAAGAACATTACTGTCAACACTATTAAACTATACTTAGTGAATAAAAAAAAAATATTTGCTGTAAATTATGAACAATCTTTATTCAAAATGAAAAAACAAAACAAAAACCACCATCAAATTATGAAATGCATTGAATGTTTATTGAACATTACAATAAGTCAATTTTAAATTTCATTCTTTTTGCATTTTATATATAAAACGCTGTTTTACATGCAATTCGCTAAAAAAAATTATAAACACAATAATGCTAAAGTGAAAAAAAATAAAAAGTAACAGCAAAAAGACAAAATGACTGAATCACTGTAATAAGCAAAAGTAAAAAGTAAAATGCAACCTGTACATTTTGCATATTAATTTCTTAAAAGTAATAATTTGGAGTTATTTTTGTGTCAATAAAAATGAACGTAACGTTTTAAGAAACTAATGAAAATGAAAATATAAATTGAAACTGAATAAAATGTCTTTGAAACTGAAAATCGCAGGCCAAATGATTGACTTCGTTTTTTAATACACTGCATGTTTTGCTAATAGTTTCTCCTCTTTCTTTCGCTGATTTGTACTTATAGATGCATTTCCAGACTTTTAATTTGCTCCAGAGCAGGTTATGTTCAGAGAGTAAGTTGCTATGGCTACTTACATACCCTGAAAGTTACCTTGGTTTTTGGAACTGCTTGCTTACTCCGGACGGGGGGGTCGCACACCGGACGAGAAGCTCAGCGTCTCGTCTCGTCTCGGACAACTCACAGGTATTGCACACCGGACGCGTACATTATATAGGCACAAGCTTTTCAATCGACTCCTGATAGAAGAGCTGCACGATGGGTGAGTATTAAGTCGACGGGGAAATGTTACATATGCCTATGCTTTAATATTTCGCACTGAGGTTAGTGTGCATGGAAAATGGCACAACAAAGCAAAATGAAAGAAAAGGCTATGTTTATTTTACATTTTTAGACTTTAATCAAGCTGTTAAACTAAGAATGTAAAATGTATCTTGCAGCACAGGGTGAAGTCAGTATGTACATTAACGATGATTTGAGAGAAATATAATATAAATTTAATGTAAAACAATTTACATGGCGCTCTGTGGCGTGGCAGGATTTTGAACAAATTTCTGAGTCGTAGCTGGGCGCCGCGTATACAGGCGCCGAATGTCGCCGCCAGTGTGCGTACACTCATAGAAATCAGTGCATTCGAATTTTAAAGACGTGGCGCGGCACTGAGCTTCGCGTCCGGTGTGCGACCCCGTTTAAACATACCCCCATATATCACATAACTTGCTTTCTGGAATACCCTCCAGCTCAAGAAGCTGTCAATCAAAAACTCAGTAGCCAATTAGAACACACCACTGCTAGCCCCACCCCTGCAAGAGATTTGTGCCAGAATGGCGCAAAAGTGCAAACTAAAACTAAAACGGTTAGCAAAACATAGTGTTTTAAAAACAAAGCTAAACATTTTGCATGTGATCTATTTATTTTTTGAGTTTTAAAGATATTATATTCAGTTTCAATTTATATTTTCATTAGTTTTTTTTTTCATTAGTTTTTTTTTCTCTAATTTTTATTGACACAAAGGTAATTTCATATTATAAAAGTATAATAAAGTAATAAAAATCAATCCAAAAAAAAAAAAAAAATGAAAAGACTGAATAAATGAGTTCATATCTTCCTTACAATGAGTGCATTTGTTGTGTTTGGGTGAAACGCGATGCTTGTGTTCCCTCCTCAGAGAAAGCTCTTTCAAAAACATGTCTTAGAGAAAGCTTAACATTGCTTTTAAAATCCTTCCCCATGAAAACATATAGAATGGGGTTCAGGCAGCTGTTGACATATGCCAATGAAATGGCCAATGGATACACTACCGAAGCCACAAAGAAACTTGATGTCTCCTCGTCATTATCAAATATGATTATCAAATGCACAATGTGATATGGCAACCAGCACAGAAAAAAAGCCACAATAATAGCCAACATGATGCGAAACACTCGTTCAGAGTTAAAATGACTCCTGCCTAACTTGTGCGCGATGAATCCATAGCATGTTGTGATGCATATGAGAGGAATCAAAAAACCAAACACAAATCTGATGATGCATAACCTTCTATACGTTTCCTCTTTTTCCTCAGATTCATAATCCACGCAGTAGCTTATGCCATCTGTGGAATTCTCTTTTATCGTTATAAAAGGCAGACTAAGAATTAAAGCCAGAACCCAGGCTGCTACAGAGGACAGTTGTGCAATTAAAAGGCTGCGATGATTTTTAGCCCAAACCGGTGTGATCACCAGAGTAAACCGATCCAGACTAATAAAGGTCAGGGTGAAAACACTGGCAAACATGGTGATGTGCATAATGAAGGGGACAATCTGGCACATGAAGACAGATCCATTGAGCCCGTTTTCTTCAAGAAAGCTTTCTACCACATAGTAAAGAGTGGAAAGGCAACAAAAGAGGTCAGCAATTGCTAGACTGAGAAACCCTACTGTATTAACAGTCCTCTTCATCTTCATTCCAGCAACATACACAACAAAGGCATTTCCAGGAACACCAAGGATCAAGGTCAGGTAGAAGAAGACCTGAGAACTCACACTCATATATTTCCACAGATTATCAGTTTCATTATGGTTATTGTAATAATAATCCATTTTGCTTGAGTTGATGCTGTCCAAAGTGCTCTGTTTACCCTGTAAATATCATACATTATCAGTGTCAAACATTTATTGAATTTATTCATTCATTTAGCAGATTATTTTCTCCAAAGCAACTTATTAATAAGGAAAATAACAAGCAATTTGACAGTCAACAATATTCAATATTATTAAACAATGAAATTTATATTTAAATTTCAGTACATTTAATTTAAAACATTAACTATGCAGTCATGTGTATGTCAATGTTAATATGTTCATATGGTTTGAATCATACTCGAGTTTTACATATTAAATATTAATGCCGTACAAAACTTGTTCTCACCTCACCAGCTGCTCTGTACTTGCTAGCGATGCTTACCCCACTTACCACTTTAAAGGAGAATCACAAGGAATGGAAGGCAGACATACAAACTTCTGAGGAAACCTTGATGATGCAATCTTCCACAATTTCCTCTTTTAAAGAGCGGTAAAAGAAAATACAAGAGAAGCACAGAGTAATTACAGCTGTGGATATCCACAACTTGTTTGAAATCTGCCTTACAGGAAATTCACAATGTTCATTTTTAATATTATATTGCATACAGTAATGTAATATAGTATATAATATGTATTCATAGTTTAAAGAGCTGGCCAAGGACACATTATATAAATTATCAATCAGTTGAGTTTTTCAATATACAGATAAGCCTCTACATTATGACCACCCCCAGCCTAGAGCAATGAGCTCTCCTGGCAACCGAACAGTGTTTTAGAGTTTATGGTGTCAAAATGGGAAAAGCTGCAGAGTTATCAGAGTTTGATAAAAGACAAAGTGTGATGGCACACCGCCTCAGAACTTTGATCCCGGAAACGACGCGCCTTTTGTGTTGCTCACGTACCACTGTAATGTGGTGCATGGATGTCCAGATGATGAACTCAGCCGTCGTCCAGCCGTGTGTCATCCACAGCTCATTGTCGCACAATTTTCACAGCGACTGCAGGGCCACAGTGCGATAAATTACCAGCAGCTACAACAGTGGTGACCAGGGCAATGTGTCACAACACACGGTTCACAGCCTTCTGTGTATGGGCCTGCGTAGCCAACGACCCAGCCGGGTCCCCATGCTAACTGCACGGCATCACCAGCAATGCATGAAATGGGCCCAAGATCCTTGAGCTTGGACCGTGGATGATTGGAAGAAAGTGGCCTGGTCAGACGAATCAAGACTCCTGGTGCATCACGTCGAAGGCCAAGCATGGATACGCCGATTACCAACAGAGGTTATGGCACCTGGATGCAGTTTTAGACGGACACAGGCCGGTGGCAGTTTTCTTGGGGCACTTTAGGCCCCATTATCCCAATAGCACAATTCCTGACAGCTGTCAGGTATCTGAACATTGTTGGGGACCAAGTGCACCCATTCATGGCAACTGTCTTCCCTGCCAGTGATGGCCATTACAAAGGATAATGCGCCATTCCACACTGCCAGAGTAGTCAAGAAGTGGTTTGAGGAACATGATGGTGAATTTATGTTAAAGGATTAGTTCACTTTCAAATGAAAATTACCCCAAGCTTTACTCACCCCCAAGCCATCATAGGTTTATATGACTTTCTTCTTTCTGATGAACACAATCAGAGAAATATTAAAAAATATCCTGATGCATCCAAGCTTTATAATGGCAGTGAGTGGGATCAACGGGTAAAAAAAATATCCATATTTAGTTATGAAGTAAAATAATTAGCTTCCGCAAGACCGTCTTCCGTATTGTAGAATAGAATGATCATGTGACACTGAAGACAAGTAATGAGTTCTGCCATCACAAGAAAAAAAAAATGTTTTTTTTTTTTTTTTTAAATATATTAAAATAGATAACAGTTGGTAAAAATATTTCACAATATTCACAAAAGTATATTTACAAAATGAACAAGAATTTAGCAACAATCACACCAGGATAGATTTAAAAACTTGTTATTCCACAGATTTCAGTCATTGCATTCAACAAATGATAATTAGTAAAAGACACAGTTTTAAAGCATTGCAAGGTACAAAGGAGGAGCACAATGAAATCAAAACAGTGTAAACAACTAGCCTAGTTGATGTTACTGTGGTGCTCAGAATTATTGGCACCCTTGGTAAATGTGAACAAAGATGCTTGAAAAAAATAAATCTGGATTGTTAATCCTTTTGATCCCTTTTCACAAATCTAACCTTTCATTGAAGTAAAAGAATTGAAAATGTTAAAAAAAAATCTCTTTATGAAATAAATGCTTTTCTCCAAAACACATTGGCCACAATTATTGGCACCCTTTTATTCAATACTTTTTGCACCCTCTTTTTGCCAAGATAACAGCTCTGAGTCTTTAACTATAATGCCTGATGAGTTTGGAGAACAACTGACAAGAAATCAGAGACCATTCCTTCATGCAGGATCTCTACAGATCCTTCAGATTCCCAGCTCCATGTTGGTGCTTCTTCTCTTCAGTTTCTTTGGAGTTCAGGTCAGGGGACTGGCACAACCATGGCAGAAGCTTAATTTTGTGCTCAGTGACACATTTGATGGACGATCCAACCATTGCTCATTATAGGATTTCTAGCGTAAACAGTCAGGTTTTGATTTTTTTTATCTGTTGGTATTTGATAGAATCCATGATATCATGTATCTGAACAAGATGTCCAGGACCTCCAGCAGAAAAATAGGCCCACATTAAAGATCCAGCAGTATATTTGACCATGGGCATTGGGGTACTTATTATCCCTGTGTGCACCAAACCCATCTGGTGGGTTTGCTGCCAAAAAGCTCTTTTTTTTTAGTTTCATCTTTAGTTTCTTGTCTGACAACTGAAAATGCTGGAGATTGTTTCTGAATGAGAGCAGAGGTGTAGGTGCATGTAGGTGCTGTTTGATAATTTTCTTTAGGCTTTCTGAGACTCAAGACTCAACTAATCTCTGCATTTCTCCAGCTGTGATCATTGGAGAGTCTTTGGCCACTCAAACTCTCCTCCTTACTGTGCATTAGGATGATACAGACACATGTCCTCTTCCAGGCAGATTTGTAACATCTTTAGTTGATTGTAATTTCTTAATTATTGCCCTGATAGTGGAAATGGGGATTTTCAATGCTTTAGCTATTTTCTTACAGCCACTTTCTATTTTGTAAAGCTCAACAATCTTTTGTTGCACATTAGTACTATATTCTTTGGTTTTTCTCATTGTGATGAATGATTAAGGGAATTTGGCCTTTGTGTTTCCTCATGTTTATACTCCTGTGGAACAGGAAGTCATGGCTGGACAATTTCATGTTCATGACATCAAATGATGCATTAGAAAAAGGTAATCAGCATGTATTAATGTTATTTTACTGTATAATAATCTTATGTCAATATAAGATGTTCTGCATTAAATGTGTGTTAGATTAGTGAAAAAAAACAGCATTTGTCCCCTCCCTCTTCAATACCACTATGGTGCCTTTGAGAAAGACCCTTAACTAAGTGTGTAACTGTTAAAGTGAAAAGGACATTTCTGATGAAGACAGGTGGTCTTTTAGAGAATTTCCCCTGAATAGATAAAGGGTATACAAATTACATAAATAATAGACAAGTAATAAGAGATTTTCTGAATGTCATAAGGCCAAAATTACCTTGAATTACATAGTATAAAGGTGTAACTTTGAATGGCTTCTTTTCAAGTTGGCCACCACCCCTCATATACTGAATTACTCAATTAAGGTATTTGACATGATTCTGTGGAAGAAATTAGTCAGGATTACTTCACCTCAGAAAAATGTCCACATAAGGTCAATATTACAATTAACAGTGGCAATTGCATGCAATGTTAAAACATTCACTTTCACAACCACTCATCTCTCATGTAACAAGTAATGACGTTTTTGTGACAAGTAATTACTGTCATTCATGACTTACACTGAAATTATATTTTGATTTCTTGTTTTCAGTCTGGCTGACTGTCTGAGTCAGTACGGACATCTTGAAACTTCTGAACAATAAAACAGGCATGTATATAAAGGAGATATAATGGTGTGTGACAGATTAAATCCTGAATTCAAGTAATATCAAAGGCTGGGTATATTATTATTGTGGCAATCACACAGATTTTCCTTAAAGGTGCCCTAGAATTAAATATTGAATTTATATTGGCATAGTGAAATGACATACACTGAGTTTCAAACTCCATTGTTTCCACCTTCTCATATATATATCTCATTTGTTTAAAAGACCTCTGAAGAACAGGCGAATCTCAACATAACACCGACTGTTACGTAACAGGCAGTTGGAGCAATAATAACATGATCCATGATTACATGATATTTCTAGTGATATTTGTGAATTGTCTAAATGTTTCGTTAGCATGTTGCTAATGTACTGTTAAATGTGGTTAAAGTTACCCATCGTTTATTACTGTATTCATTCATTTTTAAACACTTGCAGTCTGTATAATGTATAAACAACTTCATTCTTTATAAATCTCTCAAACAGTGTGTAATGTTAGCTTTAGTCACGCAGCATAGCCTCAAACTCATTCAGAATCAAATGTAATACATCCTAATAAATACTATACTCACATGATCCGATGTATGCATGCAGCATGCATGACGAACATCTTGTAAAGATCCATTTTGAGGGTTATATTAGCTGTGTGAACTTTTTATGCTGTTCAAGGCAAGCGCAAGCTCCGGGGCGGGGGCGGGAGATTTAAAGGGGCCGCAACCTATATATCGGTGCATAGTTAATGATGCCCCAAAATAGGCAGTTAAAAAAATTAATTAAAAAAAATCTGTGTGGTATTTTGAGCTGAAACTTCACAGACACATTCAGGGGACACCTTAGACTTATATTACATCTTTTAAAAAAGTTCTAGGGCACCTTTAAATATTATGCAGCAATACACACAAACAATGTAAGGTAAATACATACCTGTTCATTACTTTGTCCACAGTCTCTGACAGAAGACCCACCAACTCTGGAGAGTTGCTGAACATAAATGTGACACCACGATCAAAATAATGTAATATGATATTTTAAAAAGGGCACAGTTCTCTCTCTCTCTGTATGCACACACATTTTTGCAAAAATAAATTGTATAATGACATGGATATTACATTGGTATCATGATGTAAACATGAAATATGAAGACATTTCATGAGTCATCATTTAAAATAGTTTTACGAACGTGTGTGTGTGTGTGTGTGTGTGTGTGTGTGTGTGTGTGTGTGTGCTTTTGTTTATATTACATTGTGGGGACCAAATGTCCCCATGATGTAATATAAACCTGAGTTCACCTACATCGTGGGGACCAGCCAGCGGTCCCCACAATGTAAATGGGTTTATAAATCATATAGAATGAGTTTTTGTGAAAAAGTAAAAGTTTGCACAGTTTCCTGTGAGGGTTAGGTTTAGGGGTAGGGGCAGGGTAGGGGGATAGAATGTACAGTTTGTTCAGTGTAAAATGCATTGAAGTCTATGGAAAGTCCCCACAATTCACAAAAACAAACATGTGTGTGTGTGTGTGTGTGTGTGTGTATAGAGAGAGACACACACTCACACAAATATATATTCTTTATGTCACATTTCAAACTTATGCAGATCTACTTTTCATCAGCTATGATGTATTCTTTACAGGATTTTAGTTCACTCTCTGAATCCAGTCTCTTTATGGATTAGTTCACTTTGAAATGAAAATTAGCCCAAGCTTTACTCACCCTCAAGCCATCCTAGGTATGACTTTCTTCTTTCTGATTGGGACAATACCGAATGGAGAAAGATGTTAGTCACCATTTAAATTTTTTTCCGACTACGCCACCCTGGTGGGAGGCCAGGGAAATAACTCCCAATACCAGACACACAGGTAAGTTTTACCAACTGAAGGCAAGGAATTAAGGGAGACGTGAGTAACAATACAAAATAAACTTTATTATAAAATCACATTAATTAAAACTCGCAAACACACCCACATTAACAGAAATATCCAGGGCCAGGATTTGTGGGAACCAGGCAGGCCGGCTGCAACTCAAGAGGTCATCCAAAACCCACCTCAATTCACACCAGGCAAACACCACACACACCAACCAAAGATAAATTGTATCAGCACACAGCACACTGTGAAACACCACAGAATGGAACAGCTAGCCTCCCCAGTTCCACACAGACGACTTCACTGGCCCTGGAGAGAAAGAAAAGAGCATTAAAAAACAAACAAGACAAATAACAATTAAATGAAAAATAAACCAAACACAAAATAAAGTTACTGCAACAGTTCTAATGCTCAGGCCTCCAGAGACCACCACATAGGCCTATAAACGGATAGCAAACAGCAAAATGGCACTGGAGTAAGGCATCAAAAATAAACAAACCTTTACAACACCACATAGAACAGAAAATGTATAAAGAAAATACAATAATGAAATAAAAAGAAAATCAAAACCAAAATAACCAGAAAACGAAAACAAACAAATCAAGAATCAAATTACACAAGAAAAATTAAATCCAAAAGCTTAACTGATAGGCAGCCTTGCAGACGCGCATCCGACGCCCGCTTTACAGCCCCAGCGACGTGCTAGGCAGCAAAACAGTATACAGTCCAGATGACAGTCAATGACACAATTGAAACCAAAATATATCCGTAAGCAAAACAGCAGCTGCGTCACATGAAATCGCTAGCCGAGAACTGGACTCAATGTTCCCCTTTCCCTTTAACCCAGGAGTATGAGAATTAGTCAAAAAAAAAAAATAATTAAACAGAACAAATATGAAAGACAAAAGCGGCATACTTACAATTGATGTTGAATACTGGACGCACAGCTGTATGGTTACTCACTACCGGTGCCGCGCAGCTCAGTCCAGCGACCAGCCTTCACACACACACACGCACCTGCCCTTGCTGCTATTACTAAAAGCAACGCGCAATAAATAATACAACTTAAATGGTTGCAAGTTAAGTATCAAATCATACCTGCAAGTGAACTCCACCACAACTTGCCGCAATGCCAAATGCCACCAGCTCCGCTCTAAATTAAACTATAAATAGCGCATATTAGCCTCGCAATATGCGCATCACTACACCACCAACAACAACAAAAACTCTACATACCTGAATGGAAAATGGAACGGAAACGGAAATGCCAGGGAGAGAAAGAGAGAAGCACCCCAAGTCAGAAAACATACCTACCCGTCAAAATAAGGGTCCTTAAATAGTGCAGCTATTAACACTCAATTGGTTTACCAACGACACTCCAACCAACCAATAAGATGACGTGACTCCTCCTGCCACATGATGAACATAATTGCACTTTCTGCGTACGTTGAATACGGAAGGCGGTCTGACGGGAGCTTGATATTCGACTTCATAACTTGTTTAAATATGGATATTTTTTTTTTACACAAACACATCACTTCGCTTCAGAAGGCCTTTATTAACACTCCAGAGCCATGTGGAGTACACGTTTATGATGGATGGATGTGGATGAAAGCACTTTCTTCAGCTCATACTCACTGAACTCTATTCACTACCATTATAAAGCTTGGATGCGTCAGGATATTTATTAATATTTCTCAGATTGTCTTCGTCAGAAACAAGAAAGTCATATACACCTAGGATGGCTTGAGGATGAGTAAAAGTTGGGCTAATTTTTCATTTCAAAGTGAACCAATCCTTTAATAGATGTAAACTTGCCAGGGTCCAGAATGCCAGCTATTCGCTGAAGTTCGTCTTTCAAACCGAACAGCATGGAAAACGCCTTCCTTTGGAATCATGAAAGAAAAATTCAGCACATTAATATGTACTGGACACATGACTACTTAAAACATTTCTAAACTGAATGTGACACTTTGTATTTGTGCAGAGCATAAGGCTTGACAATACTAAATGTACTTCTTGTTTTAAATTCCAATTCTAGCAGTTAAAATAGCACCTCTACTATCTCTGTCCACCATCTGTTACAGGGAATACCAACCCAGGTACTCGAAGGCCCCTGTTCTGCATGTTTTCAAACTATCCCTGCCCTACCCAACGCACTGCTGATTACCTGGATCAGGTGTGTTCAGACAATAAGAAGCCGGACGATAATTCATTTTGCCCTCCTCCACTCCAACCTGATCTGAATGTTTTTTTTCCCGCACTTCTTATTGACTGAACACACCTGATCCAGGTAACCAGCAGTGGATAGGGCAGGGATAGTTGGAAAATAATTAGGCCATTTCCTTGAGGACCAGGGTTGGGAACCCCTGATCTATTACACCATGTTCTTGCAGTAACATGAAATTGCTTTCATTTTCAATTTTTTGCTGTTGCAGGAAGTAGAAGTCTTGACTGTATGAAGGACATCATGAATTATTTGAAGTATAAAGCCATTTTGGCAAAGATGGTGATGACTTGGGTGCAGAGACTGAAGCTTGATGATCAATGGACTTTCCTGCAGGACAGCCGTCCCAAAGTATACATCCAAATCTACTTAAGCTTGGTTCAGGGATCAGTCGTAGAATGTTCTTGAGTGGCCTGTACAGTCTTCAGATTGAAACCTCATTGAAAATATTTGGTGAAATTTGTAGAAAGCAGTGGTAACATGGAAACCAAAGACTTTCAGTGATCTGGAAGCTTTTTCAAGTGAGGAATGGGCCAAGATTGCAGTAGAGAGGTGACAGAAGCCTCTGAGCACTTACAGGCAGTGGTTATAAAGAATAAAAGATTCTGCACAAAATTTGAGTTTTGGGGGTTGAATAATTTTGTACATGTATGTTTAGAGCCAGTTTGATTTTTTTTTTTCTTTTTTTTTTCTTTTTTCATCAACTTTCCATTCTCGGAATCACTCAAATGTGTTTTAATAAACTTTGTATAATAGTTTGCTAATGACTTTGATGAATTGTTTTCATAAAATTTTGATCTCAGCAGTAAAATGTCTTGCAGGTTAAGGGGGTTGAATAATTTTGATTGCAGCTATAACTGGTCACAGTTGAGGTGAATTAAATTTAACTTAAATTTAAGTCTTTGAATTGTGCAAAAACCTGATTTTTTTTTCCTTTTTTTTTTTTTTTTTTACTAATATTTATAAATATAATAGTTTATATTTTTTGAATAAATTACACATTTCAGCATTTGAATATCTCAATCTCTGTATTGGTTATCATCACACAAAAACATCTGCAATGTTTTAATTAGTTTACATGGTAATAAAAAATAAAATCTAAAAATAAAAATAACCTGCATGGAAAGTTCTGGGAAGGTTCTCTAGGTTATGAAAATAAAACCTAAAACTAACCAGCAGGGAACGTTCTGGGATTCTGGGTTCTCTTTAGGTTATAAAAATAAAACCTAAAATAACCTGCAGGGAATGTTCTGGTGATAAAATAATAACCTGCAGGGAACGTTCTCTGAATGCTCTCTTTAGGTTATAAAAAATAACCTACAGAGAACCTGCCAGAATGTTCTTATGTGGTTCCCAAAACATAACCAATGGGAACGTTAGGGGAACTTACTGTGTTTGCAGTATAAAAATCTATTTCTTTATCTTAAATGACTTAAATAGTTTTTGATGAAGCCTTTGCAAAGAAAGAAAGACACTGTTGCAGACATACACCATTAAACTCAATGTGATCTTGCCTTCCAGCATTCATCTTTCATATGAATGAAACGGCTTCTAATGCTTTATACTTTAACTGAGAAATACAGTATGCATTATGTTTCATGGTTGCTCACTTTCTGTTCATGGTTATGTTGCATGGTTGCTCACTCTTATGACATTTCCCTCTTTCAAAATAATAGTTTGCTCTTTCTGACATCATGAGACATGACATCATAAATTTTTTGCACCACATGGATCAAACACATGTAAGTTTTTCATTATGTTTAGAATTATTGGCCTTGTCAAGCTCAATAATATGAATATGAATAAACTACTTACACTGTTTGTACTACAAAAGACGTGTAGAAGTAATACTGCTCACACTGATCCAGAATCAAGCTACTTTTATAGCGTTTTATAGTATAGAAAGTGTTATACGAGAACATTTTCACATTTATTTAATTTACAATTACATTTATGATAATGCATTTGGCATGCAAATCTTAAAACATCTCATCTGTCATTTAATTGACAAGTGTCTCCTTACTTTTCTGTTGTGATGAAAAAGAGGAACTTGTTACAAAATTTCAGCGGTCAGTTTTCTTAGTAATTGAATTTTTTTTCCCCGTTGTATATGGCAAGCTGTTTTAACTTAAAATGTTCCCAGTGTTACTCGTCATAACTGCATTTTTACTAGTAAGAATTAAATTAGAGAGCACTACAGTTCAATTCTTACTAGTAACAATTATTATTAAAGGGCACTCTAATTCAATTATTACTAGTAAGAATTACAATTAGCTCTCCGATTCAATTGTTACCTGTAAGAATTGCATTAATGTGCCCCTATTATGCTTTTTCAGATATTACCTTTCATGCAATGTGCAATGTACAGTTGCATGAAAAAGTATGGGAACCACTTGCAGAATCTGTGAAAATGTGAATAATTTTAACAAAATAAGAGAGATCATACAAAATGCATGTTATTTTTTTATTTAGTACTGTCCTGAGTAAGATATTTTACATAAAAGGTGTTTACATATAGTCCACAACACGGTTGATGGTTGTTCATGAGCCCCTTGTTTGTTCTGAGCAGTTAAAATAAGCACTATTCTTCAGAAAAATCCTTCAGGTCTTGTAGATTCTTCAGTTTTCAAGGATTTTTTTGCATATTTGAACCGTTTCCAGCAGTGACTGTATGATTTTGAGATCCATCTTTTCACACTGAGGGACTCAAACACAACTATTAAAAAGGTTCAAACATTCACTGATGCTCCAGAAGGAAACAAGATGCATTAAAGGGTTAGTTCCCAAAAATTAAAATTATGGGTGAAGTAACCCTTTAATAGCTGGGGGTAAAAACCTTTGAACAGGATGGAAATGTCCAAATTTTTCTTATTTTGTTGAAATATCTTTTTTTTCTTTTTTCTTTTTCTTTTAGTACTGCCCTTTAGAAGCAACGGAAGATACTTGCGTGTTTCCCAGAAGACAAATTAAGTTCAATTTACGTTGATATTCAAATTAAAAAATTGATCACCCCCCGGGTCTTAATGTATCGAATTTCCTTCTGGAGCATCAGTGAATGTTTGAACCGTTGAGTCCCTCAGTTGTCATCAGTGTGAAAAGATGGATCTCAAAATCATACAGTCACTGCTGGAAAGGGTTCAAATATGCAAAAAATCCTTGAAAACTGAAGTCGTAGAGAAACAGTCGTAGATCATCCAGGTAACCACACACAGTATTAAGAACCAATGGTTCCCAAACTTTTTAACTTTAAAAAAAAATAAAATAATAAAATATGTATATGAAAACATATTTTATGTAAATTTTCTTACTCAGGACAGTACTAAATACTTTTTCATGCAACTGTAGCTGTCTGTGAATGTAAGAGATTTGCAAAGTTGTGAAGCTGAAAGTGCACGATAAATGAAGTTATTGTCTCTCAAAAGAAATTATCAATAATTCGAATCCCACTTCCGTGATGGCCACACATCACACATTTGCCTAATGCCCGCCTATATTCTACATCCTCCCGTGGCCAACTTGGCCTACCCTCAAACACCGTAGCTTTTTCGTGTGGTTAACATCATGTCGAGAAGATGCTGTGTCCTACGCTGTGAAAGTAAATTTGTTTTATTTTCACTTCCAAAAGATGAGGCTGCAAAGAATCAGTGGTTAATATTATTTTTTTTCAATGATACCAGAGCAGTTACAATCCCAGTTTTTTGTTTTGTTTTGTTTTGTTCTGAAAAAGAGAGAGGTGAGATTGCATAACAGGAAGCCAGTAGGCAGAACCAAAAAAAAAAAAAAAAAAGAGAAACAGAAAAACAGAGATACAGAGATACACAGAAAAACAGAGATGCACACTTATACTGTATATACACAGATATAAATATCATATATCATATCCTAAAGTGCAAAAGTTTTTGTCACAGATCAGCTAGGCTCCCTCTCCAGCCAATCACATCACACTCCCTCACCAGAGTACTGATCACACACACCTGTATTCAATCAACACACTCATCAAGCTGGCTACATAAGCACACACCTCACCTCACTCCAGTGTCCGGTCTTGTTCACATGTAACGGACTTCACCCTTGTTACTCCTACATATTCTCCAAGTGATTATCTCCTACGTCTCCTGGTGCTTATCTCCTGTGTTCCTCCAGCATGTTCTCCTTGTCTTCGTGCTCCAGTGTCTCTGTTTACTCTCCTGCATTACAGTTTCATATCTGCTGTTGTTAATAAACTCCTCAACATTATCAGAGTTCAGAATACACTTCTGTAACAGAAGACCGGACCAGAACAGGATTAACAACAGCATGAGCTCAGCCGACCCATTCAAAGAGACTGTGGATTCCCTCCGTCAGATCCTCACCACCACACCACCCACTACCGCTTCCGTCACAACAACCACCACTTCTTCACCACCGGTAATTGCCAGTCTTATGGCCAAAACAGAGCCCTTCTCTGGCTTGGCAGAGGAGTGCAACAAATTCCTCCTGCAGTGTTCGCTGACCCTGGAGATGCAGCCGCATCTCTACCCCACTGATCACGCTAAAATAGCATTAATCATTTCCCTGCTGACCGGGCGAGCGCTCCAATGAGCTGAAACCATCTGGTCCCAATCTGATACAGTAACCCAGTCTTTGGATAATTTCATCGAACATTTCAAAGAGGTTTTCAGCAGACCAGCAGGAGATTCTTCAGCGAGTGAACAGCTTTATCATCTTTGTCAAGGTTCAATGTCTGTGAATGATTATGCCCTCAAGTTAAGGACTCTCACGGCTGCCAGCGGATGGAATGAGCGCTCACTCCTTACCACCTATCAGCAGGGATTAGAACTAAGAGTACGGCTGCATCTCGCTGCATACAATGACACCATCGTGCTAGAATGCTTCATCCAGCTATCCATCAGGTTTGCCTCCCATATGCAGTCATGTCTGGATGAACACCAGGGTCAGCCATTATTCACTCCATCCTTCCACCGGTCAGAGACCATCAGCACTCCAGAAACAGGTACTGAAGCTATGCAGTTGGACACCACAAGATTGACATTTGCTGAGTGGCAGAGGTGGCTGACCCAGGGCTTATGTATCTGTTGTGGTGCAGTGGGGCATGTCATCTCAACATGCCCAATCTGTCCTCCTTGACCCATGGTGAGTGCCATTAAACCTTCAATTGTGAATATGAAACCACTCACTACTATTGTCATGCTTACTGCCACCTATGTTTCTGTTCCTGTCAATGCCCTCCTTGACTCTGGGTCAGCCTTTAACTTCATCTCTGGAGCCCTCTGCTGCCAGCTCAAGCTCAAGACCACAACCACCCTGACCATCTACCAGGTCCAATCGATAACAGGCAGACCCCTCAGTCAGAAGCAAGTATGCTATATAATGTTGGACCCCTTCAACTACGTGTTGGACAACTTCATGTGGAAACCCTGCACTTCCTGGTTCTGGAAGACTCCGCCGCTGATGTAATTCTAGGGTGCCCATGGTTTGTGCAGCATAATCCCATCCTCTCCTGGAAGTCCGGTGAAATCCTGAAGTGCAGCAAAACCTGCTTTCCTGACTTTTTCCCTCAGACGCCTCATCCTCCAGTCCATTGCTTCAGAGCCATTCCTATCTATTCCACCTCCATTGAAAGCCCTCTATAGAAACAGTCAGTTGATATTCCGGCCTGCTACGCCCACTACAGAGATGTCTTCTGCCCGAAGAGAGCCTCAAAGCTGCCTCCACACAGGCCATGGGACTGCACCATTGATCTGCTTCAGGGTGAGTCAGTGCCCCGTGGGAAGATTTACCCACTCTCAATTCTGGAACAGAAGGCCATGGAGGAGTATATCGAGGAGGCTCTACAACAAGGCTACATCCTTCCCTCGATGTCCCCTGCTGCTTCGAGTTTCTTCTTCGTGGCCAAGAAGGACGGAGGCTTGCAGCCTTGTATCGATTACTGGGCACTGAACAAGATAACAGTGAAGTTCAGATATGCACTTCCCCTCATCCCATCAGCCTTGGAACATCTTCACGGAGCCAACGTCTTCACCAAGTTGGACCTCTGCAGCGCTTATAACATCTTCCGGATATGTGAGGGGGATGAGTGGAAGACAGCTTTTGTGACCCCTACTGGTCACTATTGCGTTATGCTCTATGGCCTGGTCAATGCCCCCTCCGTATTCCAGAATTTCATCAGTGGAGTATGGCTTCTCCAACTTTTACAGGAGATTTATCAAGAATTACAGCTCCATAGCCTACCCTTTCTCCAGTCTCCTGAGAAACAAGCCCAAGTCTCTGTCCTGGTCACCATCTTCCACTCTAGCTTTCGATAAACTCAAAGAGGCCTTCACCAGCATACCACTCCTCATCCATCTAGACCCCGAGAAACCCTTCATAGTCGAGGTTGACGCATCCACCACCAGGGTAGGAGCGGTGTTGTCTCAGCAGCAGGAGACTCCAGCCAAACTTCATCCATGTGCCTTCTTTTCCTGCAAACTCAGCCCAGCGGAGAAAAATTATGACATCAGCAACAGAGAGCTCCTCGCTATCAAGCTAGCCCTCGAAGAGTGGAGGCATTGGTTGGAGGGTGCTAAACATCACTGCACTGTTCTCACTAATCATAAAAACCTTGAGTACAGTGTTCAGCGTAAATGAGTACACCCCCTTTGAAAAGTAACATTCTCATTTAACAATCTCAATGAAAAAAAAAAAAAAACAATTTCCAAAATGTTGACAAGACTAAGTTTAAAATAACCTCTGTCAGACTGATGCCAGATGGTCTAGACCAGTGCTTCCCAAACCTGTCCTGGAGGACCCCCAGCCCTGCACATTTTGTATGTCTCCCTATTTCTGACATACCCATTTCAGGTCTTGCAGTTTCTACTAATGAGCTCATGAGTTGAATCAGGTGTGATAGATGAGAGAGACATACAAAATGTGCAGGGCTGGGGGTCCTCCAGGACAGGTTTGGGAACCACTGGTCTAGACTAAGACAGGGCTACTCTTTGAGAAAATTAACATTTGAAGTCTCTCATTCAAAATTAGCATCCCCATCCAAGACGCAATCACACTAAGTCGATCACACCTCAGCATTGCCTTAATCTAAATTTCCTTTCCTTCACCCCCTCTTCCCCCATCTCTTCTCTCTACATGAGATGACCTGAAATTCATCCAAAATCTATATGGTCTAATGAGAAGAGTTATCATACAACATAATACATGTTTGCTATCTTTTGAAATGTATCAGTGTGACTGGTACAAAGGTCTCATTCTCACAGAAGTAAACCAGAAGGTAATAAAGGTTTTAAGATTTTAGAGATATTTTGCTCTCTGTAATGGATGTGTCCACATTCACAGGATCTTTCATGCAAATGGCCTTCTGTCCCCAAAAGGTGTAAACTACTCAGTCTAGGACCCTTAATGCAAATTCCCATTGTGAACTCATGTTTCCATTTGAAAAAAAGTTTCTGTCTTGGTCTGAGTATTTAAAGAGATGTTGCAGGAGTCTCAGGGCGTGATTCTGTAATCAGATCAGCCCACATTGCTGAGTGTCTGAAGGACAATGTGCATTTTTCTAATGTCAGGTATTCATCTTTTACTCTGTTTCTGAGCATTTGATGTTTTGTATTGATCATCTTTGAATTGATTATGTAATTAGTACCTGACTAATAAATTGTTACATTTGACTTTATTCTGACTACTCTGAAATGATTGACTCTAGTAGATTGTTAAGTCCATAACCCCACAAATCTATGCTCAGGTTATTAACGGACTAAAGTACAGTTTAGGTGGAGCAGTGGGCACACCAACTAATACTTTAGAGCTCCGACTAACACATTGGCATTAGTTATACTTAGACTGTGTAGGCTAAAATTTTCCTTTTAGAGCAACAGTGTTGCTAGACCAATCTAAACAGGGTGGGCCTCAACCTCTGATTATGGTAAGATTATTCTAACTAAGTGTCTGTGGGTAAACCACTGCATGATTATGTAAAGTTACCACTAGAGGAAGCTAAATTGGTCAGCCTGATTTTATGGTAATGGTCATGGCTTCTGGTTAAAAGTAATCTTGCCTTAACTCGGTGTGTTCAGATCTATGGGGACTAAATAAACATATTCTAGAATGAGCAAAGTGGGTACGGCCTCTAGAATATTAGTCATCGCCTCTGTCTAATGACCAAGACTGACGAGATTGTGAGTATGAAATTGTATGCCCGGCCGGTGCGAGACTCAAAGCATTATAGGAATCTGAATGAATGAGTACAATAAGAGTAAAGAGTTAAATAGAATAATCAAATGTCTAGATAAATTATCATATAAATGGTCAATAATCAGTTGACATTCTAAACTAAATTTGAGGTCATAATAAAATGGAGTCAGATAAAAGTTTACTTGGAATTAAACTATTTTGCTACACTGAAAAGACCGAACATGCAAGAAACCTTCCCTGTCCAATGGGAAAACAACCATCGGGCTGATTTGGCGGGGCTTACACATCTGTTTAACTTATAACATGAAAGTAAGGTTAATAATATAACTTAGATTACACATTTTTCAGTTTTACTCAAATTAGGGTGATGCAAAAATGAGTACACCCCACAACAAAAACTACTACATCTAGTAGTTTGTCTGGCCTTCATGATTTTTAATTACAGCACCAAGTCTTCTAGGCATGGAATGAACAAGTTGGCGACATTTTGCATCTATCTTTTTCCATTCTTCAAGAATGACCTCTTTTAGAGACTGGATGCTGGATGGAGAGTGATGCTCAACTTCTCTCTTCAGAAATCCCCATAGGTGTTCGATTGGGTTCAGATCAGGAGACATACTTGGCTACTGAATCACTTTCACCCTGTTCTTCTTCAGAAATGTGTTTAGGATCATTGTCAAGTTGGAAAAGTGCACGACGACCAAGGGCACGGAGTGATGGTAGCATTTTCTCTTTTAGTATAGAGCAGTACATCTGTGAATTCATGATGCCATCAATGAAATGCAGCTCCCTGACACCAGCAGCACTCATGCAGCCCCACATGAGGACACTGCCACCACTATGTTCACTGTAGGCACCATGCATTTTTCTTTATATTCCTCAGCTTTGTGACGCCATAGAGTTTTGAAGCCATCAGTTCCAAAAACATTTATCTTGGTCTCATCACTCCAGAGTATAGAGTCCCAGTAGTCTTCTTCTTTGTCAGCATGGGCCATGGCAAACTCTAGGTGGGCTTTTTTGTGCCTGGGCTTTAGGAAAGTCTTCTTTCGTTGACGGCACCCATGCATGCCATTCCTCTGCAGTGTACGCCGTATTGTCACGGGAAATAGTCACCCCAGTTTGGCTTTCTACTTCTTTAGATAAATGCAGTGAACTTGCACGCCGAATTACTTCAGCCCTTCTCATCAGAAGATGCTCCTGTTGAGGTGTTAACTTCCGTGGATGACCTGGACGTCTCTGTGAGATGATTGCAGTTCCATCTTTTTAAAATTTTTGTACCACTTTTGATACAGTATTCTGACTGATAAGTAAAGCTTTGCTTATATTCTTGTAGCCTTCACCTTTCTGGTGTAAAGAAATGATTTTCTTTCTCAGGTCTTGTGACATTTCTCTTCCATGTGGTGCCATTGCTGACAGCATGAAATGGGAAGGGGTTTTAACACCCTTTTATAGTCAACAGTCTGCTGGACATCTGTGTAATGAATAATTAGACTCACCTGTGGTTGAATTCTTGTTAAATTAGACATTTGTAGTCTAAAATTTAGCTCCAGAGACTTTCAGTGGGGTGTACTCATTTTTGCATCACCCTAATTTGAATAAAACTGAAAATTTAGTTCTCTAAGTTATATTATTACCCTTACTTTCATGTTATAAGTTAAACAGATGTTATATAAAACTTAGTCTTGTCAACATTTTGGAAATTGTTTTTGTGTTCATTTAGATATTGTTTAAAATTTTACTTTTCAACAAGGGTGTACTCATTTACACTGAGCACTGTACCTATGAGAAGCCAAGAGACTCAATCTAGAGGTCTGCATTCTTGCAGCTCTCCCGCAGGAACCGATAAGATTTCTTGCTGCGTGGGATTAAATTTTGAATGAAAGGCGGATTGCAGTCGGTAACTATAGTGTACTTTAGGCAGGAGTGGGCGGTTTGAAAATAACCCGGTCGCTCCCGAGATGCATCTGTGCTTGAACTTGAAGTGAACAAAACTTTCTGCAGTGGTGGAGTTCACACAGTCCCCAGTTCCCTGTCCTGAGAAACCTGGCAAGATGCATTGGAGGTCTGCGCGAGTGCACCTTCAGAGAACATTCAACCTTTGAGATTTCACTTTGCAGTATAGCTAGTAAGCCAACAGTTTTCGTTGATGTAATTTTGGCTTAGCCTATAGTTTTGAGGGACATGTTGTAGGCTATTTAATTTAGCCTATTTTTCTCTGTGATATTTAGCCCATTATTCTTTGTGACATTTTTTCGCTGACATTTTTTAGGGTGTTGACAGCATCATAGACAAATAACAAATACAAATCTTGTATATGCAACATTTTATATTTGTTATATTTGTAATCACTCTCTTTCTTTAGGGGAAGTTTAAAAGAAAGATTCTGGAAACGGTCTTTAGCGGGACCCGACGGGTCGAGAAGAAAATCACTATCATATGCGGATAGCAGGTGAACACAGAGTGAATTTTAGGCGGGAGCGGGTGAGTACGGAATAGAATCATTGCGGGAGCAGGCGGGAGTGGGACGAAAAAAACAGTCCCGCGCAGACCTCTAACTTAATCCACGGCAAGCTCGCTGGGCATTATTCTTTACTCGCTTCAATTTCTCCATTTCCTATCGTCCTGGTCCCAAGAATGTGAAAGCTGATGCTTTATCTCGTCTGTACACTCCAGAGGAAGCTAGTGAAGATCCTGAACCAATCCTCCCTAAGGACATGATTGTGAGCCCCATCCAATGGTCCACAAGCCCCTGTTCCCTCCTCCAATGTCTCCACCAACACTCCGCCGGGCTGTCCACCAGGTTTGCAATATGTCACCAGAACCCAATGCGCTCCACTTATCCACTCCACAAACTCATCTCTGGGCACTGGCCACCCAGGGGCCAATGGAACCCTCTTGTTGCAGAAAGAACACTTCTGGTGGCCCAGCATGGCCAGGGATGTGAGATGGTTCGTACAGGGATGTCCAGACTGCACCATCTCGAAGGGCCCTCGCCATCTTCCATCCGGTAAGCTCCACCCGCTGCCATTCCCAACCGACCATGGTAACATCAGGGTTCCTTCTGAGTATGGAAAAATATTTATGTTTCCAGACTATTGTCCCTATTTAGTTGTCAAAAATATAAAATTAAGGATTTCTAAAAAAATATATATACAATCAGATTTTTTTTCAAGGCGTTCGGAACATGCTGCCAGTGGTGCCAAAAGATCGGTTTACACTGGATCTGCTGGAGGGACGGTCTGATGTGATTGGTTGTTACGTTGTTAGGCAGCAGTTGCCATCACAGCGCCCCTACCCCCAGCTGTGTGAATAAACACCTGACTTTTCACCTGACTTTCTGCGTTGGAGTGTGGACTTAACGGCCTACAAAATGGGTAAATGCAAGTTTTCCGGCTGGCTTGAAAATCCCAAATAATACAGTCTAATAATAATAGTCTTGTCTAATACAGTCTTCTAGTTGCTCAACTGTCTTAGGTCTTCTTTGTCGCATCTTCCTCTTTATGATGTGCCAAATGTTTTCTATGGGTGAAAGATCTGGACTGCAGTCTGGCCATTTCAATACCCGGATCCTTCTTCTATGCAGCCATGATGTTGTAATTGATGCAGTATGTGGTCTGGCATTGTCATATTGGAAAATTTAAGGTCTTCCCTGAAAGAGACAATGTCTGGATGGGAGCATATGTTGTTCTAGAACTTGGATATACCTTTCAGCATTGATGGTGCCTTTCCAGATGTGTAAGCTGCCCATGCCACACGCACTCATGCAACCCCATACCATCAGAGATGCAGGCTTCTGAACTGAGTGCTGATAACAACTTGGGTTGTCCTTGTCCTCTTTAGTCCAGGTGACATGGCGTCCCAATTTTCCAAAAAGAACTTCAAATTTTGATTCGTCTGACCACAGAACAGTTTTCCACTTTGCCACAGTCCATTTTAAATGAGCCTTGGCCCAGAGAAAATGCCTGCGCTTCTGGATCATGTTTAGATATGGCCTCTTTTTTGACCTATAGAGTTTTAGCTGGCAATGGCGAATGGCACGGTGGATTGTGTTTCTGGAAGTATTCCTGAGCCCATGTTGTGATTTCCATTACAGTAGCATTCCTGTATGTGATGCAGTGCCGTCTAAGGGCCCGAAGATCACGGGCATCCAGTATGGTTTTCTGGCCTTGACCCTTACGCAGAGATTGTTCCAGATTCTCTGAATCTTTGGATGATATTATACACTGTAGATGATGATAACTTCAAACTCTTTGCACTTTTTCTCTGAGAAACTCCTTTCTGATATTGCTCCACTATTTTTCGCCGCAGCATTGGGGGAATTGGTGATCCTCTGCCCATCTTGACTTCTGAGAGACACTGCCACTCTGAGAGGCTCTTTTTATACCCAATCATGTTGCCAATTGACCTAATAAGTTGCAAATTGGTCCTCCAGCTGTTCCTTATATGTACATTTAACTTTTCTGGCCTCTTATTGCTACCTGTCCCAACTTTTTTGGGATGTGTAGCTCTCATGAAATCCAAAATGAGCCAATATTTGGCATGACATTTCAAAATGTCTCACTTTCAACATTTGATATGTTATCTATATTCTATTGTGAATAAAATATAAGTTTATGAGATTTGTAAATTATTGCATTCGTTTTTTATTCACAATTTGTACAGTCTCCCAACTTTTTTGGAATCGGGTTTGTAAATATGAAAATACTATCACTTTCACATTCAAATGATTCGTTCAAACCGGCTGTCAACAAATTCATGGATGAAGCAAGTGACTACTGTAAATGAATAGGTCATTGAATCATTGACTGACCCAATTTGTAAAAAAAAAAAAAAAAAAAAAAATGCAGATTCACTCCATAACAAAACACTGTGTGTTGCTTGTAGATGCAGTTATTCTACTTTGAAACTATTTTAGTTGGTGAACTAGAGCAAAACAGGACTCTTGTTTGTATGATAATTACTTAATTATATTGTGTTATAAATGTAACACTACTGTTAAAACAGCAAGACCTGGGTTTCAGCAATTGATGGTGAGTTGGCTGGATTATCTCTGGAAAGTTATTTCTTATAAAAATTATAATCTCTGATGGCGGTGCCTCCAAAAATGTGTATCAACTATACACCAAGAAAATAGATTATGTACACTGCTCTCCTGATTAAATAAAATGAATTTCTCTATTTGCTATGGGCTGTTTTCTTTATAAACTACACTGTAATCAAATTATTAAATGCAAATATACAGTGAAACAAATACAAAAGTAGCAACAAAGAGAATTATTTATTTTACCAAACAAACGCTCTAAAACTTAAAGCAGAAATAAAATATTTGTTTTCTTTTTAGAAAAAATCAAATGAAACCCCCTTTTTTATATAATGTAAATTATATAATATAGACACAGGGCAAAATAAACTGCAGTCAGGTGAATGATATCAGTTATAAATTGCAGCTGTAAACCACTATGAATTCAAACTGTAACTTAAATGATACAGTCACACTTATATGTGCTCAACTGTTCGTAAACCAAGCGTTTGGATTTCGTTGGGGCCCTTATTCGGTGGTGCACTTAATGGCAGTCTCAAACAGATGACGCCGTTTTTTAAAGTACACTGTCAAACCGGTTAGCTACTCACTCAGTTACAGCGAAACACTCCAAGTCGTGCCAAGAAGTGATTACGTGATGATTTGATCCTCCTCTGCTTCAGATGCATGGGGAAAACAGTCCAGCGCTGAAATAACTGATGCGTCACACACCTGAAAATGGCCGCCGAGTCTGATGCACAAAGGCCTGCGATCTCCTTAAGCACAAACAGTTCACGTTCGGCATATGCCCGCAGGAAAACATTCCGATGCGGTCCGAGACTCACTGGGTCCTTTATTCCAGAAGAAACAATGAACAACGACTGTCTGTTCCAATATATGGCGGCTGCTTCGATGGACAGAGCAGACCTAATGCATTTAGCTTTTGAACACACGGAAAACTTTGTTATAAGCGGCTCCCAGGAAGACGAAGACGAATATAGAAATCCAACAAGGTTTATTTACAAGGCTTAAAGGTAATCCAAAAATGTAACAGTGTGCTTCAACACAAACATTAACACAAACAATACCGGAACACTAAAGGGTGAAAAGGCAGGAACTTAAATACAAGGTTAATGAGGGGACTAATGATAAACACCTGTGATGATTAAATGAATTACTATGACAACTAAAAGGTGGCGGGAAAACAGAACAAAGGAAGACATGTGACATATGAATACAAACTAAAAGTCCATGAAACAAAGCATAACTGTAACATTACGCCCCCCTCTGAGCACTGTGATGATGACAGCCCATGGCGGTGTCGAAGGAGGGAGGAGCCAAGGAGTAGGCGTGGTCGACGACCTCTGTGGGACGACTGATGGAGACTGAGCCGATGTTAGGGGATCCCCAGGTGATGACGGAGAGCTGATGGGACAGAGTGACGCCGCTGGAACTGGAGACCTTGGCGGAGGCGCGGTGATGAACGCCCGAGGCGACATCTGAGTACCCGAAACCTGAAGCGGAGCCAGTGTGACTGTGGACCTAGGCGAGTCTGGGGGGAAGGAGGATCCCACTGCAGCCGTAGGGGTGGAGAGCCGAAGCGCAGCAGGAGGCTCGTAAGTCCATGGCGCAAGGGTGACAACTGACCAAGGGCGAGCCGACGGGACAGGGGAGCCTGGTGTAGTTTCATGGTGGAGGGTCTCTGATGGAGTCGAGGGTGGTAGGAAGCAAGGTGAAGCCAACCGGTCGACAGTCCGAGGTGTTACGAGGGAATCAGAGGCCGGAGGCTGAGCCACAGGATCCACTAGATCTGCCGATGCTGTAGAGTGCAGACACGGAGACTTCACCTTACTGTCAATAAACACTGGGGAAGACGAGGGACTGCAGGAAGACAGCTGAGGCAGGGCTGGCAAAATGGCAGTGCTCAATGGTAGAGGTGAGAGAGGAGGGTGGGGCAGGGTGGGAAGCAGTACCTCTGTGTTCCAGTCTATTAGCCAATCTTCTCCAGTGTCGATCTCCACCAATGTCCCCACCAGGACGGCTGTTGCCGGCTCACACCCCTGGTCAGACTCACATGGGAACTTCGGCTCCGGGGCTCTAGTGGGCGCTGTGGTTGCAGGCTCCATCCTAGCGGCGGGCAGAAGCTCTCCGTCTGCGGGGGGCTCAGGCAGTTGTCGTCTCCACGGTGATGGGTGCTGGTGGGCTGTGCTCTGGGTCGGCTTGCGAGACGTCTGTGGGGTGTGGCTGGACGAGGCTGCTGGAATCCTCCGCTTCGCCCACTGTGAACTCGGATCCGCTCATCCACAGCGCGAAGTTGATGTAGCTCACTAGGGTCCAGCAGGGATCACTGCGGGGCATGACGAAGCGGAGATCTTCGTCCAGACCACACCGAAATCCCTACATTAAACAGACGTCATCGCAGGTGGCATGATGGCAGATGTTGAGGAAATCCTCCACGTAAAGCTCCACATCTCTGCCGCTCTGAAACACAAAAACAGTTCCTCCTTCCAAAAATAATTTGTTGCCCTTCATCGGGGCAACATTAATAGCGGCAAAGTCCTTTGCTCTTTTCATTCTGGGTCCGGTATTCTGTTACAAGCGGCTCCCAGGAAGACGAAGACGAATATAGAAATCCAACAAGGTTTATTTACAAGGCTTAAAGGTAATCCAAAAACGTAACAGTGTGCTTCAACACAAACATTAACACAAACAATACTGGAACACTAAAGGGTGAAAAGGCAGGAACTTAAATACAAGGTTAATGAGGGGACTAATGATAAACACCTGTGATGATTAAATGAATTACTATGACAACTAAAAGGTGGCAGGAAAACAGAACAAAGGAAGACATGTGACATATGAATACAAACTAAAAGTCCATGAAACAAAGCATAACTGTAACACTTTACCGTTGTCAAAATATATACATATAGGTTATCTGTATCGGATATAGGACACAAATACTGTCACTAAATAAACTTTACAGATTTACCAATCTCACTCCGTCAACTCCTCGCCAAACTCTGTCTCTTCCGTTTCGCCATCCCCCGTTCCCCCAACCATTACGATTGGTTGCATGTGAACACATTAATCACCCAATGAAATATCTCATTGGCTAGCATTTTAAATACTTCAGAATGCACTGTACATAATATACAAAATCCAATGTATGTACACACAATATTGAAATACAAAAAAAAAAAAATGAAAATAAATAAAATAAAGGTGTACAAATATTCACAGGGTTACACTCTCCACCCACCAAATTCCAGCATGTCCCCATGTCTGGACTAAAAAATAAAAAAAACACACTAAGGGTAAGAAAGAAGAAAAAAAAAATGTTTGCACCTTGCATTCAAATGATTAACTCAAGATTCATACTCTAGGGACTGTGCAAGGAAAAGTCTTTGAGTTTCTCATGCACATATTACACAATGCTTGAGAATTACACCACCAGACATGTTTATTTCCAACAAGTTTACAAAAACATGAAGACTCAGTTCCTCCAACCTCACAACAATGGGAAGTAACAATTGTCTCCTTAACAGGTCTCCCTAGCTCAGGATAAGTAAATCTCTCAGGGGGTTTTATTTGCCTCTCAGATCTCCTCACTTGAGAAGTATCTAATACATCAGACGGTTCTACCCTAGAAGTCACTGGAACACTGGGCTCAGGTAGGTTATTGGTATGTTCAAGATGCCGTTCAATTTCACCTTCACCACCCACTATTTCTGTGTCAACATTTACTGGATCTAGAGTCTCATCTGAATCTCCCAACAGTTGGCCTAAATCACAAACATCAGGCACAACAGCATGCTTATTTTGCTGGTCTCGATCCGGATGTTCAACTTCTGCAGAGTTAGGATCAACATACAAAAAAGGACCATAGCCATATTCTGACTCTGAATCAGATGAGGAAAAATCTCTCTGCTCAGTGTAAATAGGATCAGACACTGGCTTTTCATTGCCGCTTTGTCTCTTTCTGGTCTTACGAACTGGTGAAGGACTCGGGCTCTCCCTTCCTGGACTCACTCTCACTTGTGATTTCAAGGGCAGGATATGGTTTCTATGGAGAACCTTTTTAGGCCCATTACCACTCTCTGGAACCAGCTTATAGACAGGCAAATTTGACAACTGACTCTCTACCACATATGGTACGGAATGCCACCGATCTGCAAGTTTGTGCTTTCCTTTTAACCCAAGGTTCTGAATGAGTACTCTGTCTCCAGGACTCAGGCTCTGAGGACGCACTCTCTTATCATATCTCAGTTTGTTTTCTTTGTTTGCACGTGCAGATTCAGCTGTTGCCAACTCATACGCATCCTTTAATTGTTGCCTCATTCTTTCTACATATTTCCCATAGGAAACTGGTGAATCTTCATCAGACCGCACTCCGAGACACACATCCACCGGTAACTTGGGCTCTCTCCCAAACATGAGGAAGTACGGCATATACCCGGTCGCATCATTTTGGGTAGAATTGTATGAGTGAACTAACTGGGCAATATGCTGGCTCCACCTGGATTTCTGATGTGCATTCAATGTGCCAAGCATATTGAGAAGTGTCCTGTTAAACCTCTCTGGTTGTGGGTCCCCTTGTGGATAGTATGGAGAAGTGCGGGATTTATTTACTCCCAACATAGCCAATATCTCCTTGATCAAACGGCTTTCAAAATCCTGCCCTTGATCAGAATGTAATCAAGGTCATTCCTTTTGGAGGTAGAAAGACTCCTACTAATGAATGCCACTGGACGCAATCCTTCAGGATGTTGTTGATAGAGCACACCACCCAGTCCATCCATACTGGCATCAACATGTAACACGTAAGGTAGTTCCGGGTTGGCAAAAGCTAACACAGGAGCTTGAGTCAAACGGAGTTTCAGTTCCCGAAAAGCAGTCTCACAACTGTCATCCCATCGGGAACCAAATGGATCTGAGAGCCTGAAGTACCCATCAGTAGCAAACTTCTGGATGTTCTTCTTTCCTTGACGTTTTTGTGGATAACCCTTAAGCAGCTGATTGAGGGGTCTGCACAAACTAGAGTATCCTTTCACAAACCGTCGATAGTACCCACAAAAACCAAGAAAGGATCGCAATTGGGTAACTGTCTGAGGTCTGGGCCAATTGACAACTGCTTCCACCTTAGATGGATCAGTGGCAATTCCATCTTGTGACACTATGTGTCCAACATAAGTCACAGATGTCCTGCAAAACTGGCATTTGTCCAGTGACAACTTTAAACCCTCCTCTTTAAGCCGATCCAGAACTTTGAGCAAACGCTGATTGTGCTCTTCAAGGGTTCTGCCAAAAACAATCAAGTCGTCCAAATAAACCAACACTTCCAGAAAATTCATGTCACCCAATGTCTTCTCCATAACTCTCTGAAAGGTTGCAGGTGCCCCACTAATCCCCTGAGGCATACACTCAAACTGATAAAATCCTAGTGGGCAAATAAATGCAGTTTTCTCCTTATCAGCCTCCTCCATGGGAATCTGATAATACCCACTTTGCAAATCAAGTACACTGAACCATTTGCTCCCAACCAAACTATGGAGTGCATCTTCAACCTGAGGGACAGTGTATTGATCAGGTATAGTACGTCTGTTCAGTGTTCTGTAATCAACACACATTCACACTTTGCCCGATTTCTTACGCACTACCACGAAGGGAGAGGCGTAAGGGCTTCTGGATTCTGAGATGATACCACATTTCTGCAATTCCATCAGATGGTTCCGCACATCTTGCAAATCAGCAGCAGGAAAACGGCGAGAACGTTCACGAAATGGAGTTGAATCAGTAAGCCGTATTTCATGCTTAGTGCTCTTTGAACGTCCAACATCCCATTCATGACAAGAAAAAACATCACGCTTCTCCATCAATTTTTCACACAACTGCTGCTTGGCATCTTCAGGTAAGGGTGAAGTCAAATGATGCAGGAGTTAGTGTATTGGGTGATTTATTTTCGGCAACTGTGGGCTGAGGTACAATATCGACAGGATAAAGATGAGCAATCGGCATGCCACATTTCAGATGCACATCTTTAGTGGACATGTTTCTCACAGTAACAGTGATGACTCGATTAGATACCACTGAAACAGACTGCACTTCAGGTCTCACTAGTAAGTCATCTGAAACACTAGTGTCATCAGGCTGGTCTATCAGGACATGCACGTCTGTAGGTTTCACAAAAAGTTTAGGTTTACCCTGAATTTGACATGATTCTCCAGGCCCTACAACAATTGGTTTATGTTGTGTGAACCACACAGTACCATGTCTCTCACAATCATCAGGTGAGCCGTCAGACTTCTGAATATTCTCATAGACTTCCCGAACTACAGGATGTATGGACAAGGTATGTAGGAAATGATCAACCAGCTTCTGTTTACAAGCCTCAAACAAGCGTTGCACTATATTGGTGTTAGTCCCCACCAGAACAGCAACTTTCTTCTCTGGCTGAGAATCTGGACAAACAAGTGCAAGGATGTCAACTGTTTGTGGTAATCCTACCACATTTTCAAGCTTAATGGGAATTCAAGCTTAATGGGAAGATAACCGTCGTATGGGTATTTGTGTGAACTCAAACCCCATATTTCAAGATTTTCCACTGGCAACAGAGGTAAGTGTTTCAAGTACATGTCGTAAAAGCTTCGATAAAGGATTGTGACTTGAGAGCCACTATCAAGTAAAGCTTTCGCATAGATTCCTTCAATTTGAACTGGTACTTCAGAAGTTGGACCAATCAATTCAGATGGAAATCCTGAGGAACAAGCGATTTCTTTTTCAGAACAAGAAGTGGAACAGAATGGAAAAGGAGTCCTGTGCCGTTCCTCCACAGAGCTCCCTAGAAGTTTCCCGAAAACCTACACTGACTGATCAACTTTTGATTTACTTTCCTCAGGTTTTCAGTTCCTCTACACTCTCACTTTGTGTGACCATCCTCACCACACTTGTAACAGAAAATTCTGGGCCAAGAAAACTTGGATGTGCTCTTCTTGTTGGAAGCTTCTGTAGCACTTGCATCCACCACTTGACACACAGGGCCAGTTGCTTTTGAAGAATGTTCAGGAACAGAGTCTGTTGCAGCTCCCTTCAACAGCTTGGTCATCTTTGTAGTAAGTGCACTCACCTCTTGCTTTATACTGCTCAATTCAGACACAAGAGAATGCTGTAGAACAGAGGCAGCAGCCACCCCTACTTTTCCACCATCTCTAGACCTGATCCAATCCTCTTCTTCCCTTACTTCTCGTAACAATTGTGAGGAATTAGGAGGATCACGCAAAGTGTGGGTCATTCTTAGTCGTAGTGCTACCATATCAGTAGTACGAGCTCCCTTCACCACTTGCTCCATACGCATGCGATTCAAATCAGCGGCTACAACCCCTCCTTTAACAAGCATGCAATGAAGGAGCTTGTCCAGCCTATAAAGAAAATCAGAAAGCTTTTCACTTTCCCCTTGGTAAGTACTCCTGAACTTTGTGAGCAGATCGGAATTACTTTCAGTATTTCCATAGGCAGTTTCCAGAGCAACCAGATAATCAGTTGCTGTGGCAGCTGGATTAGTAACCTTTAGAAACCGAACTATGTCTGAAGTGGGTCCCCGCAAACTCTCAACAATACGCTGCCTTTTTACAGAATCAGCACACTGCCACTCACTGATCATTTTGACAGCCTGTTCCATCCAGGGGTCATATTCTTCCTCCCCAGCAGGTACTGGTTTCACATCTGAAAATACTCTTAATCTCCTGTGACCCACAGTGTCACTGGGCACATGGATACACTTTTCCACAAGGCGATCAATAGCATTCACCAAATCAAGATTAACATTTACATTAGTGGACTGACCTTGCTCCAGCATAGACTTCACATCCTCCAGCGACTTTCCATCCTGCTGCAACAAGGACAACAACTTATCCTGAAAAACAGCATCTCCGACAGAAGGATCTGTCACCATGTTTTCAGGTACATGTACCCTCCATGGGCCAACCTCATCAGGAATCCCTATCTCAGGTGGTACAGTATCTGGATCGATATCATTACTGGTTTCAAGCAACAAGAACAACTTAGTTCCTGTAGGGTCTCCCCGTTTACCATGAATTTTGGTATGCCCAAATACCTTCACTGTATTAAGCACATACATTCACATACGTGCTCAACTGTTCGTAAACCAAGCGCTTGGATTTCGTTGGGGCCCTTATTCGGTGGTGCACTTAATGGCAGTCTCAAACAGATGACGCAGTTTTTTAAAGTATACTGTCAAACTGGGTAGCTACTCACTCAGTTACAGCGAAACACTCCAAGTCGTGCCGAGTAGCGATTACGTGATGATTTGATCCTCCTCTGCTTCAGATGCATGGGGAAAACAGTCCAGCGCTGAAATAACTGATGCGTCACACACCCGAAAATGGCAGCCGAGTCTGATGCACAAAGGCCTGCGATCTCCTTCAGCACAAACAGTTCACGTTCGGCATATGCCCACAGGAGAACACTCCGATACGGTCTGAGACTCACTGGGTCCTTTATTCCAGAAGAAACAATGAACAACGACTGTCTGTTCCAATATATGGCGGCTGCTTTGATGGACAGAGCAGACCTAATGCATTTAGCTTTTGAACACACGGAAAACTTTCCCGTTGTCAAAATATATACATATAGGTTATCTGTATCGGATATAGGACACAAATACTGTCACTAAAAAAACTTTACAGATTTACCAATCTCACTCCGTCAACTCCTCGCCAAACTCTGTCTCTTCCGTTTCGCCATCCCCCGTTCCCTCAACCATTACGATTGGTTGCATGTGAACACATCAATCACCCAATGAAATATCTCATTGGCTAGCATTTTAAATACTTCAGAATGCACTGTACATAATATACAAAATCCAATGTATGTACACACAATATTGAAATACAAAAAAAAAATGAAAATAAATAAAATAAAGGTGTACAAATATTCACAGGGTTACATAAATATTAAAAAACAAGCCTCAGCCTCAGATGTCACGCCCACAGACCATTGGCTGAATGTCTGATGCACATAATCGGAAACAATTTGGTAGTTTTAAAGTCGACATCTGATTGGATGCATTTTCCAGGATTTCCAGGAGAAGAACATTTGAACTCTCTCTTGCAAAATTAGCATCCCCATCCGAGATGCAATCACACTGAGTCATTCACACCTCAGCATTGCCTTAATCTACATTTCCCTTCCTTCACCCCCTCTTCCCCATCTCTTCTCTCTACGCGCAGAGATGACCTGAAATTCACCCAAAATCTATATGGTTTAATGTGAACAGTTATCATACAACATTATACATTTTTGGTATCATTTGAAATGTCTCAGTGTGACTGGTACAAAGGTCTCATTCCCATAGAAGTAAACTAGAAGGTAATAAAGGTTTAAAGATTTTAGAGATATTTTGCTCTCTGTAATGGTGTGTCCACCTTCACCGGGTCTTTCATGCAAATGGACTTCTGTCCCTAAAAAGGTGTAAACTACTCAGTCTAGGACCCTGATTAATGCAAATTCCCATTGTGAATTCATGTTTCCATTTGAAAGAAGTTTCTGTCTTGGTCTAAGTATTTAAAGAGATGTTGCAGGAGGCTCAGGGCGCGATCCTGTAATTAGATCAGATTTTTCTAATGTCAGGTATGCATTTTTTTAGTCTTTTTCTGAGCATTTGATGTTTTGTATTGATCATCTTTAACTTGATTATGTAATTGGCATGATACATTTACCTGACTAATAAATTGTTACATTTGGCTTTATTCTGACTTACTCTGAAATTATTGACTTCAGTAGATTACGATGTATCCGTTGTTAACACAAATCTACAACCAGGGTTATGTACATACTAGATCTCGGATTGTATGGAGCATGGGGCACATCTGGCGAGATTCTAGATTTCTGACTAACTACTTGACTTTAAGTTGTTATGCAATCGCATTCACTATATGGGGCTAGACAAAGGTGTACTGGTCATAACCTCTGGTCATTGACTCTGCTTTAATTAAGTTGTTATATAGTTATATTATTAACTATATGGGGCCAGATAAATTACTATCGAGGGGCAACATTACCTCATAGTACTGGTCATAACCCCTGATTATTGTCTGAGCTTTAACTAAGTTGTTATATAGGCGATTGTATGGGGCTACATGGCTACCTTTTAACAATAGCAAGCATGGGCAGCATTGTTAAATTGCTTTAGACATAACCTCTGGTTATTGATCAGACTGGCGAGTTTGTGATCGTGGGCCTGCATAACAACTGGTGCGAGGACCCTGTGCGACTCCGAGAAAGGAATGAACGAGTATAATAAGAGTAAAGAATTAAATAGAATAATGAAATGTCTAGATAAATTATCATATAAATTGTCAATAATCAATTGGCATTCTAACTTAAATTCAAGGTCATAATAAATGGAGTCAGATAAACGTTTAATTGGAATGAAACTACTTTACCACACTGAAAAGACCGAACGCGCAAGAAACCTTCCCCGTCCTGCGGGAAACCGCCAATGGGCCGATTGGGCAGGCCTTACAAGTTTGAACCGCCCCCTTCAGTCAAAACAGTTAGATGTGCACGTACGCTTTTGGGATGAAGACCATGTAAGTACAAGGTTCTTTGACTCTCACTTTCTTGGACATGCATGTGCTGATGACCTCTACAAACCACTACGAACCAACTGCAATACTGTTGGGGTTCATGGCATATTGCAGCTATCAATGGATGGACCGAATGTAAACTTGAAGCTGTTTGACATGCTGTCCAGGGACTTGGAAGAGGAGACTGGCTCCAAACTCCTCTACATAGGGAGTTGTGGACTACATGTTATGCACAATGCATTTAAAGCTGGTAGCAATACAACTGCTTGGGACACTGAGCACACTCTAAGTTGTCTTTATTGGCTTTTTAAGGACTCCCCAGCCAGGCGTGATGATTACACCAAAGTAACGAGTTCAACTGTTTTCCCTCTCAGGTACTGTCAACATAGATGGCTAGAAAATGTCACAGTGTTAGAAAGAGCCATTATAATATGGCGACAGATCCAGACATATGTTGCTAATGTCAATGCCTCTAAGCTACCACATCCAAAAAACAAGTCTTTTGAGTCTGTTGAGAAGGCATGCACTGACCCCATGTTTTTGGTAAAAGCCAACATCTTCCTCTCAGTTGCTCAAGAATGCCAGCCTTTTCTAATAAAGTATCAAACTGACAAGCCCATGCTACCATTCCTGGCAGACAATCTTTTTACCACACTGATTCACCTTCTCCAGAGATTTGTCAGAGATTATGTACTTAAGAGGATGAAGACTGCAGTGAAGCTCTTCTCAGAAGACTTCAAAGATCGATCAAATCACAAAGAGGCCTCCCTCATTAACATAGGATTTGTTGCAGACAAACAACTTTCAGAGCTGAAGGTGTTCCTTGTCACAGAGACCAAGGAGTTCCTTGTCACAGCTTTGACAAAGCTGCTAGAGAAATGCCCTCTGAAGTATACACTGGTTAGAAACTTGGCATGGCTGGATCCACAGAAGATAAAAGAGAAGCCGAGCCTTTGTGAGAAACAAGTGAGGTTGTGCCTGCAGATCATCTCCAGTGCTGGAAAGGTCAGCGAGAACAAGTGTGACACAATCCTCAACCAGTTCAGAGACTTTGCTATGATCTGCAAAACGAGTGAAGAAGCCTCGGAGTGTCCCACTGGTGCCCACTCCAGACTGGACACCTTCTTTCATGCACAGCTATCAAAAGAGCATGCATTCAAAGATCTGTGGGAAATTGTCCAAAAGGTTCTCCTGCTGTCCCATGGTCAGGCTTCTGTAGATGGTTCTCTGTAAATAAGAATATCACTGTCGCAAACATGAAGGAGAGAACCTTGATTGCCCAGCGGGTAATAGTAGACCACCTTCATCATGTGGGTGGGGTAACTAATGTAGGGATGACCAAAGAACTGCTACAGTCTGCTGGCTGTGCAAGACAGAGATACCATGCATACCTTCATGAGGAAAACAAAAAGAGGGAGCACACACAACAAACAAAGAAAGGTTTGAAAGGTCAGACCTGTGTGTGTTCCTTTCCACTTCAATGTTCCACAGTGGTTTACAAAGCACTTTGTAGTTTAAGAGAGTACAGTAAGTGGGGTTTGAGGCTAAAAACAAGTCAATGGTTGTGTTCTTAACACTCTGGGGTCGGCGGTCACGCCGGCGTGATCACCGCATTTTTTTTCTAACCAGTGTGAAAGAGACTCAAAATACTCTGTCAATGTTGCACATACAATTAAGAGTTATACACCATTTTAATCTGTGGAATATTTTCTTTTATTTGTGTACACTCAGAGTAAAAACAAAATGTTGTGCTTTTTGTAAAATAAAGAAAACAAACATGATGCATGATCTCTCGTCTCCCTCTGAACGAAGTCCAATCTGATAGTTCTCAGAAAATGAACTGTAACTTAGTGAATACTAATCACAAAAAAATTAGACTTGTGTCTAAAAAAACGTTGAAATGTCAGGTTTTAAATCGTGAAAGTCAAATCGAAAACAAACCTTTTGTGTTTATGTAATCTGTATGAAAAGAGAGCCATGTCAGAAATCCGTGATTCAGCTCATTATCCGCTAATGCGGCCACGCCCACGGAGCCAGCGCTATTCAGAGGCAAATTCAGTCAATACATGCATTCATCGTCTCAATCATGTATTTATTGTCTTGAAAAGTGTTTTGAATAGCCATAGTTAGCGATCTCTGGCCTCTGTTAGTTCAGTTATTTCCTGGATTGCCTATTCTTCTTTAGTGCTCAGGCATTTGTGGACAAAAGGGGCAGAGCGCCCTCCGGCTTCTAGTATGAATTGTAAACACAGTATCCAGCACTCATTGTAATGACAATAAATCCTGAATATTACTCCTCTGTATAGAAAATTGACAAACATATGAGAATCCATCAATATTTCTTCAAATGTGCATGCTTTTAAGCTAAAAGCCTATATGAAATGCCATAGAGGTAACATAATTGTTCAGACACTTTGCATCACAGAAATACATTATATTTTAAAGAATATAATAGAATACCATTATTTTAAATTGTAATAATATTTCACAGTGTTGCTGTTTTTTCTGTATGTTTGATATACACTATGAGCTTGAGACATGATCAATGTCTCACAGGTTTTTTCACAGCCTACCTGACTGAAAGGCCTTATTATTTATGCAGCTCATTAGAGCTCTTTATGCAATTCTTTTGTCTTCTCAGGTGATAATCACCCATTATACATGAGGATTCACACCTCCATGCATACTGTGTTTCTTGACCAAAGATGTTTTAGAAAATTTAAATCTCTCTATTGTTTTATATGAACAAGCAGGCAGCATAATTTTTACCTCATTTTGAAGCAAAAACTCTAGTCTACAACCTAAAATACCCAGAAGTCTTGTGAACAAAGATTTAATATATATTATTTGGCCTTATTTCAGTGATTTAAGTTTTTTGTTTTTTCAATAACCACGCATAAACGTTATTCCTTCAAAAACACAAACATGTACATACATGTTCCTCACATATTATTGTAGCCTAGTTTGTGCTGAATACAGTGTAATGACACTTTTTCCATTAATATGTTTATGAACAACTGAAAAAAGCACAAATGTCAGGGCATGTCAAAACTTCTCCAGGGCCCCAAAAATCCTCAGACCCCTGAGGGTTAAAGGTTTATTTCACCCAAAAATGAGAATTGTCATCATTTACTCACCCTCATATTGTTCCAAACCCATCATACAGTTGTTCATCTTATGAACACAAATATACATTTTTAATGAAATCTGAGAGATTTTTTAGTCCCTTGTATATCCCTTAAGTATCTGTCATGATCATTACTGGGAGTGCCCTTGTCTGCCACTAGAGGGCACTCCAATCTGGACTCTTGGTTTTCATCACTCGGAACTTCATTTCCCATACCCACTTCCTGGACTCATTATCCTTCATTGCACCAGCTGTTTTGAGTTTGTAATTAGTGTTCTGTCTATTTATATTATAGTTGTTTCTGTCTTTGTTTGTGGTTTGTTGTAATATGTTACGTGCACTTTTGTATCTCTGGCTTTCTGTTTTTGTGGACTGTTTATGTGGAGTTTGACCCTTGCCTGTTTCCTGGATTACGTGTTTGGATTATCCCATTAAAGCTGCGCTTGGATCTTACCGTCTTGTCTTTGTGTGCAATACGTGACAATATCTTCATGTGTGTTTTGAAGATAAACAAAAGTCTTATGAATTTGGAATGACATGAGGGTAAATATATGATGACAGAAATTTCATTTTTGGGTGGACTTTGGGTGGACAAACATTTTTTGTGACTGATGATTTTGCATTTTGTTCTTACATATGTTAAGGTCACAAAAGGCATTATTTTAATGTAGGATTGCTAAATATTTATATGCTTGACCTAACAGCCTAACGGTCTTTAGCTCTATGTTGTAGTTCCCTGGTGAATTGTACTTGAACATGGGTTCTGTTTCTGTAGGGGTTGAAGGTTTACTGTTATTTAAATTTACTTGATAAAAATGAATATCATTGCTCTGTTTTAGCATTGCAGTTTTAATAAAATGTTGGTTTGAACTTGACTGGTTTGGTGTTAATTGACTTGTGTGAGCTACAGTAGCTACAATTTTATGGCAATTATTTGGCAACATAATGGCATACATAGAGATTATTACTCAGAATGTAACATACTTGGAAACCGCCATTGGGCCGATTGGGCAGGCCTTACAAGTTTGAACCGCCCCCTTCAGTCAAAACAGTTAGATGTGCACGTACGCTTTTGGGATGAAGACCATGTAAGTACAAGGTTCTTTGACTCTCACTTTCTTGGACATGCATGTGCTGATGACCTCTACAAACCACTACGAACCAACTGCAATACTGTTGGGGTTCATGGCATATTGCAGCTATCAATGGATGGACCGAATGTAAACTTGAAGCTGTTTGACATGCTGTCCAGGGACTTGGAAGAGGAGACTGGCTCCAAACTCCTCTACATAGGGAGTTGTGGACTACATGTTATGCACAATGCATTTAAAGCTGGTAGCAATACAACTGCTTGGGACACTGAGCACACTCTAAGTTGTCTTTATTGGCTTTTTAAGGACTCCCCAGCCAGGCGTGATGATTACACCAAAGTAACGAGTTCAACTGTTTTCCCTCTCAGGTACTGTCAACATAGATGGCTAGAAAATGTCACAGTGTTAGAAAGAGCCATTATAATATGGCGACAGATCCAGACATATGTTGCTAATGTCAATGCCTCTAAGCTACCACATCCAAAAAACAAGTCTTTTGAGTCTGTTGAGAAGGCATGCACTGACCCCATGTTTTTGGTAAAAGCCAACATCTTCCTCTCAGTTGCTCAAGAATGCCAGCCTTTTCTAATAAAGTATCAAACTGACAAGCCCATGCTACCATTCCTGGCAGACAATCTTTTTACCACACTGATTCACCTTCTCCAGAGATTTGTCAGAGATTATGTACTTAAGAGGATGAAGACTGCAGTGAAGCTCTTCTCAGAAGACTTCAAAGATCGATCAAATCACAAAGAGGCCTCCCTCATTAACATAGGATTTGTTGCAGACAAACAACTTTCAGAGCTGAAGGTGTTCCTTGTCACAGAGACCAAGGAGTTCCTTGTCACAGCTTTGACAAAGCTGCTAGAGAAATGCCCTCTGAAGTACACACTGGTTAGAAACTTGGCATGGCTGGATCCACAGAAGATAAAAGAGAAGCCGAGCCTTTGTGAGAAACAAGTGAGGTTGTGCCTGCAGATCATCTCCAGTGCTGGAAAGGTCAGCGAGAACAAGTGTGACACAATCCTCAACCAGTTCAGAGACTTTGCTATGATCTGCAAAACGAGTGAAGAAGCCTCGGAGTGTCCCACTGGTGCCCACTCCAGACTGGACACCTTCTTTCATGCACAGCTATCAAAAGAGCATGCATTCAAAGATCTGTGGGAAATTGTCCAAAAGGTTCTCCTGCTGTCCCATGGTCAGGCTTCTGTAGATGGTTCTCTGTAAATAAGAATATCACTGTCGCAAACATGAAGGAGAGAACCTTGATTGCCCAGCGGGTAATAGTAGACCACCTTCATCATGTGGGTGGGGTAACTAATGTAGGGATGACCAAAGAACTGCTACAGTCTGCTGGCTGTGCAAGACAGAGATACCATGCATACCTTCATGAGGAAAACAAAAAGAGGGAGCACACACAACAAACAAAGAAAGGTTTGAAAGGTCAGACCTGTGTGTGTTCCTTTCCACTTCAATGTTCCACAGTGGTTTACAAAGCACTTTGTAGTTTAAGAGAGTACAGTAAGTGGGGTTTGAGGCTAAAAACAAGTCAATGGTTGTGTTCTTAACACTCTGGGGTCGGCGGTCACGCCGGCGTGATCACCGCATTTTTTTTCTAACCAGTGTGAAAGAGACTCAAAATACTCTGTCAATGTTGCACATACAATTAAGAGTTATACACCATTTTAATCTGTGGAATATTTTCTTTTATTTGTGTACACTCAGAGTAAAAACAAAATGTTGTGCTTTTTGTAAAATAAAGAAAACAAACATGATGCATGATCTCTCGTCTCCCTCTGAACGAAGTCCAATCTGATAGTTCTCAGAAAATGAACTGTAACTTAGTGAATACTAATCACAAAAAAATTAGACTTGTGTCTAAAAAAACGTTGAAATGTCAGGTTTTAAATCGTGAAAGTCAAATCGAAAACAAACCTTTTGTGTTTATGTAATCTGTATGAAAAGAGAGCCATGTCAGAAATCCGTGATTCAGCTCATTATCCGCTAATGCGGCCACGCCCACGGAGCCAGCGCTATTCAGAGGCAAATTCAGTCAATACATGCATTCATCGTCTCAATCATGTATTTATTGTCTTGAAAAGTGTTTTGAATAGCCATAGTTAGCGATCTCTGGCCTCTGTTAGTTCAGTTATTTCCTGGATTGCCTATTCTTCTTTAGTGCTCAGGCATTTGTGGACAAAAGGGGCAGAGCGCCCTCCGGCTTCTAGTATGAATTGTAAACACAGTATCCAGCACTCATTGTAATGACAATAAATCCTGAATATTACTCCTCTGTATAGAAAATTGACAAACATATGAGAATCCATCAATATTTCTTCAAATGTGCATGCTTTTAAGCTAAAAGCCTATATGAAATGCCATAGAGGTAACATAATTGTTCAGACACTTTGCATCACAGAAATACATTATATTTTAAAGAATATAATAGAATACCATTATTTTAAATTGTAATAATATTTCACAGTGTTGCTGTTTTTTCTGTATGTTTGATATACACTATGAGCTTGAGACATGATCAATGTCTCACAGGTTTTTTCACAGCCTACCTGACTGAAAGGCCTTATTATTTATGCAGCTCATTAGAGCTCTTTATGCAATTCTTTTGTCTTCTCAGGTGATAATCACCCATTATACATGAGGATTCACACCTCCATGCATACTGTGTTTCTTGACCAAAGATGTTTTAGAAAATTTAAATCTCTCTATTGTTTTATATGAACAAGCAGGCAGCATAATTTTTACCTCATTTTGAAGCAAAAACTCTAGTCTACAACCTAAAATACCCAGAAGTCTTGTGAACAAAGATTTAATATATATTATTTGGCCTTATTTCAGTGATTTAAGTTTTTTGTTTTTTCAATAACCACGCATAAACGTTATTCCTTCAAAAACACAAACATGTACATACATGTTCCTCACATATTATTGTAGCCTAGTTTGTGCTGAATACAGTGTAATGACACTTTTTCCATTAATATGTTTATGAACAACTGAAAAAAGCACAAATGTCAGGGCATGTCAAAACTTCTCCAGGGCCCCAAAAATCCTCAGACCCCTGAGGGTTAAAGGTTTATTTCACCCAAAAATGAGAATTGTCATCATTTACTCACCCTCATATTGTTCCAAACCCATCATACAGTTGTTCATCTTATGAACACAAATATACATTTTTAATGAAATCTGAGAGATTTTTTAGTCCCTTGTATATCCCTTAAGTATCTGTCATGATCATTACTGGGAGTGCCCTTGTCTGCCACTAGAGGGCACTCCAATCTGGACTCTTGGTTTTCATCACTCGGAACTTCATTTCCCATACCCACTTCCTGGACTCATTATCCTTCATTGCACCAGCTGTTTTGAGTTTGTAATTAGTGTTCTGTCTATTTATATTATAGTTGTTTCTGTCTTTGTTTGTGGTTTGTTGTAATATGTTACGTGCACTTTTGTATCTCTGGCTTTCTGTTTTTGTGGACTGTTTATGTGGAGTTTGACCCTTGCCTGTTTCCTGGATTACGTGTTTGGATTATCCCATTAAAGCTGCGCTTGGATCTTACCGTCTTGTCTTTGTGTGCAATACGTGACAATATCTTCATGTGTGTTTTGAAGATAAACAAAAGTCTTATGAATTTGGAATGACATGAGGGTAAATATATGATGACAGAAATTTCATTTTTGGGTGGACTTTGGGTGGACAAACATTTTTTGTGACTGATGATTTTGCATTTTGTTCTTACATATGTTAAGGTCACAAAAGGCATTATTTTAATGTAGGATTGCTAAATATTTATAATTATTTGTTAAACAGTGTTTACGAGTATGCTTGACCTAACAGCCTAACGGTCTTTAGCTCTATGTTGTAGTTCCCTGGTGAATTGTACTTGAACATGGGTTCTGTTTCTGTAGGGGTTGAAGGTTTACTGTTATTTAAATTTACTTGATAAAAATGAATATCATTGCTCTGTTTTAGCATTGCAGTTTTAATAAAATGTTGGTTTGAACTTGACTGGTTTGGTGTTAATTGACTTGTGTGAGCTACAGTAGCTACAATTTTATGGCAATTATTTGGCAACATAATGGCATACATAGAGATTCTTACTCAGAATGTAACATACTTGTTAGCAGTTGAATTTACAACCATTTATCAGAGGTTAAATATGGTTGGAAAAATCTGTAGAGAAGTCTGGAAATTTGAGTCTGGAAAAGTATGGAATTTTAAAATGGAAATTGTGTAGGAACCCTGTAACATCTAGGAGTGGATTTCATCTTCCTACCTCTAATGGTAACACATGGTGGTTATTGACCATTTCTCCAAGTCATGTCTTCTTCTCCCCCTCAAAGGACTCCCTACGGCCATGGAAACTGCTGAGTTCATGTTCAACCACATCTTCCGATACTATGGAATTCCAGAAGACATTGTGTTTGATTGTGAACCCCAGTTCATCTCAAGAGTATGAAAGGCCGCCTTTTCCCTTCTAGGTGTGACCATTAGTCTATCCTCCGGATACCATCCTCAGTTGAACGGGCAGACAGAGAGAAAGATCCAAGAGATCGGTCACTTCCTACGAACCTTCTACCATGGCCACCAGAACTCTTGTAACCAGTTCCTGTGCTGGGCCGAGTACGCACAGAACTCTCTTCATCAACCCACTACTGGACTCACTCCCTTCCAGTGTGTACTCTGATACCAGCCCCCTCTCTTCCCGTGGTCAGGAGAACCGTCGGATGTCCCATCTATCAACCACTGGTTCTAAGAGAGCGAGAGGGTCTGGGACGCAGCTCACCATCAGCGGGATGCAAAATAACAGCCGACCTGAGCTGTTCTGCGGCTCCAGCTTACCAACCTGGTCAGAAGATTTGGCTGTCGACCAGGGACATCAGAATGTGCTTGCCTTGCAAGAGGCTCAGTCCAAGATACATTGCAGTGTCTGTAGTGTCTGGATAAGATTATCAAACCAACTAAAAGCCTCAGAAAAGCTTTTGACATTTGACCTCCTTCATTTAACTCACAGACCATGGCTTTGACATGTCTGGGCCGAAATGCCCCATTGTCATTTTTGTTACCTTGTTGAAGCTAAGCAGAAGACATTCTCACCAGCTCCAGGGACTTCAAAGGGTCTCCTAGATCGACCTCACGCTGGGAACGAAGGACAATGTGGCCACAGACACTTGCCAAAAACCAATACACGTCACACATACACAGGCACACACACTCACACACAGATATAAAAACTCTCTGAATGCAACTTATAAGAAAACCATTCCAGAATGTACAGTACATGATGTTCTCCTTGGTCTATGCATGTCCCCATGTGTAATTAGCCTCGTTATGATTTTTAGTTATTTTAGAATAAGTTTAAATGCTTGTAATCATATGTGTGTTTTCTTATGTCCTTCCACCCTAACGTGTTTAGTCTTGATTTGATCCTCTCGGGATGCTTTAATTAACAATGTATGTTATGTTACGATGAAATGCATTATTCAATTTTTAAAGTACTTTGGAGGAAAACTTACTCAGATCTGACACTTCATAAATTAGACAAATTAGGTTGTATAAGGAGACAAATAAAACACTCAAATTTTGACTTCTCCCCACTCAAAATGCACACTCGCCATTGGCTGGTTCATCCAAGGAAGGCGTTTTGGCTTGTTTGTCCTTAAAAGACAACAACACGCCTGTTCTATTGTCTCTCGCCATCTCACGTACATCTCTCCCAGATGTCTCTCATCTTTGCACTCCCATTGCACACTCATCTCCTCTTCGAGATGACCACCTTCTGCAAAACCTATTTTCAAGTTACCTCAGTTCAAACTTCCCGCAGAGACACGGAAGAAGCCAATGATCTTCTGCCAAGGACGCACTGAATCTCCACATGTATCTATCTGAAACTCAGCACTCAAACTCATGCATGTACTGTTTCGTTCGATCTTACATTACAATAAGGTGATTTTGATTCTTTGCTGGCTCAAGGAATTGTTTGAAAGTTTTGCCATTCTTTAGTTTTCTCTTGCTCATGAATTAACCAAATCACTTTAACGTTTCTGATTTCGCTAGCTATATGCTTTGTACTATTGGTACTAGGATAGAAAATTATTCCTCTTGGCCAGAAGAATAATTTCCTTTTTAGAGTTGATAAAAGATTGGTGGACTGAAGTTTTGGTGGACAAAACTTGCAGTTTCCTTTTGAAGTTAATTCTAAAACTAGAACTAATTCTAGACAACATATGCATAATTAATTATAATCCGTTGTAATTAATTATCCATATATACATAATTCACTTTATGGTTGATTTATATTTATAATTGATCATAACACATTATGATTTAATTGTATATATTTCACCCATTCGAGCTGATTCGTTACAGCCCCTTCACTATCACAAAGCAGATCAACCCAGTCACATACCAACTTCAACTTCCCTCACACTACAGAATCCATCCAACATGCCATGTGTCCCTTTTAAATCACCCTTCTGATTCTGTCTCCACAGAGCCTGGCCCTGCAGTGGAACCCCCTCTTCCGTTAATCCTGGAGCACGGAGCCGTTTACCAGGTCAATGAGATCTTGGACTCCCGGCGTCGTGGTGGTCTTCTAGAATATCTGGTGGATTGGGAAGGCTACAGTCCAAAAGAACAGTCCTGGGTTCCCAAGAAACGATATCCTCCATCTGTCATGGTTGGTGATCCGCTGTCTCATTCTGGTGTCTGTGTGTGTGTGTTTCGTCACATTAATTGTTTCATGTGGGCGTCGCCGCTGATTGTCTTGATCAGCGGCAGCTGTATGCAGCCTACCAGCATACCAGCCTATTTATTGCCCTGTCTTTCATCTCATGTTTGTCAGATCGTTGTTTGGAGTTCCCCTGTGCTGTTCCCTGTTTGTTCCTCGTGTGTTCTTCGGCTGGAGTTGTGGTCTTCGTGACATTCTGTTCCTGTACCTGTTTCTTCGTTGGATTCTTCACCTGGTTACCTGCTTTCAGTTGGGCTTCCCTCATCGATCTGCACCCACCTGTTCCTGGCGGCCCGTCGAAGTCCCTACATCACCACTCCCTGCTGCTGCTATGTGTCCTTCAAAAATCTGTGTGTGAAGCTCAATAAAGAGAACCTTTTACTTGCACTTGCATCCGCTTGTTTTTCCGTGACACCATCCCACACTGCATGACACTTTCCATGCTGCTCATTCAGACCGACCTGCCCGATCATTGCTCTGTTTACTCACCTGCATTACGGTTTCTTCTCTGCTGTTGTTAATGAACTCCATTCCTCGACATTATCTGTGTTTCGATTATACTTCCACAACCTTTCAGTAAATGTAGGAAAAATAGGTATATATTTATATAAACAACAACAATAATAATAACAAAAATAATAAATAAATAAAAATAACATATATATATATATATATATATTGTTGAGTTGCACTACACTATTGTTGCAGCTAACGTTGCATTCGGAGGAAAAAGTGGACGGGAGATGAGTTATCTTTAGCCGTTATTGGCATATTTATTCTTTTTCTAGCTGCCGACACATCAGTCTCACAGTCAGACAGCCTTCAGTAAGTGATTACCGTAAATCAACTGGGACAAACATAATGCAAACGCGTCTTCTGTAGCTTATACTTTAGTGCCCCCTTGTGGCTTACACACATACATAATACAGAATGGTACAGCATTACATCAATATACAACTGAGGACATAATGAACATATTTTAACACCCCCACTTGTACTCAGGTTGCTATACAAAGTATACAAAACAAAAAAAAAAAAAAAAAAACAGAAGGTAGAATGAATGTGGACCCCTGTCATACACATATCAATCTCCAAAAAGAGCACCTACAAACCTATCCAGTTTCAACTTATTTACTGGTTTGGTCATTACATCAGCAATCATGTTATCAGTAGAACAATACATCAAGGTCACTCTTCCTTCATTCACAACAGACCTGATAAAGTGATACTTTATGTCTATGTGTTTGCATCTCCGTCTGTTTACAGGGTTTTTAGCGAGAGCAATTGTTCCCTGATTGTCCTCATGTACTACAGTTTGTGTGTACTTGTAGTTATCTATACCTCCCAGTAACTGTTCTAGGTATAAACACTCTTGTATGGCTGAAGCCAGTGCCATGTATTCCGCTTCGCATGTGGATAGTGCCACAGTTGGCTGCTTTCTAGTCTTCCACGAGACTAGAGAGCTGTTTTGGCTGAGGCTCACACAGTACCCCGTAGTACTGCGTCTGTCACTGGTATCAGCTGCCCAGTCAGCATCACTGTAGGCTTGTATACCTAGTTTCTCACAGTCATTTCTCCTAAAACTTAACCCTTTCTCTGCTGTACCTTTGAGATACCTAAGTACGTGCTTCACAGTGACCCACTGTTCCTCTGTAGGTTCAGCAAAATACTGTGATAACCTGCTCACTACGAAACTCAAATCTGGTCTGGTGCAAGTAGTCAGGTATATAAGACTTCCCACAGCTTCTCTGTACATTCTGACATTTTTCATCTTTACTGCATTCTCAGTATACTCTAACTTTTGCTCACAGGGTGTTTCTCTGGTCCTACAGTCTTGCATATTAAAACGCTGTAGTATCTTGTTAGTGTACTTTTCCTGTGTCATTTTTACACACCCATCTGACTGATTGAAATCGATACCCAGAAAATGTTTGAGTTCGCCCAGATCTTTCATTTTAAACTTTTCTGCAAGCATTTCTTTCACTTCTTTCAGTCTCCCTAGATTGCTTGCGGCAATAATTAAATCATCGACCCATGTAATTATGATCACTTTCTCTTCTTTTGACTCTTTGGCATAAACACAGTGGTCGGCTGGGTTTTGTGTGAATCCATTTTCAGTTAGACAGTCATGTAAAACCTTATTCCAATTTCGCCCAGATTGTTTCAAGCCGTAAAGTGATTTCTCTAGCTTGTAAACTATACCATCTTTCTCTTGGTAACCATCTGGTGGGTTGATGTAGATCTCATAGTCTATGGGAGCGTGCAAGTACGCTGTTTTCACGTCCATTTGATGCAGGAGTAAATTTTCCTGTGCTGCTTTCTGTAGCACCACCCTTACACTCGTCAAGTCTGCCGTGGGTGAAAATGTCTCTCCATAGTCTATTCCCATTCTCTGGTTGTAACCCTTGGCCACAAAACGCGCTTTGTATTTATCTTTTCCATCTACATCAGTCTTGATAGAGTAAACTCATCTACCCCCCACTGTTTTCTTGCCTACTGGCAGTGTCGTCGGGGTAAACGTTTTGTTCTCGTTTAGAGACTGGATTTCCTCATCCATGGCTTTTACCCATTCTTTTGAGTTAGTTGACCTCATTGCTCCCTCAAAAGTCTGTGGAATGCCACACACCGCTCTGCAGCAATAGTCTACCGTGATATTAATCCCATCACTATCACCGTCTTTAGTTACATAGTCATCTAAGTAACTTGGTGTTTTTCTTTCTCTAGTCGGATACCTCCTACTCTCGGGTTCACCACTTGTCACACTCTGTTGTGTTCGATTGTGGTCACTAGACCTCGTTACTTCACCTAGACTATCACTATGTGTACTTCTACTCTGTACACTTGGCTCTGGAGCATTTTCCGTACTCCTACTCTGTGTGGTCCCACCAGTCTTGGATTTCATACTACCATAGCCATCGCTTAGATCCGGCTCACCAGTCTGTGTCTGTTTTTCCACAGCTGCCTTGCTCACAAACTTCACTAGCCTGTGTTTTTGTACCTTGTTTGTATCAGGATGATACACCAAATACGCCGGGCTGTTCTTGTCATAACCTACAAAACGACCCTGGTCGCACCTGGAATCAAATTTTCCCTTGTCCTGTTTGTACGTGTAGCATACAGATCCGAATTTTTGCATTTTTGACACATTAGGCTTCTTGTCTGTCATCAACTCATAAGGAGTATGTCCTGTACGCCTGTTAAAACACCTGTTGCGTATCATTGCTGCTGTTTGTACTGCGTAGTGCCATAGCTGCTTTGGTAGTGCACTTTCAACTATCATGCACCTACCCATCTCAAAAAGAGTACGCCAACTCCTCTCTGCAGTTCCGTTCTGGTGTGGGGAATACGGAGCTGACGTTTCGTGTCTGATTTTGTTTTTCCTTAACAGCGCCTGAAAATCACTGCACGTAAACTCTGTTCCGTTGTCGGATCTTATGCACCTCACTTTCCCGTAAGGGGATACATCTGCTAGGAACTTTTCAGTAGCTTGTACGGTGTCACTTTTCCTCTTTAGGAAATATACGAACACTGCGCTGGAGTAATCGTCAGTGAATGACTGCACATATTTGTAACCGTCTATCGACTCTGTGGCTACTGGACCTGCAAGATCTGTGTGTACCATCTGTAAGGGAGCCTTTGCCCTGGTATCAGGGTCCCTATTTCTGGTTTGGGCAAATTTTCCCTGAATACACACCTCACACTCTTGTTCGGGTCTGCCCGTTTTACCCTTGATCTGCATACCTTCAACAACACCCTGCAACTTAAGGACATCATCATAGTTACAGTGTCCTAAAATCTCGTGCCATGTTTGTATGTCGTAACATGCATTACACTTATCATTAGATTCAGCTCCGGTATGCAAATAATACAACTTTCCATATACGTGCATGTTAAATCTGGTACCGTCTCTGGTTATCAGGGTGTCTTCATCTTCTTTAAAGACAACCGTAGCCCCACTTGTGGTCGCTGCCTTCACTGAAAAAATGCTTTGGGGGTACGATGGTACAAACAATGCGTCTTTTAGCACCGCCTTGCGTTGCCGTCCTCTGTTGTCAATGAGAGAAACCTCAGCATTCCCCCTCCGCTGAGCGATACCATTGCACCGAGTGCCGTCTGCCAGCTCGACACTGTGCGTTTCTGGCCTGAATGTGCTGTCGAAACTCTTGAACATGGTTATGTCCGTGATGATATGAGATGTAGCCCCTGTGTCCACCATTAGACCCTTCTCCTGGATGCTGCATGTCGGCTGCCACTGGACACCGGTCCCTCCATCTCTCATCCTGAACACGTAGTCCCCAACATCTTCTGAGGCTTTACTTGCACCATCCTTTTTGTCTTTAACGTCCTTGTCCTTACGCCTACACGTTGCGTCTTTATGTGTGTCGCTTCTGCAGATACTACACCATACTTTCTGTCGACATCCTCTAGCTCGGTGGCCTTTGGTACCGCACTTGAAGCACACTATCTCTGTGTCATCTTTGATCCAGCCACGTGTGCTCATCTTTGCGGGCCGCCGTCCGGCCTTCCCTTGAGTCTTAATCACACTGTCGCTCGATTCAGCTGCTTTTATCTTTTCTGTTTCTTCAAAACTACGTAGTTTAGTCTTGAACTCCGCAAACGTGATTTTATCATCTGTATGCGCCACATGTATTGCAAATGGCTTAAAACTCTCAGGCAGTCCCTTTAAGACCATAGCCACTAGCAGTCCGTCACCTAACGTTTCACCTGCGTTTCGCAGTGCAGTGATGGCGGTCTCTGCTCTGATGATATAGTCCATTACACTTTCATCGTTTGCCTTTTGAAGCGATGTCAACGTGGTGTACAAACTGATTATGCGGGGCTTTCCCCTCCCTGCATAATACTCTCTCAATATTTCCAGAGCTTTTCTTCCATTGTTGGGCGCATCTCTCATAACTAATGAAAGGCTTTTGTCATCTAACAGTAAAATCAATTCAGCATATGCGTCAGCATTTTTCTTTACATCCGCTGCTATCTCAGCTTCCGACTGCGGTTCTTTTAGCACCGTGTCCTTTAACCCTGATAAATGAAAATGTCCCAACATTTTGGTCTCCCAGATCTCATACTTAGTCTCATCTCCGTCGAACGTCAGTCGAGGCAAACTGTACGTCCTCCGTTGTTCCGCCATGTTAGCACGCGGTCCGTTGCGACTTTCTAAATGGTGGAAAACAACAAACTTATCCTCCGAACAACTTCTGGGCCCATAACCTGTTGAGTTGCACTACACTATTGTTGCAGCTAACGTTGCATTCGGAGGAAAAAGTGGACGGGAGATGAGTTATCTTTAGCCGTTATTGGCATATTTATTCTTTTTCTAGCTGCCGACACATCAGTCTCACGGTCAGACAGCCTTCAGTAAGTGATTACCGTAAATCAACTGGGACAAACATAATGCAAACACGTCTTCTGTAGCTTATACTTTAGTGCCCCCTTGTGGCTTACACACATACATAATACAGAATGGTACAGCATTACATCAATATACAACTGAGGACATAATGAACATATTTTAACATATATATATATATATATATATATATATATATATATATATATAAACTACAATCCCAGTCTTTTGTTGTGTTACTGTCCCAGTTGTTACTGACAACTGCTTCTCAAATCTCGGCGAGTTCAATGCGGGATTCACAAAACATTTGCTCTTGAAAGATGGGTCAGTACCCAGTCTATTTCGACCAGCTTGCTCCTCTAAATCACAACCCTAATAATTGTTTATATTTTTTATCGATTGTTCAAAATACATAGTTTTGTATATGTTATGTTGTGTACACCCAGTGCAGCTGCAGATCTCCGGGAAACCCACGTTGTAGTTCTGCTAATGAATTACAAACCTGCTGTAGGAGACTACCTAAACAATATTAGGATTAGGAACCTTAAAAATGATATAATAGGGGCACTTCAAAGAGCTCTCTAATTGTAATTCTTAGTAAGAATTGAATTAGAGAGCTCTCTAATTGAATTGCTATGTAAACTCACAATTGCGGGTTATAAACTCAGAACTGTGTTATATAAACTCGCATTCTGACTTTTTTTCACGCAATTCTGACTTTTTTCTTGAAATTGCATGATATAAACTCACAATTGTGAGAAAAAAGTCAGATTATCATTATTCAGTGGCAGAAACAAGCTTCCATACACATTTGCTGGCTAATGTCTAAGTTAATACATTTTCAAAACAATCTCTTTAGCAAAGTTTGAGAATTCATTTTTGTTCAATAAATATACTATCATTAAAATATGATCATTTTAAAAATACAAAAGCAGTACTTCTTTTTTCAGAATTGAGATATAAACTTGCAGTTGCGTGTTATAAAGTCATAATTGCAAGTTTATATCTTGCCATTCTGAGAAAAAAAGTCAGAATTGCAAGTTTATATAAAAGAATTCTGATGGCCCAGCCTCACTGTACAAGCAGAAAGCCAATTTCCACCTTTTGTCCACTGTACCTTTCGAGAAAGGGTTTTCCACAACCACCTGGAACTTCTTCGAAGCCAGTCATGGCAAGGGGGCACCAGATAGGATAGGCGGAACACTTAAAAGAACTGCAGACAACTTAGTTAGGCAAGGACAAGATTTGCCCGATGCAGAATCCCTCTTTTACCATTTGAAAAATTCTGGATCAGTGGTACGACTGTTTTATGTTGGAGAAGAGGATGTTGATGCCTGGGTACAAATGATGGAAGTGCAACCACTGAGCACCATAAAAGGAACAATGAAAATTCATCAAGTGGTGAGCACTGAACCCGGCTTTCTAAAATACAGAGACATTAGTTGTTTCTGCCAGGCTGAAAAGGGTGTGTATGATTGCCCATGTTATGCACCCCAAGAGGCATCACTTAGCATGAAAAAAATGGAAAATCCGGCAACAACTAAACAATCATCATTTGATTGTTCACTTCGTCCAGAGGTCATAGAGAGTAAACACATTGGACAGTGGTGTGTTCTTAATTACGATGAACAGCCATATCCAGGTATCATTCAGGAAGTGGAGAACCACAACATCAAAATCAAATGTATGCACAGGAATGGCATAAACAAATTTTTTTGGCCAAGCCCCAGAGATGACATACATTGGTACAGTAATGATCAGGTGATTTGTTTCATCCCAGTGCCTCTACCTGTCAACAAAAGGTCTGTTCAGAACAACCATGACATTTGGGAATACCTTCAAGAACACTTTGAAATCTAAAACAAAAAAAGGGGATACCAATCAAAACAACTATAGGCACACTGCATTAAATAGGCCCAGCCCATATGCAATTTTGAATGTTTTGTATTAAAAAAGTACATGATTTATTAATTGAAGATGTTCTGAATTTTTTTTATGTTTTGTGTTAAATAAGTTTGTGGATACATGATTTATTAATTGAAGATGTTCTGAAATTGTTTAATGTTTTGTGTTAAGTAAGTTCATGGATACATGATTTATTAATTGAAGATGTTCTGAATTGTTTTTAATGTTTTGTGTTAAATAAGTTTATGGATACATGATTTATTCACTGAAGAGTTTCTGTGTTTTTTTTTTTTATTCTCTATTAAAACAGATCACATTGTGATTGCCTCACAATCCATTGTGCAGACCATTTTTTGTTAAGGAGTGAGAAACAGGTTGCAGGTTGTTTTAATTATATATTTTTAATACAGTTTTTTGTAATCCTTCTCATGACTCAATTTCACTATTTTGCTCAATAAACTTTTAATTGTTAAACCTTTTATGCAACATGAAGTGGTGTTATATTACATCTGTGGTGTTACTTCAATATGTATCTGAAATTTCCTTCCTTCCTTTCCTTCCTTTAATTTTATAATTTAATGTTTTTAGACTGTAAAGTGGTTTTAATCTTTTAGAATAAAGACTATTAAAGTAGCACAGACCATTTTCCCTGCCTTTTTTTATGTATATCCAAATAATAATAAAAAAAAGAAACAATTCTTCTTTGGCAAAAATAGGGGCAGAGAAGAACAATTAAATATTTCTTTAAAAAAAAAAAAAAAAAAAAAAATTAAAAAGTAATTTATTTATTTATTAATTATTACCTAAAGTTGCATATCCCTGCTCATTTTAGAACAAACCAAAATTTTACTTCAAATATTGGTAATATTGGTAGTGGATGTTTCACCAGTGTTTGATTAAAATTATATAAAATTAAAAATGTTATTAAGCTTCAATTTTAATGGATATAGCATATTAAACTCATTTTAAATGCATAGCAATACATTTTATTAAAAGAAAACAAAAAAGCTTTTTTTACAATTTCTGCCTCTCATTTGCCACCCCAATTGAAGAATGACCCACATTCATTTCGTTAATAAACATATCTCGCTATGCTCTCCAAAGAGTGCAAACCAAATATGATAATCCTTTCGTCAACATCAAACGTACATCCAGTTCAATTCAAATGATGCAAAGTATAAAATCCACAATAAAAGGTATAGGCTCAAACAAACAATCAGCGTCTAACATGTATGTCCACCCGCCATCTTATTAAGCTTACTAGCCCACCTAATCATGTCTGAGAAGGACAATTTCAGCACAAATGTTAGTGAGTTTCTCGTTACAATTTACACACGCAACTAACTAACCCACTGATGTCACATGGACTACTTTGATGATGTTTTTATTACCTTTCTGGACAATAATTTTCAATGGAGAGACAGGAAGCTCTCGGACTAAATCTAAAATATCTTAAACTGTGTTCCGAAGATGAATGGAGGTCTTACGGGTTTGGAACGACATGAGGGTGAGTCATTAATGACATAATTTTCATTTTTGGGTGAACTAACCCTTTAAAGGTGCTCTAAGTGATCCTGGGTGGAGTAACTTCCTGTTGACGTTCGAAGTGTTGTCAAACAAAACAGAGGCTAGCTAGACCCTCCCTCCTCCTCCCCCTCCTCCCCCTCCCCTCCGTGCTTCCTGAAACAGTCATGAACGCGCATTTAAAATCATTCTTATCTGTTATTTGCTGGAGCATGTTTATTATGTTTCGTGGTCCAGGCTGCACCAGTTTGTTTTTATTGCCGTTTTCGGAGCTTGTGCCGACTACAGAGACCGCATTTTTTTACAGTGTGTTCAGGGGACAGGCAGCTAGCGAATAGTGAAGAGATGTTTGCTGTATGTGACAAAAAATGTTTTGGCATAAAAACGCGTGACATCGCTTAGAGCACCTTTAAGTCTGTGCAGCACTGCATCAAGTATAGAACCCAAGAGGCGATACTCTGATACTTTTTGGGTAACAGCCACTAGATGGCGCTCCGGTAGCGCGGCCGCCATTATGGGGTGAAAATACCAACTGGACCATAGAATCCTTCGCATCTTACGCACCCAAAATCGGCGAATTTCACTGCCAAATCAGAAGTGCAATAGAACATTTTTCAAATGAAATCATCAGTAAATTTTATGCCACCTACAGTAAATGTTGTATTGTCTTATATATGTTTTATTTTACCAGTTGTGGAATCCAACCATTCAACCATCGGAGGTAATGTAGTTAGCCTACTTTATTGAGTATTTCCATTTTATGCAACTTTACACATTTATTAATAGTAAATTAATAATTAATACATTTAAGATCATCATGTTTGCAGTGAACAATATAGATCTGACCTAGAGGAGTAATAGTAATAATAGTATTACTCCACTATCTGAATTGAAATATATATATTGTGTGTATATATATATATATACATGATGCATTGCTGTGTCCGTTATCGCATAATTCACACTTTTGGACACTTTTGCTTTAACGGACATTAGACAACACTGCAAAATCAAGATGTTATATTCATATGTTTATTGTCCAACATTCCCAATTTTCCTGATGCATGTCCTTAATTTAATTTCATATGTTGGTATTAATTCAGTGTCATATTACTTCATGTTTGTGGTCTCGTCCGCCGATAGGCTATTTTCTGTACAAATGCTCAAAGGCATCATTTGTTATTTGAAATGCTGTGGGCTTTTATAAAATATGAAAGTCACTGATGGAAAGCTGCTTTTGATTTTAAATTCTCACGTGCGCTTTTGGGAAGAGCATTCACGCATGGGACTAGTGCTTAAATGAACTTGCTTCATAAAAATGCAATTTGGGAAGAAAAAAAAAAATAGATCATTGGCTTTTGCTACATTCCTCATGCCAGCTTTACATAGATCGATTGGCTCTTAAATTCAGTAAGCTAAGCTTTCTGAAATGCTCTTTTTGGTTCCTCTCCTGGCTTTATGGTTCCTCTGCTGGCTTTTTGATTGGCAGAAAAAGCCAGGGAGGATAGCCTTGTATGGTCTGTTTGGGGGGAATTTGTGCTCTCCCTGATTATAAAATGGGAGGTAGTCCCTAGAAGCTGCTGCTGTTCCCTGTCTTAACTTATTATGGAGCTCATTAAGGACAGGGAATTTTAGAACAGCCATACTTACTTGCATACTATTTCTATCATTGCTCTAGCTACATTTATATTGGCTTCACATATCTTGATTTGTTCTTTTATAAATATTGTTGCATTGGCTTCCTGAAATGCACATCTGGATCCTCGGCTGGCTCTTCGATTTAGCAGGAAGAGCCAGGGAGGATTTCCTGGTATGGTCTATTTGGGGGGGATTTTCTGCTGCTCTCCCAGTTAAAAAATGGGAGGTTGTCCCCAGAAGCTGCTGCTGTTCCCGGGCTTGGCTTTCATGGAGCTCATGAAAGGACGGGGAATTTAGAACAGAGCCATACCACCAAATTGTAACTTTAGCAAAATATGCCAACAAAAAATTGACTAAATTTTGTCTCTTGTAATTTTTGACTTAAGTGGTCCTGACTGAAATTAAGCGTCAGCGTTAGTTCAGGCAGGCCTCGTAGTCAAGCTCCGCTATCAGCTGATTCTCAAATTCCAACCCCACCCATATCAGCTGATCCAATTTCTATGGACTCCATTGGCAACTCTAAAATAAGGCGCATTACTTAAATGCAGCTTCCGTCTCTCTGCTTGCTTGGCTGCTTCCACTGCATGCTGCTTGCAACCCACCTCCTCCCCAGCTCCTCCTTAAACTTGTGTATAACTTAATCAGTGTCATTCTGTTGTCATTGATGCATGTTCTGTTCTCAATAGGGGGATTTTCTGCTGCTCTCCCAGTTAAAAAATGGGAGGTTGTCCCCAGAAGTGTCACGGTTCACTAATCCGCTGTCTCATACTGTTGTCTGTGTGTAGGTTTTGGGATGTGTCACTTGATTGTTCTGTGTGGGCGTCGCCGCTGATTGCTGATCAGCGGCAGCTGTGGATCATTACACCTGCCTATATAACGCCTTGTCTTTCGTCTCATGTTTGTCAGATCGTTTGTTGTAGTCCTGGTGTTGTCCCATTGTTTCTCGTGTTTCTTGTTCCTGGATTGGATTCTCGTCGCTGTTCCCTGTTACCTGTCTGTCTCGTTGGATTACTCGTTCTGGAATTCATTCACGGATACTCACACGGACACACGGACTCACAATTCAGGACCATCATTCATCACGGACACTTCATCGCCCATCGAAGTCCCTGTGTTACCCCTCTCCTGCTGTCTGTGTTGCTGCTGTGTGTTTTTGTTGTCTACTTACCTGGCGTGAAGCTCTATTAAAGAGATATTAACTTGCAATTGTATCCAGTCTTCTTTTCCGTGACAGAACGATCTGACCAACCATGGATGCAGCAAGTTCAGCAGCTTTCACGGAGTTCATCAACCACAGTATTTCTCGCATGGATCAGCAGCAGGAGAGCATCTCTTCCACCGGACGCGCTGTTCAGGCGTTGGTAACACAGGTGTCCGAGCTCTCCCAGCAGCTGCAACAACTTCGCGCTCCTACTGCGCCAGCCCCGCCGCCTGTTCCCCCATCATCACCGGAGCAGAGAGACCTGCCTGAGCCCCGCCTTCCCGTCCCACAGAGCTATGCTGGTGAGCCAGATTTTTGTCGAGCGTTTCTTAACAAGAGTTCTCTTCACTTTGCTCTGCAGCCACGCACCTTCGAGAAGGAAGAATCTAAGGTAGCGTTTGTTCTAACCCTCCTGACCAGAAAAGCGGCACTCTGGGGAATGGCGGTGTGGGAGAATCAAGATCAATGCTGCTCCTCGTTCCCGGCACTCTCCGCCGAGATGAGGAGGGTGTTCGACCGTGCGGTGGCAGGAAAGGAGGCCGCCCGTCAACTCACCGCTCTGAAACAGGGCAACCGCACGGTCGCTGACTATACCATTCAGTTCCGCACCCTCGCGGCGGAGTGCCGGTGGAACGAGGAGGCGCAGTGGGATGTGTTCCTGCATGGGTTGGCCGATCGTATCCACCGTGAAATCTACGCACTGGACCTACCTAAGACCTTCAATGGACTGGTTGAGCTTGCTCTACGTGTGGACTCTCGTTTACAGAGGTTAGAGCTTTTAGAAGAATCTGGAGAGAAGCAAAGCGGAGGCGGCAGTCGTTTTTCCTCCGTGGTGGATACGGTCGGTCCTGTTTCCGATCCTGAGCCCATGCAGGTGGGGAGAGCTCGGCTTTCCCGGGAGGAGAGAGAGAGGCGGAGGTCCCAGGGTCTCTGTCTGTACTGCGGGGCGTCAGGACATATCATCAGGACCTGCCCGGTAAAAGACCAAGCCCGATAGTAAATTCGAGGCTACTATCAGGCGGGATCTCCGCCGAGAAGTCCTCGCCAGCTACCCTCCTCCCGGTAAGACTGAGATGGGCAACGCATAACATCACCTGCGACGCACTTCTGGACTCTGGGGCGGAGGGCAACTTCATGGACATTTCTTTCGCACGACAACACGGTTTACCCACATCACCTCTGACGCACTCCATATCAGTCAACGCTCTCAATGGACAGTCTCTTCCCAGTGTTTCCTATACTACTGATTTCATCACCCTCGTCACATCTGGAAATCACACTGACAAGTCCCAATTTTTGCTCATGGACTCACCTCATGCACCTGTTGTTCTTGGACATCCCTGGCTCACTAAACACAATCCCCGCATCGACTGGCAACAAGGAACCATCACTGAGTGGAGCACCCAGTGTCACAAGTCTTGTCTTTTGTCTGCTTGTCCCACGGTGTCTGTTTCTGTTTTGCAGGAGGAGGCGGTGGATTTGTCTAACGTGCCCATGGAGTACATCGATCTAAAGGAAGTGTTCAGTAAGTCCCGGGCTGCTTCTCTTCCTCCTCATCGTCCCTATGACTGTGCGATAGATTTAGTTCCCGGTAAGTCTCCGCCTAAAGGCAAACTTTACTCTCTGTCTGTTCCTGAGAGGGAGGCCATGGAGAAATATATTTCTGATTCTCTAGCGGCTAAGTTCATCCGCCCTTCCTCATCTCCAGCGGGGGCGGGGTTCTTTTTTGTGGGGAAGAAGGACGGATCTTTGCGACCTTGTATTGATTACCGGGGGCTGAACAACATCACGGTAAAGAATACCTACCCTTTGCCGTTGATGTCTTCAGCTTTCGAGAGGTTGCAAGGAGCGTCTGTTTTCACTAAATTGGACTTAAGGAACGCTTATCATTTGGTCCGCATCAGGAAGGGGGATGAGTGGAAGACCGCTTTTAACACCCCCAGAGGGCACTTTGAATACTTGGTCATGCCCTTCGGGCTGTCCAACTCGCCTGCGGTCTTCCAGGCACTCGTCAATGACGTGTTGAGAGACATGGTTGACCAGTTCATATATGTCTACCTGGACGACATATTGATTTTTTCATCGTCTCTCCAGGAGCACGTTCAACACGTCAGACGAGTGCTTCAGCGGCTGCTAGAGAATGGGCTTTTTGTCAAGGCGGAGAAATGCGAATTTCATGCACAGTCTGTTTCTTTTCTAGGGTACATCGTCTCGTCTGAGGGAATTCGCATGGATCCTGACAAGGTTAAGGCTGTGGTGGATTGGCCAAACCCAGATTCCCGTAAGGCCCTACAGCGGTTTCTGGGTTTCGCTAATTTTTACCGGAGTTTTATTCGCAATTTCAGCCAACTAGCCGCGCCTCTGACCGCCTTGACCTCCCCCAGAACGACCTTCAGGTGGTCAGATGCAGCCCACGCTGCATTTGCCAAACTGAAGAGCCGCTTCGTTTCGGCTCCTATTTTGATTGCCCCTGATCCTTCGCGTCAGTTCGTGGTGGAGGTCGATGCGTCAGAGGTGGGGGTAGGTGCAGTTCTTTCCCAGCGGTCTCCCTCAGACGACAAGATGCATCCATGCGCGTATTTTTCGCATCGTTTATCTCCCGCCGAACGCAATTACGACATTGGTAACAGAGAGTTGTTGGCAGTCAAATTAGCGTTGGAAGAATGGCGTCACTGGTTAGAGGGATCGGGGGTTCCCTTTATTGTTTGGACTGATCACAAGAATTTAGAGTATATACGATCGGCTAAAAGGCTCAACTCCAGGCAGGCTCGGTGGGCACTTGTTTTCGGACGTTTTGACTTTACTCTATCGTACCGCCCGGGCTCCAAAAACATCAAGCCCGATTCTCTTTCTCGCATTTTTGACCCTTCCGAACGCCCGTCCACTCCCGAGTGTATTCTTCCCGAGACGTTAGTGGTCTCCACTCTTACATGGGAGGTCGAATCGAAGGTCCTAGCGGCCTTAGAAGGGGTAACGCCTCCGCCCGGATGCCCACCGAACCATTTGTTTGTGCCGGAGGGACTAAGGTCCTGCGTTATCAAGTGGGATCATTGTTCCAACGTGGCTTGCCATCCAGGGGTTAATCGAACTAGGTTTTTAGTCAAGCAACGATTCTGGTGGCCAGCTATGGCTCGTGATATTCGCGATTTTGTTTTGGCTTGTTCAGTTTGTGCCACTGGTAAGACTTCCAACCGACCTCCAGATGGGTTACTCCAACCTCTGTCGGTCCCTTCGAGACCCTGGTCCCATATCGCACTAGATTTTGTTACCGCCCTCCCACCCTCCCAAGGGTATACGGTTGTTTTGACCGTGGTGGACCGATTCTCGAAGGCGACCCATTTTATACCCTTAGCCAAATTACCCTCTGCTAAGGAGACAGCGGTTGCGGTCATTGATCACATCTTCCGGTTACATGGCCTCCCGGTGGATGTGGTTTCTGACAGGGGTCCCCAATTTGTGTCCAAATTCTGGCAGGAGTTTTGTAAGTTACTGGGGGCGACAGTTAGTCTTTCCTCTGGGTTCCATCCCCAGACCAATGGTCAGACTGAGAGGGCCAACCAAGATTTAGAGCGAATGTTGCGATGTTTGGCGTCCAAGAATCCTTCCTCCTGGAGTCAACAACTCTCTATGATTGAGTACGCTCACAATTCACTGCCAGTGTCTTCTACGGGCCTTTCTCCATTTGAATGTAGTCTAGGTTACCAGCCACCTGTGTTTCCCAGTCTGGAGTCCGAGGTCGCGGTCCCCTCCGCTCACGCCTTCGTCCAGAGGTGCCGCCACACTTGGAACAGAGCCCGCGAGACTCTGCTGCAAGTGAGGGCGCGTACCAAGGCTAAGACCGACCGCCACCGGTCGAAGCCTCCCGTATACGTCGTGGGTCAAAAAGTGTGGCTTTCTACTAAGAACATTCCGCTCCGCTCCGTTGCCAATAAGCTTGCTCCCAAATTCATTGGCCCGTTTACTGTCACTAAAATTATTAGTCCAGTGGCAGTCCGCCTCAAATTGCCTCCGGCGTACAGGAGGATTCATCCCGCCTTTCATGTGTCCAAAATTAAACCTGTTTTCCGTTCTCATCTTAATCCGCCTACTCCGGTTCCTCCTCCGCCGCGACTCGTAGACGGGGAACCAACCTATTCGGTTAATCGTATTCTGGACTCTAGGCGGAGGGGACGCGGATTCCAGTACTTGGTGGACTGGGAAGGTTACGGTCCGGAGGAGAGAAGTTGGGTTCCTGCTAGGGACATTCTGGATCACTCCCTTATTGATGATTACAATCAACAGGTAAGGAGTTCTGGGAACGCCTCACGGAGGGAGGGTACTGTCACGGTTCACTAAACCGCTGTCTCATACTGTTGTCTGTGTGTAGGTTTTGGGATGTGTCACTTTGTTTGTTCTGTGTGGGCGTCGCCGCTGATTGCTGATCAGCGGCAGCTGTGGATCATTACACCTGCCTATATAACGCCTTGTCTTTCGTCTCATGTTTGTCAGATCGTTTGTTGTAGTCCTGGTGTTGTCCCGTTGTTTCTCGTGTTTCTTGTTCCTGGATTGGATTCTCGTCGCTGTTCCCTGTTACCTGTCTGTCTCGTTGGATTACTCGTTCTGGAATTCATTCACGGATACTCACACGGACACACGGACTCACCATTCAGGACCATCATTCATCACGGACACTTCATCGCCCATCGAAGTCCCTGTGTTACCCCTCTCCTGCTGTCTGTGTTGCTGCTGTGTGTTTTTGTTGTCTACTTACCTGGCGTGAAGCTCTATTAAAGAGATATTAACTTGCAATTGTATCCAGTCTTCTTTTCCGTGACAAGAAGCTGCTGCTGTTCCCGGTCTTGGCTTTCATGGAGCTCATGAAAGGACGGGGAATTTAGAACAGAGCCATACCGCCAAATTGTAACTTTAGAAAAATATGCCAATAAAAAATTGACTAAATTTTGTCTCTTGTAATTTTTGACTTAAGTGAAATAAACTTACAAGTTAATTGAATGTTTAATGAACATCACAATAATAATCAAATTTAAATTTTATTAGATTTACATTTTATATATAAAACACTGTTTATACATAAAGAAATTTGCTTTTAAGTTATCACAAGACAACAACATAACACTAAAGTGAACAAATAAAAAGTAACAGCAAGATAATAAATTAATTACTGTGATAATTAAAAGTGAAATCAATTCTGCTTTTGTTATACTCTCAAATGCAACCTGTAAATTATGCATATTCATTAGTAATAACAGTATAATAAAGTAACATAAAAAAAAATAATAAAAAAATCAATCAGAAACGACAAAATAAATGAGTTCATATCTTCACTACACTGAGTGCATTTGTTGTGGCTCGGTGGATCGTGACGCTTGTGTTCCCTCCTCAGAGAAAGCTCTTTCAAAAACACGTCTTAGAGAAAGCTTAACATTGCTTTTAAAATCATGCCCTATGAAAACATACAGAATGGGGTTCAGGCAGCTGTTGACATACGCCAAAGAAATGGCCAACAGATCCACTGCCAAAGCCACCAAGTGTCATGAATGGGGCTCCTTCAGCTCGTCCTCCAGAACCCCGGAGGGAAGCCATCACAGGAATATTGAACTTCATTGATTCGGACTACGTTTCCCATGGGCCCTCATTCCTGGGACTGATCACACACACACCTGAACTGAATCACTCTCACACTATATAACACTCTCACATGCATACATACTTCAAAGTCTTGATTTGCCGAGGTGATCATTTCTGAGCGTTTTTTCCTGTTTACTGCCTATTGTTACCGACTGGACTGTTTATCTCTGTTGAACCTTGCCGCCTGCCCTGAAATCTGCCTGTTATCTGGACTCTGATTGTAAAGCCGCCTGTCTCGACCCTTGCCTGTTCTCCGACCCTGTTTGCTCGCCACCTGTCTCGACCATTGCCTGTCCCTGTTTATGCTCTTGCCCAAAGTCCCACCTGTTTGTATACCTCTGATAATAAAAGCTACAAATGGATCCCCATTCTTTCGACCCATCATTACAGAAGACTTCGCCGACTAGCGATCCAGCAGCTCTCATGCAGATCTCTTCTGAACTGAGTGCCCATGCCAACCAGCTAGCGGTGCATCAACACCAACTCAACCGGCTGACATCTCTCACGGAGGAACTGGTGAGAACGCTTCAAGGCCTCAGATTCACTCCCACTGAAGCAGCCGCTCCACTCGCTGCAGCACCCGTGAGTTCCAGTGAGCCAGTCACTCCCACACTCAATCCTCGTCTAGCCCTTCCAGAGAAATTTGATGGCACTGCCGCTAAATGCAAGGGCTTCCTTCTCCAGTGTTCGCTATTCATTAATCAGCAACCCTTTCTGTATCCCACGGACTCCAGTCGTATCTCGCTGGTTTGTTCTATATTAACCGGCAAAGCTCTGGATTGGGCCACCGCGGTGTGGAAAGATGACAACTCTGCTTTCCCATTCTTCCAGGACTTCTTACGTAACTTCAAAGAGGTGTTTGAACATCCAGCTGGAGGAAAGAGTGCCGGTGACCAGCTTCTTTCACTCAGTCAAGGTAAACAAGCCGCTGCTGAGTATGCTTTGCACTTTCGTACTTTGACTGCACAAACAAACTGGGTCGAAGATACTTTGAAGCTATTGTTCCGCAGAGGATTAACACTGGAGTTGCAAGCAGAGCTCGCTTGTCAAGACGAAGGCAGTTCGCTAAATAAATTCATTGAACTAGCCATCCATGTAGACAATCTGCTGCGAACTCGATGTCCTGTTTATGCCTACACTTCAACCAGCTCGGCTCCAGAGCCCATGCAGCTCGGGTATACACCTCTGCTTCCCGAAGAAAGAGAGAGAAGGAGGCACCTTCATCTGTGTCTCTACTGCGGTCAAGCTGGCCACGTCAAGCTCAACTGCCCAGTTCGACCTCAAACCTCCAGTGCCAAAGCGGTGAGTTCTTTCTGTAGCGAATTAACTCAAAGGGGAAATACTAATAATTATTCATAACTCAATATGATTTATTAATTATGATTAATTATGAATATGTAAATCGGTTAATCAGATTTACTGGATATAGCTACATTAATCTTAATATTACAATCAATTAACCTGTTATCCAGGGAACACTTAGTGTTGATTGTTTAATAATTCTAAGGAATGTTCATTTCCAGGTTATGGAAAAATAACATTCGTATTGCACCGTGCTACTTAGAGCATAGGTTCGAGATCTAAATCACTTCAGAGGCAATTAATTAGCAGATGAAGTCAAAACCAAACATATATTGTGCACAATCTTTATTAACTAACTCACAAACACATAACTAAACTAACAAACACATCACATTCAACAAAGGTCACACACACATTCACACATTCATACACACACACTCCACTGAACCGGAACTATAGGAAAAGTCAAAGGCAATCTGGAAAGGACTCATCAGTTTCTTTTAGCAATAGCAAAGGTAAGTCTTACAAATCAATACTAAATCGCTGTTTAGCATTAAAATGTACGATACTTGCAAGATGCCTTTAGGCTGAGGAGCGTCGGATCGGCAGGTCGAGGAGAGATCTTGAGGATTTCGTCTGAAGTTGTTGCCAGTGTTTCTATGTTGGATGTTGAGCACATGGCTGGTTTATAGGCCAAGGCCAGCAGGCCTAGGCCTAGGCCTACCAGGCCTTGGCCTGAAGCGGCCTTCGGCCAAGAGGGTTCTGTTCAGTTGTCCACAAGGCAAGGAAAAAAAAGGGAGTGGCACTGTTCGCTGGTTTTTAACCTCTGGTCAAAGTCCAACCTCTTAGGAATGATGGGGGCCAATGAAGATGTTGTATTTCCAGGTGACACACACCCCCTTGTCAGGGCTTTTATGACCAAGTAAGATTAAACTGGCTGAGCTTTGAAGAAGAACAATTAAAGCTTCTTGTAATACTTATGTCTTGTGCAGGTATGGACATACCGCATACACAAGCATTTAAATCTGCTCGATACGAATGCATAGACACCAAACATGTCATAATTGAAGTTACCTTGCAGGTCATAACATTTAAAAATCATAAAACATGTAAATACAATGAGTACAATACAACAATAGTAATAATGGATACCATTTCCTGGGACTATGTATGTAGAGAATAGTCTGTCTATAAATTAATGCAGTAATGTCTGTGTTCTGTGTGGAAAATGCAGGAAAGATGCAGGTTTTTGTGTGTCTCTTTTCTGCTCTCCATGCGGCATTTATTGGTGCAATAAAATTTGTAACTGAGAACTTCTTGGGGGATGGACGCCAGGCCCCAGAGTAAGCTTAAAACTATTGGTTAACTAACAAATAATTGTGTCTGATTTGTCTCAATCGTTACACTTCCAATCTTACAACTGCTTCAAAATTCCCATTCAACTTACCATCAATGATCAATGTCATTCCACTCATGCCCTTCTGGATTCTGGTGCTGCTGGAAACTTCATGTCAGACTCCTTTATAAAGGACTATAATATTCCACTAACCGACTGTAAATCCATGTTAACAGTGGAGGCGCTAGATGGGAAGCCCATCGGCGGAGGCAGAGTGGCCCATATCACTGCGGAGCTCACGCCACAGATAGGAATTCTACACTCTGAGAAAATCCGATTCTACGTCATCCGTTCACCCAACCATTCCGTTATCCTGGGGTTACCTTGGCTACGAATACACAACCCTCACATTTCCTGGAAAGAAGGTCAGATTGTACAGTGGGACGCGCAGTGCCACAAGAACTGTCTAAAAACTGTCACTCCTCTTCCTGTTCACATCACCACACTCCAAGAAACCAGTTCCGAGAAACCTGACATACCTGTTGAATACAGCGATCTGGCAGTGGCCTTTAGCAAGACCAAGTCCACAGAGCTACCTCCTCATCGTCCGGGCGATTGTGCCATCGACCTGCTCCCGGGCACCACTCCACCCAAAGGCCGCATTTTCCCGCTGTCTCAACCTGAATCAGCGGCTGTGAAGAAGTACATCGAGGAGGAGCTCGCCAAAGGATTCATCCGTCCTTCTACCTCACCAGCCGCCTCAGGGTTCTTCTTCATCAATAAAAAGGATGGCGGTTTAAGGCCTTGCATAGATTATCGAGGTTTGAACGACATAACAGTGAAATTCCGGTACCCATTGCCACTGGTACCTCCTGCCCTTGAACAGCTCAGACAAGATGCCTACTTCACCAAGTTGGATCTGCGTTGTGCTTACAATTTGATCCGAATCAGGGAAGGAGATGAATGGAAAACTGCTTTCTCCACGGCCACTGGCCACTACGAAACCCTCGTCATGCTGTTCGGCCTGTCCAACAGTCCCTCCGTCTTCCAGTCCTTCATAAATGATGTCTTCCGGGACATGCTCAACCAGTGGGTTATTGTCTACATAGACGATATTCTCATTTACTCCAACTCTTATGAAGAACATGTTCAACACGTCCGGGCAGTACTCCAACGACTAATCCACCATAAACTACCATAAAGCTGAAAAATGTGAATTTCATCGAACCTCCACAACTTTCCTGGGCTATGTGATCAGTCGAGAGGGCGTGGCCATGGATGACAGCAAAGTGAAGGCAGTACTGGAGTGGCCTCAACCACAATCCTTGAAGAACTGCAAAGATTCCTGGGGTTCGCCAATTTCTATCGGCGATTCATTCGTAATTTCAGTGGTGTGGCAGCCCCTTTGACATCAATGACCAGGCGACAATCCTCCCGCCTCGTATGGTCCTCCGAGGCGATGCTGGCATTCCAAGAGTTAAAAGAACGTTTCACTTCAGCACCCATTCTACGTCATCCTGACCCTGAACTCCCATTCACGGTGGAAGTTGACGCTTCCAGTACGGGCATAGGGGCTGTACTTTCGCAACGCCAAGGTGATCCTGGTAAAATGTATCCCTGCGCCTTCTATTCACGAAAACTGTCAGCGGCTGAGCGGAACTATGACGTTTGCAACAGGGTGCTACTAGCCATGAAGGTGGCACTTGAGGAATGGCGTCACTGGCTGGAGGGAGCGAAACATCCATTCACCATTCTAACTGACCATAAAAACCTGGAATATCTGCGGTCAGCTAAACGTTTAAATCCTCGGCAGGCTAGGTGGGCTTTATTCTTCACAGGCTTTCAATTCACTGTGACTTACAGGCCAGGCTCAAAGAATATCAAAGCGGATGCTCTATCCCGACAGCACGAGGGGGTGGAACAGACGTAGCATGCTGATAGCATAATTCCCGACTCATTGTTGCTCGCTCCCGTTCAATGGGACGTAATCACTGAAATTACTCATGCCAATGAACAGAACGCACCTCCACCAACATGTCCCCAGGATTGCATCTATGTTCCAGCATCATTCTGTGACAGGCTTCTGCATCAGGTTCACGACTTCCCCAGCTCTGGTCACCCAGGTGTCACAGCCACCATCCATCTGTTACAAAATCGGTTCTGGTGGGACTCCATGCTTCCCGACACCGTTCAATTCATTAATAACTGTTCAAACTGTCAAACCTCCAAAGCATCTCATCAAGCTCCCGCTGGTCTGTTACAACCACTACCACTTCCACAACGCCCCTGGTCCCACATTGCAGTCAACTTTGTCACCGACCTTCCCGAGTCACAAGGACACACTACCATCCTTACTGTGGTCGACCGCTTCTCCAAAGCATGCAGACTCATGCAAACTCCCCACAGCATTCGAAACAGCAGAACTCCTGTGTAACTGGGTATTTCGACTGTATGGCTTACCAGAAGATATCGTATCCGACAGGGGTCCCCAGTTCACGTCTCGGGTTTGGACAGCTTTCTTCAAAACCCTCAATGTAAACGTCAGCTTAACTTCAGGATATCATCCAGAATCCAACGGCCAAACAGAATGTATGAACCAAGAGTTAATCAGGTTTCTTTGCACATACTGCCAACACAACCAAGCAGACTGGAGTCGGTTCCTGTTCTGGGCGGAATACGCACAAAATTGGCTCCGCAAACCAGCAACGGGAATCACCCCGTTCCAGTGAATCATGGGTTTCCAACCTCCGCTGTTTCCCTGGTCGGGTGAACCATCTGATCTGCCATCTGTTACGGAATGGTTGCAGAGAAGTGAAGAGTCCTGGAACCAAGCTCACCATCATCTACAGTGAGCTGTACGAAGGCAGGAGACACAGGCCAACCAACATCGACGTCCCAATCCGCAGTATGCCGTGGGGCAGTGGGTCTGGCTGTCCACCAGAGACCTTCGACTCCGTCTTCCATGCCGAAAACTCAGTCCCAGGTTTGTAGGGCCTTTTCAAATTGTCAAACAGATCACACCAGTTTCATTTTGTTTAAGATTACCTACTAACTATCGTATTTCTCCCACATTTCATGTTTCGTTGCTGAAACCCTCCGGGGGTCCAAGAGGGGAGCCAGAAGGAGCCGAGGCCCGCAACCCCCCACCCTTGATGATCGAAGGCGAGGAGGCTTACCAAGTACGCGAGTTGCTTGATTCCAGACGCCGGGGTGGCAGGTTACAATACCTAGTCGACTGGGCTCTGTCATGAATGGGGCTCCTTCGGCTCGTCCTCCGGACCGCCGGAGGGAGCCATCACCGGAATATTGAACTTCATTGATTCGGACTACGTTTCCCATGGGCCCTCATTCCTGGGACTGATCACACACACACCTGAACTGAATCACTCTCACACTATATAACACGCTTACATGCATACATACCTCGCAAAGTCTTGATTTGCCGAGGTGATAATTTCTGAGCGTTTTTTCCTGTTTACTGCCTATTGTTACTGACTGGACTGTTTATCTCTGTTGAACCTTGCTGCCTGCCCTGAAATCTGCCTGTTATCTGGACTCTGATTGTAAAGCCGCCTGTCTCGACCCTTGCCTGTTCTCCGACCCTGTTTGCTCGCCGCCTGTCTCGACCATTGCCTGTCCCTGTTTATGCTCTTGCCCAAAGTCCCACCTGTTTGTATACCTCTGATATTAAAAGCTGCAAATGGATCCCCATTCTGTCGACCCATCATTACACCAAGACACTTGATCTCTCCATGTATATGATTATCAAATGCACTATGTGATATGGCAAACAGCACAGAAAAAAAGCCACAATAATAGCCAACATGATGTGAAATGCTCGTCCAGAGTTAAAATGACTCCTGCCTAACTTGTGTGCGATGAATCCATAGCATGTTGTAATGCATATGAGAGGAATCAAAAAACCAAACACGAATGTGATGGCGCTTAACCTTCTATACATTTGTTCTTTATCAAATTTATATTGCAGGCAGTGGTTTCTGTTATCTGTGGAAGTCTCTCTAAACATCATAAAAGGCAGAATAATAATTACAGCCAGAACCCAGGCCGCTACAGAGGACAGTCGTGCAAGTAACAGGCTGCGATGATTTTTAGCTCAAACCGGTGTGATCACCAGAGTAAACCGATCCAGACTAATCAAGCTCAGGGTGAAAACACTGGCTAACATGGTGATGAGCATAATGAAGAGGAGAATATTACACATGAAGACAAATCCATACAGCCAGTTTTCTTCAAGAAAGCTTTCTGCCACATAGTAAAGAGTGGAAAAGCAACAAAAGAGGTCAGCAATTGCTAGATTGAGAAACCCTACTGTATTAACAGTCCTCTTCATCTTAATTCCAGCAACATACACAACAAAGGCATTTCCAGGAACACCAAGGATCAAGGTCAGGTAGAAGAAGACCTGAGAACTCACTCTCATATATTTCCTCAGGTTTACATTGAAACAATCCAGACAAGTGTCTTCACAATCTTTATAAAAATAATAATCGTAATATAATAAATAGTATTCTTCTGTAAACGTCTGGTTCATTTTGCTTGAATTGATGCTTTCCAAAGTGTTCTGTTTATCCTGTAAATATCACATATTATCAGTGTCAGACATTAATTTCATTAATTCGTTCATTTAGCAGATTCTTTTATCCAACGCGACTTACAAATAAGAAAAATAACAACGATATTCAATATTATTAAATAATTAAATTTATATTTAAATACATTTCTCAATACATTTAATTCAAATCATTAAATATGCAGTCACATGCATGTCAATGTTATTATATTCATATGGTTTGATACACAAGTTTTACATATTAAATATTAATGCCTTACAAAACTTGTTCTCACCTCACCAGATGCTCTGTACTCAGAGGTGTAAAAAGTACTCAAAAATGTTACTCAAGTGAAAGTACTGAGTGAAAATTTTACTCAATTAAAAGTAAAAGTATCTGGCCAGAATCATACTTGAGTAAAAGTAAAAAAGTACCACATTAAAATTGTACTTGAGTATTAAAGAAGTAAAAGTAATAGCAAGAATGAAAACAAGAGATTCTTTGTGAGTGTTTAATTGTATTTAATTATCAAACTATAAGACTACTACCTAATGCCAGTATGCAACATGCTACTCAAAGTTGCAAAACCTCAGATTTAACTTAAGCAGAAGCTGATTTTCAAAATTGTGAGTGTCAAGCCTAGCTCTTTTGGGGCTAAAAAGCAATTAATCCTGCAGTGCCTGAAACACTGGTGTCTGAAACACAGGCCAGATATCCATCCAACTCTTTGCTGGCTTCATGTGTTGTCAGTTTCAAAGAAGCGAAAAAATCTTCATCATCAGATGAACTGTTGGCCACGGGTACTCTTGATCCTGTGGCTGATTTTGGACTGTGTTCGCAGCTGAATCACATTCTTCCTCCATTTTCTTCCACTGATTGACTGTTGTAATTTCTCTAATTTCCAGGTCAACAAAGAGCTTAGAACCCAAGAGGCGACACTCTGATACTTTTTAGGCAACAGCCACTAGATGACGCTCCGGTAGCGCGGCCGCCATTATGGGGTGAAAATACTAACTGGACCATAGAATCCTTCACATCTTACACACCCAAAATCGGCGAATTTCACTGCCAAATCAGAAGCGCAATAGAACAGTTTTTTTTAATTGTCACCAGTAAATTGTATGGCTCCCACAGTAAATGTTGTATTGTCTTATTTATTTTACCAGTTGTGGAATCCAACCATTCAAACCATCTGAGGTAACGTAGTTAGCCTACTTTGAGTATTTCATTTTATGCAACTTTACACATTTATTAATAGTAAATTAATAATTATTACATTTAAGATCATCATATTTGCAGTGAACAGAATTATAGTAATATCTAGGTCTGAATTGAAATAGGCTATATTAGATGTTTTAATGGATCACGCTACAAACATAATGATATTATAATACATGATGCATTGCTGTGTCCGTTATCGCATAATTCCCACTTTTGGACACTTCTGCTTTAACGGACATTAGACAACACTGCAAAATCAAGCTGTTGTATTCATATATTTATTGTGCAACATTCCCAATTTTTCTGATGCATGTCCATAATTTAATTTTATATGTTGGTATTAATTCAGTGTTTATATGGGCGCCGGTGTTGCAATGGAACGTTCTATTGAGTGTCGCTGCTTGTTACTGTATATTCTTTGAAGTCAAGGTGCTGTGCATTGTGATGTATTGATGTATTGTGATGATGCAATCTTCCACATTCTGTTTCCTCTTGCGAAAAAGAAGCGTATTCAAGTGTGCTATTAGTATACTTCTTTTAAACTAAAAATAAGAAAGTACACTTTGTCTACTTTTTATATAATGCTCAGAAATATACTTAAAATTGCACTTAAGTAGGTCTATACTTGAATTATACTGATCGAAAAGTCTATGTATGTTTGGCCTATACTTATACTCAATCTTTTGATTGAGATATACTTAAAAGTATAATTAAGTATAAGTACTTGGCTTGTAGTAGTGTTTACTCTTTTGATTGAGCAGCCTATTAAATGCTTTTTTAATATAGTTTTGCACAGTCTTATAAACTTCCCTTATGAAAAAAAATATATATACTTAAATGTATTTGAAATACATTTATTTTGTGCTAAGTATACTACAAATAAATGTACATATTTATGTGCTTAATAAAAATACCCTGCAACTGTACTTTTGGTATACTAAACTGGTATATTTAAAGGATTAGTCCACTTTTAAATAAACTTTTCCTGATAATTTACTCAACCCCATGTCATCCAAGATGTCCATGTCTTTCTTTCTTCAGTCGAAAAGAAATTAAAGTTTTTGATGAAAACATTCCAGGATTTTTTTTCCATATAGTGGACTTCAATGGGCACCAAACTGTTGAAGGTCAAAATTAGTTTCACTGCAGCTTCAAGTTGTTCTACATGATCCCAGACGAGAAATAATGGTCTTATCTAGAGAAACAATTACTCATTTTCTAAAAAAAAAATTAAAATTTTATACATTTTAACCAGAAGTGCTCATTTTGAACTAGCTCTCTTCTTCTTCTCTATTAGAATTCCGGCAGTGTAGACACTGCTAAGTGTATTACTGCCCTCCACAGGTCAAAGTTTGAACTAATTTTTATATGCAATATGCTAGTTCAATAGTATATAACAACAACAATTAGTTCAAACTTTGACCTTTGACCTTAAGACTAATTTAATTATTTTTTCTGTGGGAATTATAATTACATTCTTTCAAAAAAACAGTCTGTCTGTCAAATGTGGCAACAATTATTAATCATACTTACAGGCTGTGATTCAGAGGAGGAAGAAGGCGGTCCAAATAAACTGGGTACAGACCAATCCTTCAATAACAACTGGCTTGCGCATCCCTCTTTGAACGCATTTAGGTTGAAGAAGCAGTCATCAGTGAAATGATGGGAACACACAGCACAGGGTTCGGGTTTCAAGTGTTCCCTGATGTCTTCACACACAATAAGTGGGTGGGCAATATGCTAAAGATTCGCTGTGACATCACAACAAAATGGCTTGGGTTTCGTTTTACAAACGACTCGTTTAATTGACTCAGAGTCGACTCTTACTTCTGAAAGACAATAACTTAATATATGGTACACTTTCAGATTTGAAACTTTGCAGGATGTTTTCATTCATTTAAGCCGAGCTCAGACTGCACGATTTTAGCCCCGATTTTGGCTCGCCGACAGGTTTTGAGAAATCACCGACAAATGCCCGAAATCACAGGCAAATCGGTGCTCGTTCACGTGAGTGACAATCACGCAGTGTGAATGAGCAAAGACGCGATCTGAGAGAATCGCTGACGAGTCGCCGACGCCCGTGAGATATTTGGCATGCTAAATATCTGGACCTAAATATCTGGATCCTGCTGTGTGAAAAGTGTTCTGACTGAAAACTACGTTGGCGAATGACCGACAGCCAATGAGAGAGCAAGATACAGAGCAGCAGGGAGTTCAGGGAGGAGTTATAGACCACTCTCATTGCAGAACACACAATCCTTGTTCCTCGTGTCTCCCCAACCATTTCCTCCTCCATATTCTTCTTTTCTTTTTCTTGTTTTCGCTGCAAATCAGCGCACAGGCAATTCGTATTGCAAGCTTCTTGCGGGCTACCATTTTTAATAATAATCCCAGTCTCACGCGAGAACTCCGGTCTTGCACGCGTGATATCGCATTGTTTCCTTGTCACATCTCGCGTGTGTTTGCTTGTGAAACGTAGTTTGTGTGCCAGCTGAACAAGGCCGCTGGAACGATTGCACAACACACACCGCGAGCAGCAGAACTTTTATTATGCTGCAGTCGCCGGCGCGCTTCCGCTTTTCTAGTCATGACTATGAGGTAACATAGCTCAGTTAAATGATGGCTTGTGTTGATAAATGGCATGCAATTCATTTTAAAATGTATTGTATGATGGAGAAAATTCTGTATTACTGTTACTAAAAATAAAGCTGCATCTGATTATGCTATGTTAGCTACTTGACAAAATAGTGTTTTTCATGGTAATGGTACTCGCAAAAAATCAAGAAAATAAGATTTAAACAATAAGACTAAACATGTTGAGCTATATAACAACAATTAGTTTTCTGTCTATAAATATATCAAACCAGTTGTTCGCTAGTCTATTAAAACGTGTAATATATTAAAGCGTCTTTGGTGTTTCCATGGTTTCTACAAAATAAAACTGGAAACCGAGGGTAACACAGGTATGACGCCATTGACAGGCGACTCCTCACACGTCCCGGAGCCTTGGTTAAAATTGAAATTTTCTCACGATTTACAAATAGTTGGAAACATTTGGGCTATTGTAAGTACTCAAGTGAACAAAATATATAACAGTGGCCTAGTGGTTTTTGGATATTTTACTGCAAAATTATTAGATATTGCACCTTTAAAGATATATTTTAAGTAAGCTATAAAAAATGTATACCTAAATATTAGGTATTAATATATGTATTAACATAGTAGTATACTTAAAGTGCAAAAATAATATATACAGTAAATACTAAACTATAAGTATGATGTTATGTTCACTTAAAATAAACTTACAAGCATAGGCCAACTTGCAGTATAAAACTACTAAATTAGTAGTTTACTAAGAGTATACTAAATTTACTTTCATATTCTAAAAAATTAAAAAATAGTACACTACTAGTATACTCATAAGTTCACTTGCAGTACAAATGAGGAACGTAATTATGAAGTAGTTGTGCACTTTTATATACTGTTTACAGGTGCTGGTCATATAATTAGAATATCGTGAAAAAGTTCATTTTTTTATTGTAAATTATTTTAAAAAATGAAACTTTCATTTATACTAGATTCCCTGCATGTAAAGTAAAACATTTCAAAAGTTTTTTTTTTTTTTTTTTTTTTTTAATTTGTTGATTAGAGCGTACAGCTAATGAAAGTCCAAAATCCAGTATCTCAAAATATTAGAATACAGTACAAATACAGTATAAATTCCGGGTATCTCTTGTTCTTTGAAACCACACTAATGGGGAAGACTGCTGACTTGGCAATGGTCCAGGAGACAATCATTGACACCATCCACAAAGAGAGTAAGTCACAGATGGTCATTATTGAATGGGGTGGCTGTTTACAGAGTGATGTATCAAAGCATATTAAATGCAAAGTTGACTAGAAGAAAGAAATTGGGTAGGCAAAGGTGCACAAGCAACAGGGATGACCACAAGCTTGAGAATACTGTCAAGTAAAGCCGATTCAAACACTTGGGAGAGCTTCACAATGAGTAGAATGAAGCCGGAGTCAGCACATCAAGAGTCACCACACTCAGACATCTTCAGGAAAAGGACTACCAAGCCACTTCTGAAACAGAAACAACGTCAGAAGCATCTTACCTGGGCTAAGGAGAAAAAGAGCTGGACAGTGAACAGTGGTCAAAAGTCCTCTTTTCAGATAAAAGTAAATTTAGCATTTCATGTTGAAATCATGGTCCCAGAGTCTGAAGGAAGACTGGAGAGGCACAGAATCCAAGCTGCTTGAAGTCTAGTGGGAAGTTTCTGAAGTCAGTATTGATTTGGGGGGCCGTGACATCTGCTGGTGTTGGTCCATTGTGTTGTAGTGATTTTTGGATTAGCCTCACATGAGGGCACCACAAATGTAGTGATTTTTGTCTTAAATATTAATATTAATATTAATATTAATATTTTGTATTAATATTAATATTGAGTCAGATGATTCCTTCCAATATTTCGGGGCACCAGTCAGGATTCTCACCTTGACAATAAAGAACAATCATGAAAGATTGTTAACTGAATTAATATTTTATAAATTGGAGGAAGTTTATCATCTGACCAATCTGAAGGATTTTAGTGAGATTCGGGCGAGCTTGTAGAGCCTCTGATTATCAACACAAGAATGACACAGTTTGCAATAAAATGAATTTATTAACAAAAATATATACAAGAGTAAAATATCACACTCACTAAATACTACGAAGGAAAATGACTAAACTACTAAGGAAAAATGACTAAACTACTAAGAAAATTGAATTAATAATCAAACAGAAACTACAAACTACAACACAAATGGATATTAACAAAACTGACTGCCAAGTAGATGAGCAACGGATTGGACGAAGCAATGAATGGGTAATTAGCAGTCTATGAGGGAGTCAATTGTGGTCTTTCTGGATGCTGGTATTAAAAATAAGTAAATAAGCATTTACTCTGAATACAGATAACGTGTCTAATGTATCTATCTGCATACGCTGACCCTAGATAAACAGTCTCTACACAAATAGCAATCTCATTTAGCAACAACCTAATGCCAAGGCTTTTGGAAAAGGTTTGGTTAGCTTATATTTACTTTCACTTGGTCGGGTGATCAGTCCGGGAATGGGAAACGTTGTCCACTGGTATCCTTCCGTGTGCAGTGGGAGACTGGACTGCTTTCCAACAGCTGCAGAGCTGCACTGAGTGCTGGAGGTCTTTGTGTAATCCAGAGAACTGTAGATGGTGGTCAGTCAGTAGGATCTTCTGTAGGTTGGAGGTACTTGGGTTATGCAGGTCAGGAGTCAAAGTCCTCTGCAGAAGCACTTTGGCTGCTTGATCTGTGTGGTGAAAGGTTTACTCGCAAGAGTCTCACCTTGGTTGTGCTGTTGTTCTTCCCTCGTCAGGTCAGAAACTCAGAACGAGGGTCTGTTCACTTGGGAAAACTTTTTATTCCTTCTCGTTGGGGAGGGGATTACTAATCCCCACCTTTCCTGATGTGGTGATGTGATTGGGTCACAGCATTCCAGGTGTCCGTCCCTTAACACGCCCACCTTTCATCTTGTGAAACTTGTTGTATTGTTCCAAAATACACAGTTAAATAGACAATGTCTTTAGGACCTTGGAAATGCTTTATTTCTTTTTCAATCCTTTCTCAAAGTCCTTGTGGCAGTGTTCTGAACTCGTAGAGTCCAAACTTGATGTGAATTGGTTGAGGTATCACACTTCTGTCTCAGTGGGTGTAGTTGCATTGGCTTTTATTCCAGGTGTGGTTTCTACTGTGTGTGCACAGTTTCCTGGATGAGTACAAGGACACATAGGACATGTTCCTTACAGTATTCCTGTCCATTTTTGGTGATTTCAAGCCAATATGTTTAGAAAATGTCTTCCTTTCTGAGCATTTCTTTGTTTTGAACTGGTTTGGCAGCCCTAGGAGTCCATGGTCATTCACACCTTGAACTCAGGCATGGAAGCCTGAGGTGAACAAAGGCAACTCGTGATGAGATTAGCCTATCATCAATGGTCCGTTGATGTCATCTTTCCTGTCTTCCACCTTTGGCAGTCCTGATTACAATAGTCGTTTACTTGTCGTTGAGGGTCCTATCACATTCTTTTGATTAATCAAAGTGGGACAAAAGAATGCCTGTTGTGAAGCTCTGGTGCCATCACATCTGTTGTTCACTACAGTGTTTTATCAAGTGCAAAGTCAATGCAGCCATCTTCTAGGAGATTTTGGAGTACTGTATGCTTCCATCTGCTGACAAGCTTTATGGAGATGCTGATTTCCTTTTCCAGCAGGACTTTAGCACCTGCCCACAGTGCAAAAACCACTTCCAAGTGGTTTGCTGACCATGATATTACTGTGTTTTATTGGCCAGCCAACATGCCTGACCCCTGAATCTATGGGATATTTTCAAGAGAAAGATGAGAAACAGTCGATCCAACAATATACAGATGATCTGAAGGCTCAATAGTGCCTCAGCAGTGCCATAGGCTGATCACTTCCATGCCACACTTCACTGATGCTGTAATTTGTGCTAGAGCAAGTCATTTGCTGTAATATGTGCTGCCGACCAAGTATTGAGTGTACAAATGAACATACTTTAAAGAACTTGAACTTTTCTGTTTTGAAAATCCATTTTTTGATTGATCTTAGGAAATATTCTAATATTTTGAGATACTGGATTTTGGACTTTCATGAGCTGTACGCTATAATCATCAAAATTTTATAAAAAAAAAAAAAAAAAAAATTTTGAAATGTTTTACTTTACATGTAGGGAATCTAGAATATATGAAAGTTTCATTTTTAAAAATAATTTACAATAAAAAAATGAACTTTTTCACGATATTCTAATTATATGACCAGCACCTGTATATTGTCTTGATGAGAGAGAACCAGTTGGATTCGGAGGATTTTGGTGAATGTAATGACAAAGCCGAAGCCTAGCACAGACTTAAGGGTCCTTAGAAGACTTCTAGTTTAGCATCATCTTCACATCAGAATTTCTCAGAAAGGAACTGCACGTGATCTTGTGATCAGTGATTTTTAAAGTGTGAAGATGTCATACCCTCTGGTCGTGTCTGCAGGCTTTTTCGCTCTACGAATCGTGCCTGGAGTTTGGGCCGGGCAAAGGCCCAGTGGTACTGAGACCCTGGCCTGGCTATGTCCCCAAGTTTCCTACCACTCCCTTCAGGGACCAGGTAGTGAGCCTGCAAGCGCTGCCCCTGGAGGAGGCAGACCCAGCCCTGGCTTTGCACTGTCCACTGCCCTTTGCGACTGTACATAGACAGAACTTAAAGCCTCAGGACCTCAGACCAGCTCTTTGTCTGTTACGGAGGCCAGCAGAAGGGAAAGGCTGTCTCTAAGCAGAGGATGGCCCACTGGATAGTGGACACCATCGCCTTGGCTTCAGAGCCATAGAGAGAGAGAGTTGCGACAACGGAAGTTCAAAACGCTTGATCGTCACGTGATTCGTGTAGACTTCAGATAGTTCCAGGAAGTGCTTCGGCGGCAATTCAAATGATAGGGTTAGAGAGACAGAACCGTGATTTTTAGTCATTTGTAGTCAATAAATGCATCGGTTTACAATATGTTTGTAATACACCGACATGTGAATGTAGTATGTGTATGTAGTTACAGCAATGTTGTTTTTAAAAGATAAAAACCTGCTAATATAGTGTTTTCAACCAGCGTTGCCTGCCTTGTTAACATATTTCTGGCTAACATTACCTTGTTAAAGACCGTGTTGCAGTTGTTTTTAAGTATTTTTATGTTTTTAAACTTGTATGTTAGTTAAGGGCAATCATGTCATGTTCACTGTGGTTTCACAGGAGACCTGCAGGTGACAGGTGATTGCCTTAAAAAACCCATTGCAAACAAGTGAAATGTAAAATTTAATTAGGTGAAATTTAATTAATCTTAATGTTAACAATTCTTATGCACCCCATTCACATATTACTATATAGGCTACATTCATGTATACACAATATATTTAATTCTAAAACAAAACATGATTATACACACACATTGACTTTTGCACTGATTTAGTACAATGGATTTATAAATTTGTAATAAACTGCATGTCAAGCATTTCGTCTGTCCTTTCCTACATGTTCTTGTAGTCTCCACTATGGTTTGCAGTGCTGCATGAGGATGATCCAGTCACTCAGAGAAAGCAGTATGAATGGTTTCCCCACTGACACGGAAAGGAGAAAGTTATGTTCAAGTCAGCAGGAGCAATTTAAATAGAGCTAAAGATTGTGCGCCAAGTTGTGTGTTAATCATATATAGGTGTATCTGCCCTTTTTTTTAACAAAAAACAACACTGGGAACTTTTATGTTTATTAAAGGTTTATAAAAAAAAAATGAGGTGCAAGGAAAAGATTGCAAAATCCAAGGAGCAGAGTTTGGTGGTGACAGCATCATTGAATGGAGTCTTCAGGATCTGAATCCCCTTTGTGCTTGTATTGAAAGCAAGATAAAAGGAGACAAAAATGGGAGAAATTAAATACAGTAGTAGTATATAATATAATATACAGTTTTGTTATTTAGCATGATTTCCCATTTAGCCTAGTATATATATATATATATATATGTATATATATATATATATTTTTTTTTTTTTTTTTTTTTTTTGCTGCTTTTAAGAGTTGTTTTTTATCTCACTTATAAAATTATAAACTTCCCTTTCCCCATCAATCCAAAAATCAGCTGAGCTGACATAATAGACAGTCAACAGAATCACACGATGTAGTAAAAAACTAAAGTATACTACAGTATTTATTACAGTATCAGTTCACTATACTGCAGTATGCTGTAGAATTCATTACAAAGTGTTGTAAATACTATAATGTATACATTATTCTACAATTTACTATAGTATGGTTCAAAAACACTATACTATTTACTATAGTATTTTTTTCACCTGGGTTGTACATTTAATAAGGAATAAGAATATTCTCATTTTACCACTTTCACCCACCACAAGCCCCAAAGTTATATTTAACCCCTTTTAGAAGCCTTTTCCTCCAATTACACAACGATGAATAAAGTAATGTTTTAAACTATTGTCTAATCTACTATCTGATAACATCCCTTGAAACTATTTATTTAGTGAGCAATATCAGCTGGCATGCGTTAATACACAAGTTAATTTGATTCAGATGTACTGATAATACAAAATCTTATAATTTAAACGGCTTACCTTTTAAAAGTACATCACAAACGGTCTGTTCTGCTGTAACTCTACTGCGCGGCTGCTACTTCCGGGAACTATTGAGAGGCTCCACGAGCCGCCATTGCTGTAAAAAAACGTTCCATTGGAGTCTATGGAGTCTATTGTCGCAACTCTCTCTCTCTATGGCTCTGCTTGGCTTACCAAGCACAAGGCGTGCCCTGCCCACTCAGGTTGCATGCTCACTCTACGAGAGGTGATGCATTCTCCTGGGCGCTGGCTCATGGTGCCTCGCTGATATTTGTAGAGCTGCGGGCTGGGCGGCACCTAACACGTTCGCTAGATTCTATTGCCTTCGTGTGAAGCCGATCTCCTCCTGTGTTCTCGCTTCAACTGGTCAGAGACACGGAGAGGCCCCAATCACCCTTCGGCAACCGGACGTGGCGGAGCGTCTGGCACCAGGGCTATACTCCATTGCATCCTTGAGAACCGGATTTATGTGTAATTCCATGGTTGCTCCTAAATGAAGCCCATGTCTTTCCCTCTGGTAGAACCTCTTACCAGGTTGGAGTCACCCCAGTACTTCCATATGTAGTACAGCCCTATGGGGTTAGTCCATATGTACTTCTCCACATAACTCCTTCGGGGAAGGATGTGGCTTCCACAGCATTCCTTTCCAGTGAAAGGGTACTCTTTCCCAGTGTTATCCAATAGTCTCACTGAATGGGTTGTGTGGAACAGCAGTGATCGACACTCTCTGTGTTAGCTCTGTCCCACCAAGGGGGTGCAGGAGGCTTGCACAGAGCACTGGAAGGGGACAGCACCTGTGGCGCTTTGGTAGGGATTCCTATTCGTCTGTCTGTCCGACGAATGTCAAATGTGACCGACTGAATGGGAACGTCTCGGTTACAAAGGTAACCCTCCTTCCCTGAAGGAGGGAATGGAGATATACGTCCCGTCGCCACAGTCGCTGTACCCCACTGATGCTGCCGCCCCACCTACTCGCTCCTCAGCGAAAACCTAAAGATGCAACGCACCTGCTGCTAATTAAATACCCGCGCTGCGAGGCAGAGCAGCTGCTGCATATGATTGCATGCCAATGTGCATTGGCTTGTTTTAGTTACACTCAAAGAAGATTTGTCGGTCTGTCTGACATACATCTCCATTCCTTCCTTCAGGGAATGAGGGTTACCTTTGTAACCGAGACGTTTGCATTTATACGATAATCCAAAAGCCTAAGGAAAAAATCTTATTGGGATTTTGTAGAGGGAACCAGTGTGATGCCAACTGCCGTTTGGCCTACAAAGTGACATCATACTTGCCCCACTCTATTGTGTAGGCAGTTGCGCAGTGAAAATTACCCCAAAGCAAAACCTAGTGTCCAACCTAGGTTCGGACAGTTCCATCTGTAATTTCACCATATAGCCTACTGTTGCTATTTTGGGGTCTAAAACAAGAATAATAGCCATTATAACATGTAGGCTACATGAAAAATGTAGAAAAATTGGATAAAACTATGGGACACTGACGTGCAGCAGCAAACATCACAACAGAGAAAGGAAACTCAAGGATGATCCAGGTAAATGTGTGCAACTGTACAGGGCCCAATTCCTATATTTTGCCTGGGGCCCTCAAATCACTAAATCCGCCCCTGCTTGCAATTCAGTTCTGCCTTGCATCCTTGCCTTGTACACTTCACTTGGCTATGATATGTGTTTGTCATATGTGTTTTAATATTTTAATTTTATTAGTTTATTATTACGCCCCTTTACCCTTTGATTCGACAACACCGCGGGTTGTAACATTACATGAGGGCTCACCTAGGATATCAAAATCACATTCCTGAAATATTGGAGAGAGGCCATACATGCATATATTTGCATCTCTAGGTGTTGGTGTTCTTGTGCTAATATTTGTGGTTGGTAAGTTTCAGGACTCATGTAGGCTGAATAAGGTGGTGGCACCGTTGATTAGTTTAATACTGACTACATTTAATTTACAAGCATTTATTCTCCAACCCAGTTGGGAATAAATTGAGAAATTTAGAAAGGATGAGTTGTTTGCTATTGCAAATCACTATCAAATTGCTGTTGGAAAGCAGATTTTGAAGAAGGAGATTAAAGCTGAGTTGTAGATCATTTGTTGGGGCTAAATGTTTTGGACTGGCTTGGTGATGAGGCAAAGGGCAGGTGGAAGTTGCTGCTGAGACTAAGGCAGAATGCGAGGTTAAAGCTACTCTTCCACCCTTTGATCCTTTCTCCCCTGATTCCTCTGGGTCCAGAGAAGATGTACGGCTGAAGGTACATCTTGCCCGGCTGCAAATGGAAACGTAGGAAAAGATACAGGCATGTCAAGCCATGTTGGATCTGCGATTACAGGTATGCAGATTGGAAATTGAGGCTGATAAGCAGGTTAAGCTGCGACAGCTTGAGCTTGATATCAGCAAACATATAGCTCTTGTGCCTCAGTTCAGAGAAGCCGAGATAGACTCATATTTTAGCGCTTTTGAGCATATTGCATCTGCACTTCGGTGGCTAAAAGAGGTCTGGCCTCTTATGCTTCAATGTAAATTATTGGGAAAAGCTCAGGAAGTGTGTTCTACTCTGTCATTAGAAGAGAGTATGCAGTATAAAAATGGTCGGCAGTCCTCCGTATTTATGAATTCGTACCCAAAGTCTATAGACAGTGATTCAGAAATCACAAGAAAAGATGTAATCAAACATTTGTGGAATTTGCATGCGAGAAAAGCATATTATTTGATAAGTGGTGTGTTGCATGTCAAGTAAATGATTTCAGTTCATTGAAGGAATTGTTGCTACTAGAGGAGTTTAAATCCTGTTTGCCTGAAAGAGTAGTAGTTTATTTGAATGAACAGAAAGTGTCCTCTGTGTCTCAAGCAGCCGTGCTAGCAGAACATGTTTGCACTTTCTCAGTCACAGCCCTCTCGCCCAAAACCCAGTTCACAATCACCTAAAAGTGATTGTGAATGTTTTTACTGCAGGGCCATGTTATTGCGGATTGTCTTGCTCTGAAATGAAAGTAACAACAGCAGCCTAAAGGCATTGGTTTTGTGAGATCAGAACAAAAAGATGGTCACATGATGGTAGTTTTACGCCTTTTCTGATGAAGGGTTTAATTTCACTAACAGAAAAGCCAGATGATCAGAAGGAAGAAGGAAGTTCAAATCTTGCGTTAAACTGGTACCACGCAGAGAAATCATATTGTGGTGCCAGAGATTTGGTACAAGAATTTGAGATTGGTGTAGTGAGTGTACCACTACATCTTGTACATTTACAATGCGACCTAGTCACAGACTTTGTAAAGGGTGGGGTGTGCTCCTTCACTAACTTTTAGGGGAATCACTCTTATACTTGGAAATGACTTGGCAGGAGGGAAAGTTATGCCCGTCCCTGCTGAAAAATACAGCTGGTGCAGGCTGGTTTATGTTGGTATAGTGCTGGTCCAGGCTGGTTCATGCTGGTATAGTGTTGTTCTAGCTGGTGAACCAGCATATTCATGCTGTTCTCAAGCAAAACGGAGCTGGTGAAACTAGCTCAAAGTTGAGTGTGAGTAGGCCAGCTGTCTGTATGCAAGCAGTGTTTTGGGGACAAGTATTGTTTTTGCTTGCATATTTCTATATTTAACACATTAATGATATAAAGGAAAATATTATTTTAAAATAAATTAAATAAATTTTTATATTATTTTATAAAAATATATATTTTTAACTATATGATTATAACTTGGTAAATAAAAACAACTTGATAATGAAAGTTAAAAACTAAATGTTGCTGTTTTTAAAGATTTTCATACTCATTTGGGAACTCATATGTGTGAAAATCCAGCTGTCAGTCACTGATTCCAAAAAGTACACATACATAATGAATAAAAGGTATGTAATTGCAGTCAGGAGCATGAAATATCGCTGAAAATAGTTATAGTATGCACTTTCAACAATTGCTGAAAGAGAATTAATACAGCCAAAGTCAATGGCCAAGTGCCCAACTAAAGAGCTTCAACAAACTTTGTACATGCACCATATGAAAGAAATAAAGCCAAACTGGTTTGTAATAAGTGAATTTGATAATGCTGTTTTTTAAAGTTTAATAATCCTCTTGTGAGATATTGATTTTATTTGCAGTTGATTTCATCTAAGGCTGTAAGTCAGTTGTAGTTGTTGTTTTTCTGCTCATCTCTTCTCTTTTTTCTGTTCTTGTTGTTCCTCTTATCTTCTGCTTGTTAACCGCAAGTGCCATCACTAATGCTTAACTATCACTTGTAGAATGAATCTACTTTACTGCTTCAGTGTTACTTTTACTCTCTATAGATTGGGACCATATGAGAACTTTGGAGTGTTCTTTTAACTCTGAGGATTTTACTGTGTACCAGTAAACATGTAACCAGCAACATGTGTTTTTCTTTATTAAATAATTCATTAAAATTAATTTGGTCTTTATTTAACTATGAGCACACACTAAGAAACATGATACGCAACACATAAGCAAGTTTTGTTGTGGCCTTGCTAGGATCACACCAGCACCCAAAAGACAACATATGCTGGTCCACCAGCACACCAGTATCCCATGCAGGGATCCAGCAACCTGTATCCAATGCTGGGATCCCTGCAAACTAGCAACCAGCATCCAATGCTGGTCCCAGCATGCAAAACATACTTTATGCTGGTGACCAGCAATGCTGGATTTTTCAGCAGGGGTTTTAGAAGTGTTACAGACAGTCCCACTGTGTCTTCCTCGCCAGATGTCTTAACTGAATCTTATCCCAAGGTATTCTCAGCATGTGCTGTTACGCAAGCACAGTTGCGTAGGTCAGGCGATGAAATGACCTTATCTGGTTCTTTTATGGCTCCTGTGTTTGCAGGCAAATTGCCTTCTCCTCCATCTGCCTCCGTTTTCTGACAAAAACCTCAGTCAACTTTACCATCTGAGGGTACAGAAAGTACATCATCTAGCCTGGATGCTTTATCATTAGCTGTCACTCAAGAACAAATGAGTGCAGCGCAACAAAAACATTCCATTTTGAGTAATTTTTTACTTCTCCTTTAAACCCTGAAGTTGCAAAGGAGAAAATGGTTGCTTATTTCATAGAAGACGGTTTGCTTATGCAAAAGTGGAGCCTTAGCAATGTTACAGATTTAGACTGGAGTGCTGTTTATCAGACTGACGTGCCTAATGTCTATTGACCATCATTTCACTGTTCATTTGGAAGTAACAAAAACTTATAACCAAATACTCAGGCATTTCTTATTGCCCAGTTTTAAAAAAGATGTTGAGTATTGCGTACTGTGATGGAATTTTTTAATTAATCATAACTAACATTTCTTTTTCCTTGCAGGAATAACATTTATATGCTTTTGAATCCTAAATGTTCTCAAACCTTGGGCCTATGTCAGTGTTTGTCTGAGTCATGTCCAAAAATAAGAAAAGTGGAAATGACACTTAGGGACAGACAACTATTTAAATATATTAGCCCCATAATATTGAGTAACCAACTAACTAATAAATGCATGATTTGGGCAGATCTTGCTTTACTTAGTAAAATGAGGGTTTGACATATGAAGAACCATTCATATTGTAGGATGCTTTACCATGCCCCTATTCTATAAACTGTTGTATTCTTCTTGCTGGTGGGATTCTCTTTGATTAATATGTGGTCCTCCGGCCATGAATAAAGCATATTCTAAGGCATAGTCTGGAGTCTATCTGGTTATTGCTGCGCAGCAAGTTAGGGAATACTAAAGACATTATTCCCAAGTGATAGTGTTCAAAAGGGTCAAGACGTTGACCGACTCGAAGCAGCAGACACAGTGCTAGAGTATAAATATTATTGAGTGTCGCCAGTAGACGCTCGGGTGTCGATTAGGAGAGGCCCCAGGTGATCAGGTAAACTTAAGTCAGGTGAGTAGGGGAAAATCTACCACAGTACATACATGCAACACCTGCCAAATGACCGGAAAGCCGAATCAGGTGATTCCCCCAGCTCCGCTTGTACCCATTCCTGTGATCGGTGAACCAGTTATTGCTTTTCTATAGCATTAAGCTTCAAATGTCAACTATACATTGGTTTGGTTTCTTCTTTAAATAAAAAAAACATATGCATGTAATAATAATAGGAGCTAGCCACCAGGGTGGTTCCCCAAGAACTAATGTTACCCTAGGGTCATTTTCCTGGTTGCGTTCGCACCGCCAGTAGGAACTCTGAAGTGATGTAAACTGCACTTGTTATGACTTTTATTTTGACGGCACTGAGAACAGCTCAGCCAGAGCCTGAGCACACAGTGCTCGCATTATCCGTCTTCATTAGTTTATGATCCGTTTAACAGTCTGTCTAATATGTTATTAGAAAGAACTGTTATACAAAGAAAGTAGACAGTATATGAAAAAATACTAGCTTTTGCCATGTGATTGATGCCCAATGTGGCTAGCTTAGAAGAAATACATAATCATGTTTTGCTTGGTCCACTCAAAGCCGCACTGGATTTTCTTCTTAGTGTAAGGTAGAGTGGTCCATCTATCACTGTTTTCCATGTTTGTAGTGTTAGTTTGTGGAGTAAATATATAGGCTGCGTACATGGCTTTAAAAAAAAAAAAATTCTACGGTTTCTCTACAGTATGTATTTGATGCAGGTGCAGCACATGCTATTTTATTTTCACATATGCCGCGTTTGCAGTGTGTAACGGATCCATGGCTGTATATTACAAACACAACATTTACTTATTTTTATTTCAAATCCAAAAGTTGCTACTGAACATGTCTTGTCAGCATTACAATTCTCTTTGTATAGGCTACACTCTTTCATAGATGTCACTTTTAAATGCATTACATTTATTCAATTCATTGACGGATACGTAAAAATAAATGAGAATTTAGGCTACTTTACTTTTGCCTTGTCACCCACGTACAATGTGAACGCTCTAACCTGTTAAAAAAATACTCCGTTTGCAGTGCGTATGCAGTGTGTATGTGTGAAACAGGCGTAAAAACCGAATCTATTTGAAGGTGTAATATTCTCAGATTCTCACCAGAGAATCTCTTGCCATGGTACAAAAGGGCACGAAGACATGATGCAAACACGCTCTCTTGCTGTTTCCAGTACGGTGATGATGATGTTCTGGTTCTATTGCCTGTCTCTGGTTCTGCGTTATCTGCTCATTTTTCTGGTTCCTATTTGGTCCCACAATCTCTTTTGCTGCAGTCTTTAAGTGTCTCATCCCTCCGTTGGTAATTCCAGTGCTAATGAGGATGGGGTGGTGCTGCGCATAGCATCATATCAGTGTGTCAGGTCAAGTAATTTGGAGATGCTGAAAAATCTGTCAACACATCCAAGTCATTTGTCTATAGGTCAGCGACATGATGTTGAATGTCTAATTCATGAGTTTCTGCAATTATTTGAGGATATACCCTCTCAGACTACAGTGTTAAAACATGACACACAATGCTACACACATGCAATTCCTATCACAACATCCCCCTCTTTTTCTTGTAAACATTTTTTTCTACAACAATTCATAAAGCATTAAACACACATTTAATTTTTTACATTTTTTTCATTTATTTCATTTTCTTTTTTCAGTTTTTTTCCACATTTTTTTCATTTCATTCTATTTTCTTTCTTTTTCTTTTTTCACTATTTATCATTAATTTCATTTTATTTTTTTTCTCTTTGTCCACCTCTCCCTTTTAAAAGTCGGAGTCCATTTTTTTTTTTCCCAAACAACTTTGTCCTCACAAATTCAACCTAATTCAACCAAATATACCCTTCCACAATGAGTAACAGTCTTTCCTTCTTGATGTTGAACAAGTACATGATTCTCTTGAGGTGTCTCAGTTTTAGGACTTGTTTCAGGTAAAGCAATTAAATGAGACCTATTATGATGATAACTTCCTTGATCAGTCTTTATAAGATCTTGGCGTTTGTAATGGACCTTCAACTATGGCAGTTGTTTGAGCTGTTCTTATCCACACTTTCTGTCCTGAATCCAACACAGGTAAAATTTTGGCTCTGTGTCTTGTATCAAACCTGCACTTTTGTTGGCTTTTCAAGTGAGCATCCTTTTTAGTGAAGTTTCTTAGATCAGGCCATTTGGGATCAAGTTTTCAGCTACTATGGGAGAAGTAGTTCTAATCTGTCTACCCATTAGAAGTTGAGCTGGACTTACACCTTGAGCCAAAGGAGTAGCTCTGTATGCCAGTAAGGTTGCAAATTCAGTTGAAGCAAATTGAAGTACATTGTCCGTAAAAAGTGTCTCTGGCATTCCAAATCTGACAAATATAACGTTAAGTCTATCAATTGTGGTAGCTGTTGTCAAAGTAGGCGAATTTGCAACCTCAATATATCTGGAAAAATAATCCACCACAACAATATACTGAGAATTTTTCTACTGGAAAATATCACCTGCAACTTTTTGCCGTGGCCTCTGTGGCAACAGGGTGTAGATCAAGGGCTCTATTTTGACTTTTGAAAACTGGGAGCATACTGCAATTACTTGATTGATGAAAAGATCACACTCCCTCTCCACAAGATTATCACACTGTTCCGAGGTCTAAGAGGGTCATGAGAAAGCATATCCACTGTGGGGAACTTATCACACACTCACACCTGTTTCCCATCAGTGACACTTTATAAGCTGCACTCTAACACACACACATGGCTGAGTATTGTTTAGTCCTTTGCCTTGCCTTCCTGTTCTGTTTGCTGGTGTTTGACCTACTGCCTATACGACTACGCTCTCCTGTAAATAAAGCCTGCACGTGAATCTCCAACTCTGTTGTCCTGTTCCCATACATTACAGACTTCTTGTTTTATTTTATTTCCCCCTTTTTTTGTTCTGTTTTTATTTCTTCCATGACCACAACTTCCTCCTCTGGCAAATCTCCTTCCACAATTATCTCAACTCTCTTTCCAGTCCGACACATCAATGTGAAATGCCCCTTCCTTTTACATTGTCTACATTCAGCCTCTCTAGTTTGACAAAATTTCCATGAATGAGCTTCTCTTCCACATCTTTACAGACATTTTGAGGCATTTCCTTTGTTGAACATTTAGACATTTTTAAATAACTCTGTTGCTTAGACTTTCTTGCAGCCATTATTAAATCCAAATTGTCAGCACTTTGTTCAAAAGTTTCAGTTTGTCTAATCAACGGTTGCTGTTTTTTTTCAATTCCTCTTGTTGTCTAACTTGTTTATATATATATATATATATATATATATATATATATATATATATATATATATATATATATATATATTAGTTCCCTTTCATGGGAACTATCGACGCTACGTCGAAACGACGTGATGGGAACCCTCTGCGCATTGCGTCGTGAAGCACTTCTGTATCCAACCAATGATGAGACGGGACGTCAGAGGCGGGTGACGTCACGGACCAGGAAGCTATAAAGCACACCCAGAACAAAGAACGCTAGCTTCTGTTGTCTTCAGTAAGCGCTATCTGTATCTTGTGTGTCTTATTTGGTGTTGTTTGTCTACCACGTTGCTGATATCTTCGTCTGAGGACAAGATTCAGTTAAAGCACATCACTATATACATATATATATATATATATATATATATATTTCAGTGTAGAAAACAACAATGGCGGAGAAACAAAAAGACACAGCTCAGGATAAGCAGATTTTTAGAAAGTGTGTGCATCCCTGCACTAGATTCATCTCGGGTGGGGACACACACGAGATGTGCGTTATCTGCTTGGGAGCCGAACACGCACAGACAGCTCTCGAGGGAGCTGTCTGTGTCCACTGTGAACGGCTCACGTTGAGAGTCCTGAGATCACGACGAGCACTCTTCGAGGAGAGTGCTGCGTCCCGTGTTCCCCGCGGGTCCGGTCCCGCTGTTGCTGAGGCACAGCGAAGGCTGCATTCGTGGGGTTCACAGATGGATCTGGTGGAGGGGGTTGAGACGGGCTCTGCCTCATCTCTTCCCTTACCTGCCAGACCCAGTGTCTCTTCTCTGGCGGTGGAAGCACGCTCTGCGGTTTCTTCCCCCCGGAGAGAGGCACCGGCGCTTAATGTATCTTCCTCCGAGGAGGTTGATGTAGTAAGCGTCGACCCTGGTGATGAGGAACCGCCATCCTCATCACCAGCATATGAGGAGCTGCTGGAGGTAGTGACGCGGGCGGTCGATAAGCTCAAGATCGACTGGCCCGCGGAGAGAAGCGACACAAAACAGAAAAGCAAACTCGATGAGCGCTTTCTCCCAGCTAGGTCACTACCACAGCGTCGGGGTCTGCCGTTTTTTCACGATCTCCACACCGAGGTGTCGAGGTCGTGGAATCGTCCAGTCCAATATCGTGTTTTCAGCCCCCAAACATCCACATATAGTAATATTATGGGGCTGAAACACTACGGCTATGGGGCGATGCCTCAGGTAGAAGAGACGCTTGCGAGCTATCTCTCACCTGAGTCAGCATCGTCCCTCAAGACCCCGACACTGCCCACTAAGCCCCTAAGAACAACATCGGGCTTGGTGGGCAAGGCTTATTCGGCAGCAGGTCAGGCGGCGGCTTGTTTACATACCATGTCAATATTACAAGCCTACCAAGCTGACCTGCTGGGGGAAATCGACGAGAGCGGGGAAGCGACATTTGAAACGGTGCAGGAAATCCGTAAAGCCACAGATCTTGCTCTCCGGGCCACCAAGGAGACGGCCAAGTCAATCGGCCGCTCTATGGCAGCCCTGGTGGCCACGGAAAGGCATCTGTGGCTGAATCTATCTGACATCAAGGATAAAGATAAAAATGTCCTCCTGGATGCGCCGCTGTCTCCTGTGGGCCTGTTCGGCGATGCTATGTCATCAGTCGTCGACAGGTTCCAGGAGACACGTAAACAGTCAGCGGCCTTCCAGAGATTCCTTCCCCGCCGCATTAATCCCCCCGAGACTGCTGGGCGGGAGCAGCCTCGGCCGGTAGCCAGCTCCTCTGCTCGTAGAGAGCAACAAAAAGCCAGCGTGGCCACCCGTGCTCCCCCGCAAAAAGCTTGGGGACCGGGGCGGTCAACACAGGCGAGGCCTTCCAGAGGTAGAACGGATCTGAGGACCGTTATTATCTCTCGGAAGGCCTCGAAGAAATCCTGACGCCAGTCGGCCAGGGTTTCAGAGGGCAGTCCCCTCCGGAGAGGTCCTGATATTAAAACACCAAGTGTCAGCGCCTCTTCGGTGCCCTCAAGGGGCCGTTCTGCCAACCCTGCCACCCAGTGTGCGACAGGGCGCAGCGGTTCTCACCGATCCTCCGAGGAGGGTCGGTCACTTGATTCGTTTGTCTACCGGTGCGCCGGTCCAGACCAACGAGCCAAGTGCTCAAAAAACACCAGAGGCCAGTCTCGAGAGACTGGTTCCCTTAGTAGAATTTATGGAAGAATGGAAACTTCTCCCGAATATTTCGAAATGGGTGCTGCTCATTATAGAACAGGGTTACAGAATACAGTTCGGTTCTCAACCGCCCAGGTTCAACGGGGTTCTTCCCACAGTGGTAACCCCAGAGCAGTCTCTGGTTATGGAACAAGAGGTTATGACACTTTTGCAAAAAGGGGCTATAGAAAGGGTTCCTCCTCCCAGCAAGCTGTCAGGGTTTTACAGCCGCTACTTTATCGTTCCAAAGAAGGATGGAGGGTTGCGTCCCATAATCGATTTACGAATACTAAATCGTTCTGTACAAAAACTAAAGTTCAAAATGCTTACACTCAGACAGATTGTCCCACAGATCAGGTCCGAGGACTGGTTTGTGGCGATAGATCTGAAGGACGCATACTTCCACGTATCCATCCATCCTTCTCACAGGAAGTTCCTCAGGTTTGCTTTCAGGGGCGAAGCTTACCAATACAGGGTTCTTCCATTTGGCCTATCCTTATCACCCCGCACTTTCACGAAGTGCGTGGATGCAGCTCTGGCTCCATTGAGACTCCAGGGCATCCGCGTACTGAATTACATCGACGATTGGTTGATATTAGCTCAAACGGAGCAGCTGGCAGCTCAGCATCGAGATGTTGTTCTGTCACACATGAAAAAGCTTGGGCTGAGGCTCAACGCAAAGAAAAGTGCATTGGTTCCGAGTCAGATTACCAACTATCTAGGGGTAGTTTGGGATTCCACCACGATGCAGGCTTATCTGTCACCTGCTCGTGTGAATTCCATTCTCGGAACCGTGAATGGGGTAAAGATAGGCCAGTCACTCACTGTGAAACAGTTTCAGAGACTGTTGGGTCTGATGGCAGCTGCGTCCAACGTGATACCTTTTGGCCTGCTGCACATGAGACCCTTACAGTGGTGGCTCAAGACCAAGGGGTTTTCTCCGAGGAGAAACCCTCTCCACACGTTCAAAGTCTCGCGGCGATGCCTTCGAGCTCTGGCCGTGTGGAGGAAACCTTGGTTCTTGTCCCAAGGTCCTGTGTTGGGGACTTCTCGTCGTCGCAGAATGCTTACGACAGATGCTTCCCTCACGGGCTGGGGGGCGATCATGAGTGGTCGCTCGGCTCAGGGTCTCTGGGAGGACCATCAACGTTCCTGGCACATAAATCGGCTGGAAATGATGGCGGTATTTCTTGCATTAAAATACTTCCTCCCAGACCTGAGAGACCATCACGTGTTGGTCCGCACGGACAACACGACGGTGGTCGCTTATATCAATCACCAGGGGGGTCTACGGTCTCGCCAACTATACTACTTGGCACGGCAGATCCTCCTGTGGTCCCAGGAGAAGTTCCTCTCGCTCAGAGCGGCATATATCCCAGGGAATCAGAATGTGGGGGCAGACGCCCTGTCGAGACAGGGGCCGAGGCCCGGGGAGTGGAGACTCCACACCGAGGTGGCGGAGCTCCTATGGCAGAAGTACGGTCGAGCGGAAGTCGATCTATTTGCTTCAAAAGAGTCGACTCAGTGTCCACTATGGTACTCTCTAACGCACCCAGCACCTCTAGGGCTGGATGCCATGGTGCAGACGTGGCCGAGGCTACGTCTGTACGCTTTTCCCCCGGTTGCTCTGCTCCCAGGAGTACTGGAGAAAATCCGCCAGGAAGGGGTCAGTCTAATACTGGTGGCCCCATACTGGCCGACAAGGTTTTGGTTTGCAAACCTAATATCTCTACTAGACGGCTCCCCGATGGAGCTTCCACTCAGACAGGATCTCCTGTCACAAGCGGGCGGTACGATACTCCATCCTCGCCCGGAATTATGGAAACTGTGGGCCTGGCCTCTGAGGGGGCCAGGTTCATAGACTCTGGTCTCTCAACCGAGGTTGTGGAGACCATTCTCAACTCCAGAGCTCCCTCCACGAGGAAGTTATATCTATATAAATGGAAGTTGTTCGTTGCTTGGTGTAATCAACACGGAACGGACCCTGTCCACGCACCTGTAAATTTGGTGCTTCAGTTCCTCCAAGGAAAATTCTCGGAAGGGTTAACTCACTCAACACTAAAGGTTTATGTTGCAGCTATTTCTGCATTTCATGTTCCTTTAGGGGGTTCCTCGGTGGGTCGAGACCCCCTAGTAATACGCTTCCTCCGTGGTACTCTAAGACTGAGACCTGTGGTACGTTCTAGGACTCCAGCCTGGGATTTGGCTGTAGTGTTAGAAGGGTTAGCTGAGGCACCTTTCGAACCACTAGAACAAGTTTCTGCGAAGTTCCTTACACTCAAGACCATATTTTTATTAGCAATCTCGTCTCTTAAAAGAATTGGAGACCTGCAGGCGTTATCAGTTTTGCCATCATGTTTGGAATTTGCACCAGGAATGGTGAAGGCATTCCTACACACTAGACCGGGCTATGTGCCCAAGGTCCCCACTAATGTTCCGGGTCCTATTGTACTTCAGGCCTTTTGTCCTCCTCCATTTAGGAGTGCGGATCAGGAAAAACTTAATCTGCTTTGCCCTGTCCGGGCCCTAGATACTTACGTTCACAGAGCTGCCCTGTGGCGTAAGACAGACCAATTGTTTGTATGTTATGGGTCCCCTAAGAAAGGGGGCCCAGCGTCTAAGCAGAGGATGAGCAAGTGGGTGGTCGAGGCCATTTCTCTTGCGTACAAAGCAGCCGGACAACCATGTCCTTTGGTGGTCCGGGCTCATTCTACAAGGGGTATAGCGGCCTCTAAGGCCCTGGTGTCAGGAGTTCCCATGTCGGATATTTGTGATGCAGCTGGATGGTCATCCCAGCACACTTTTATTAGATTTTACAATCTAGATATTAACTCCACTCCAGGTTCAGCGGTACTGTCAACAAGATAACAGACATGTATTTGGCTGTACGGCCTAGTTGGGATAGCGTTCCCATCACGTCGTTTCGACGTAGCGTCGATAGTTCCCATGAAAGGGAACGTCTCGGGTTACTTGTGTAACCCTGGTTCCCTGAATAAGGGAACGAGACGCTACGTCACGTTGCCGTACCCCCGGCATACCTATGAGCACTTACTTCAGACATACTCCAGAAGCTAGCGTTCTTTGTTCTGGGTGTGCTTTATAGCTTCCTGGTCCGTGACGTCACCCGCCTCTGACGTCCCGTCTCATCATTGGTTGGATACAGAAGTGCTTCACGACGCAATGCGCAGAGGGTTCCCATCACGTCGTTTCGACGTAGCGTCTCGTTCCCTTATTCAGGGAACCAGGGTTACACAAGTAACCCGAGACGTTTTTTTTTTTTTTTTTTTTTTTTTTTTTCAAAGTTAATTCTGGATCTAATTGTAATCTTTCTGACAATTTGGAATCTCTAATGCCAACAACAATCCGATCTTAAATAATTTCCTCTTCTAATGCTCCGTATTAACAATGCTGTGCCAGTTTATGCACATCAGTAATAAAACTTTCCAACGACTCTCCTGGCTGCTGACATTGGCTTATAAACTTTGCTCGTTAATAAATGACATTGTGTTTGCTAACAGTGCCACTTTCAGAGTTTCATATTCTTTTCTTCATCTTCTCCCCCATAATATATATATATATATATATATATATAAAAAACAAGTTTACCTGGTAAACTTCTTTGAAGGCGAGTTCCGAGGCAAGTCTGAACCTTTTGAAGTCTTATCCATTGCGGCCATTTGGTCCATCAAAATGAAAGTTACCCGGAGCTGTCAGAGAAAAGACTTGATCCATTGTCATCACCATTCAGGGGCGGACCACCACCCGCCACGCACGCAGTCATCACCTGTTTTTTTCCCCCACTAATCTGTTTCACACTCCAGTACTGTAGGTGGCAGCAATGCACCTTTAAGTTGGATGCCAGCTGCAATGGCCATGGCCGCCAAGTAAGGAAAAGAAGAAGTGGAAGAGTAGGAAGAAACCAACAGCAAAGACGTTAGATAGAAGAAGTATAGAAACAAACAAACAAACAAACAATATGCATAACGCGGCCGCAGGTAAAAAACGGAAAGGGTGGGGCTGAGAAGGCGAGAGAAAAAAAATTGCGGAATTTAGATACTGAAGCCGCTATATGAGTATTCAAGTTAATCTAGAATAATATGCTTTTAACACAATATCTAGTCAACATCAGTGCTATTGCTATAATTTGGATGGTATAGTATCATGAGCCACAATTAAAGTCTTGTGACACTCATGCCAGGCAGTATTGTTGTTGTTGTCGAGTTTCCGCGCGCCGATTGCTTTGGGCCGGGCCTAGTCAAAGTCCAGGGCCGTTTTTTAGTCCCAGTCCGTCCCTGCCACCATTGCACAGTTGTAGAAGATTCCAATAAAACAAAGGAACAAACACAAGCTCATTGCACTGCAGTCTTTTACTCTTTTTGAAAATTCAATACATCAACTCAACTACTCCACAAATTAAGAAGCTTTAGCCCTTCTCCTTGCCCTCCAGCATTGTTAGGTTTACGTTTGTTCCACAAGCATTCCCGTCACTGTTTTTACGGATCACAACCCACTCATATTTTTGTCCCGTAAGTGCAATCAGAATCAACGTATGTGCAATCAGAATCAACACCTTATGTGTTGGTCACTGATTCTGCAAGATTACAATTTAAGATTTTTTATAATAAAGGTGGAGAAAATGTAGTAGCAGATGCTCTCTCACGAGCTTGATCAGTATTTTGTTTATTGCTGCAGTTAGTTGATACCAGGGGCGTAGTTTATGGGGGTGGGGTAATCCATTGCAATTTATTTAGCTATACATGGGTTTCAAAGACGTCACTTCCGCTATGCCCGCCGCCATATTTGGGACCGGTCACAGCTGCGCGCTCTGTTTAAGTCTATGGTGACAGCAGCTACAACTACCAGAGGAAGGCCAACAAAACGCTCTCAGAAGGTTCACAATAGGGCTGCACGATTAATCGCATGCTATTCTCACGCGCATTTCGTCAGTAAAGCCGGTTCCCTGATTACCGCTAAATCGCCATCACCTGCTTTCAAATGAAGCGGCATTTAATAGACAGAGCCGTAGATCACTGAAAAGCCACGCAATATCGCGTTCATATCGCAGATGAATCGCCTGCGATAATGAACGCGATATTGCGTGGCTTGTCCGTGAACTACGGCTCCATCTATTAAAAGGCGCTCCGTTTAAAAACAGGTGATGGCGATTTAGCGGTAATCAGGGAACCGGCTTTACTGACGAAATGCGCGTGAGAATAGCATGCGATTAATCGTGCAGCCCTAGTTCACAACAAGTTACAATATATCTGGGATATGTGGTGCTGTTAGCCGTTTCAACAGTCGTCAGAACTACAAATTTATTTGATTTATTTGAAAATATTGTGAATTCTAGTTGCTGTGTTTCGGCGTGTTGTTACAGGATGAACAAATTCACGACACCAGCTGACTACATTACTTAGTTCAAGTACATGCGTGCATGATTTTGTGCAAATATAAGTTGTAATTTTATGTATATCTTAAATATATATGAATTACCCTATATAAGGATGTGTCCCGTCAGGGATGGACTGGGACCAAAAATCGGCCCTGGCATTTTGGCCCAGACCGGCCCACCACCACATAAGATCAAATACCACCTGTCCTTCCGCTTATATATATATATATAATTTCATGACTATATAGTTATATATTACCAATTATATAATTTCATGATTATATATATATATATATATATATATATATATATATATAAAATTTATTTTATTTATTTTTTTGTAAGTTGTTTACAACCAAGTCATCAAAATACGATGAATACACACTGAGCATAACCCAACACACAACAGTAAATCTGTTAGCCTTATTACAGTTTACATATTCTTATCACAATGTTAATTGTTGTTGGTGTGGGTGACATATCCAACAAGCTATGGTAAACAAGCTAGGTAACATTATAATCGCTAAAATAGCGGACTCACGGGAAAAAAATCATCAATTATTATCTTTTTTTGTTGTTGTTGTTATGACTAATTACTCAGCACCGTCAGCATTAAAAAGAAAATAATCACTTCATCCGATGTTTTTGAATAAAATAGCCTTGACAGCCGACTTACTGGAACTCATCTGTCTGTAGAACTGTTCTTTCCCGCCGGCGCCGCCGGACTTCTACAGAATCTACACACACGCGAGTGTGACGTGCGCGGTGGACCAAACCACTGTGAGGCAAGGGAGGGGTGACTCAAAATGTTTCTAAACTTAAAACGCCCGTTTGCGTTTGTATTGCTTTACTACTTATTGAAAAAGTATTGGGCCGCCGATCTAGGCCTACCACTTTCACTTTCATTTTTTTTTTTTTTTTTTTTTTTTTGCGGTCGGCGACCGTCGGCCCCAAAAAGCACGTCGGCCCACCGGGAAAGTGCCCGGTATGCCAGATGGCCAGTCCGCCCGTGTGTCCCGTTGGGTTAATTAACCTTCTAGCAAAGTGCTTCAGTTTACGGGTGTTCATTCATCTATCATTCGAGATGATTTGAGAAAAAAAAAATCTGTTATTGTTCATGATCTTTATTATTAATCAAACTATGTGTTGATGAAAATAATCCTATATAAAATAATCCAGATATTAATACAAAATAAAAATAATATTACAACTAGTATTTGCACAAAATCACGCACAGATGAACTTGAAGTAACGTCATTGAAACTCCGTAACACAGCAAATAAGCCCAAATAATTCACAACGTTATTTTACAAGTATATACGATTATAATATCATGTATAAGAAGACAGTCCCAATCATATTAATGTTTTGTCTTACTTTTTGAGCGCTTGCGCTGAAGCAATAGATGATCATCAGCTCTCTGGGTTATTTACCTCAACGAAACACATCCTTTATGAGAATAATCATATATTTATACTTAATAAAATTAATACGTTTTATCTGTACAAAACAGGGCCGGCGATTGCTATAGGCGAACTAGGCGGTTGCCTAGGGCGACAAATATGTTGGGGGCGCGGGCGGAGGCGCCCTCTAGGGTCGCCGATACGTTACGTTACGTTAGGCAAGTGCGCAGTTGATGAAGAAAATTAAGCGGTCTAATAAACCCTCCAGTGCACAGGGACGAAAACGGAGAAAGCAAGAAGATAAAAGGAAAACCCAGTATAGAGGTAAATGTTCTCATCTCAGCCATTAGGCCGTGTGTTCACCAGAGCGTTTTTAGCCAGCTGAAAACGCTAGGCGCTCTGCTTAAAACGCCCGTCTGTGAGCGCTTGAGAGCGCTTCAGCTGCGCAGCGTTTTTTTCTGTTGAGACGCTTTGTTGCTATGATACGGAATATCCGCGGCACTGTTACTTATAACTGATTTTGCAGGTAATTTGTTTCAGACTTAAAATGTTGACACAATGTGAAATTACTTTGCTATGTATTTTCGGAGAGCAGCAATATTAATTTCTCATCCGTTTTGTTCCTTTCTCTGCTTGTTAATGTCTTTGTACAGCAAGAATGTTGTGACAGTTGGTCGGTGTTTTATTTGTCCCGCCCCTCCTCCACTCTGATTGGACGGCTGGCTAAAGAGTGACAGTGATGAGCGCAGTTTTACTCAAAGTTGAACATTCTTCAACTCGATGCGACCAGTGAAAAAGACGCTCAGCGCCTCGTTACGCTCTCGGCGTTTAAAAAACGCGGCGTTCCCATTGAAAACAATTGAAAAAGTATGCTAGCAGCTGGAAAAACGTTCTGGTGGACACACGTGTGTTAAATGAAATATATTTGCTTAGTATTGTGCATCATCACCTTGAACGTTTCATTGCTGTCACTAAGCTATCACTAGCTAGCTAGTTACTTTGCTAGTTTGCTACATATTACTAGCAAACGTAACTTCACTGATAACCTACATGGATGTAAATGTCAAAAGACCAGTATTTCGGATAACGTATGCATGCTAGTTATGAAAAGTACAGTTGCTCTCTCTGATAGTGGTGTTACTTAGGTAAAGTTGGTTTTATATTCGCACATTCAGACTTCTGATAAATTCAGACTTTCCAATAAATGTGCAATAAATTAATGTTTGCGAATTTTAAGCAGCGACATGATATTGACAACCAACGCCCGTTTGCGTTTGTATTGCTTTACTACTTTACTTTACTACTAGTCCCAGCAGTTAATGTTGTGCATTGCTGTTTGGCTGCCAGTGGTGTGGTCCCTTCTGAATGAAGCCAATAATTCTGCCGATCTAACTACTTTGGGATAAAATAAATTTGTAGTTCTGACGACCGTTGAAACGGCTAACAGCACCACATATCCAAGATATATTATAAACTTGTTGTGAACCTTCTGAGAGCGTTTCGTTGGCCTTCCTCTGGTAGTTGTAGCTGCTGTCACCATAGACTTTAACAGGGCGCGCAGCTGTGACCGGTCCCAAATATGGCGGCGATAGAATACAGTGACGTCACATGAAACCCATATAACTACCAGTATAACAAGTTACCAAAACAGCCGTCTGTTTTGCTAGTTCATTTTTCAATAGTGTCTGTAATTATCAATGACAATGTTATTCACATCAGTGTTTGTTTTCTTCCTAAATTAATCTGACTTTTGAACGAATTGGATGAATGAACGATTTAAGTGGCTCACTCATTAAAACAGTGTATCGCTGCCGCCTACTGGCGGTTTCAATACTGTAATGTATTTGAGTTGATGTTACAATACCTGATGGCCACTAGATGGCACTCCCTTGCTGTTGGTTGTTGTTGTTGCTGTGTGCCGAGTAAACCAGTGCAAAAGCGGTGCAGTCATGTCTCCTGGGCTGCGTTCCAGTTCGGTTTTTAAATGCCCTTCCCTCGCTAACTTCACTCGGTCTCGTTGACTCGGATGTACGTCATTGCTTACGTTGCACGAGTGCCCACTTCTGGCGGAACCTTTGTATGGGCTGAACTGGAACGTCCTAAGCCCTTGATCACTTGGAATCCGCAATGGAGCTGATTTATTATTTATTTTTTCCCCTTACAAAATTGTTTAATACAGCATTCTATATGTATATATGTGTGTGTTTTAAATGTTTAAAAAAAAAATTAATATATCATAGAGTTGTTTGTGGTGGGGTAAATTAAACGCGATATGCGGCGACGTCACAATCGTGTTGTATTGTGGGTTATGGAGCTGCCTGAAGTGTACATATGAAGTAGACTCGCTCCCTCGGTCAAAATCGAGGGAGCGAGGGTCTGTCCATATAAACTTCCCTCGTCCACTTCACGAAGTGGAATGCACTTCAAAATGGCGGCAGGGATTCCCCCGAGGGGAAGTGTTTAGGGAAGTTCGCGAGTGCGTGTCTAAAACCGAACTGGTACGCAGCCCTGTTCTCTCCGTGAATGCTCTGAAATGGAATAGAATATAAAGAGTTATTATAGCATATTGATGCAGATATAACAAATACTTAACATAATTTCTTTCTTTTTATAATCTCTACTATGTTAGAATTTGATGGATGATTAAACATAAATTTCATAACGTTATGAGGTGTATAAGCTCTTAACATGTTTTTATAACAGATTCGAGGTAAATATAGCAGCAGGGTAGAACAGTCAGCAGAGGGAGAGGAGGAGCAGGTGATCAGGTAAAGAAGATGCCATTCAATCAAAAATAATAACAAAAAAATAAAAAAAATAAAAACAAAGGAAACAGTATAGAAAAACAGCAGCTTTGTAAAGTTAGGCTATACATTAATTCCTTTAATGTTTTAAAGACTCCAGTAAACAGCTTTACACTAACACAAACCATTTTACATTCCGGCTTTTCTGTATCACAGTGAGGAACAGGGAGAAGACAACAGACAGGCAGCTCTTTCAGACAAACAGGTAAGAAAACAGGGAGGGGTACAGAAATGTTCAAGAATGTTTGATCATCAGATTATTATACATCTTTAAATGTATGCTGTGATTTTTATGAGTTTCATTTAATGAGGTTTACTTGGTCAATTAAAAATAGTCAAATCAAATGTAACAAATAGTCAAATGTAATTTTTTAAAATAGATATTTAGAATAGATGGTATACAATGTGGTTTAATAATTTGTTAGTTTTTGGTGTTTTAGTTGCATGTCTTAATGGTTCCCTTTCGTGGGAACTATCGACGCTACGTCGGATGACGTGATGGGAACCCTCTGTATTTTGTGTTCGTGAAGCACCTCTGTATCCAACCAATGAAAAGACGTGACGTCAGAGGCGGGTGACGTCACGGATCAGGAAGCTATAAAGCACACCTGAACACAAAGCACGCCAGCTTCTGTTGTCTTCAGCAAGCGCTATCTGTATCTCGTTTGTCTTATTTATTGTTTGTCTGTCTGATATATTCACACAGTGATCTCTTCGTCCGAGGACAAGAGTTTCAAAGCACAATAGAAAAAAGACATATAAAGAGAAATATTATGGCGGAAAAGCAGCAGTTCAAAAAGTGTGTTCCTCCCTGCCCACGCTTCATTGTGGAAGGGGATACACACGACATGTGTGTAAAATGCCTGGGGGTTGAGCACGCACAGGCGGCTCTCGAGGGAGCCGTCTGTGTGCACTGTGAGCGGCTCACCCTCAGAGTGCTGCGATCGCGTCGAGCGCTCTTCGAGGAGGGTGCCGAGGCGAGTGTTCCCCGCGGGTCCGGTCCCGCTGTTGCCGAGGCTCAGCGTAGGCTGCACTCGTGGGGTTCACAGATGGATCTAGCGGAGGGGGAAGAGACGGGCTCTGCCTTATCGCTTCCCTTACCCGCTAGACCCAGTGTCTCTCCTTTGGTGGCGGAAGCACGCGTAGCGGTTTCTTCCCCCCGAAGAGAGGCACCGATGCTCAATATATCTTCCTCTGAGGAGGTTGATGTAGAGAGTATCGATGATGTACCGCCAGCAACATTACCGGCTTATGAGGAGCTATTAGAGGTAGTGACCAGGGCTGTTGAAAAGTTGAATATAGAATGGCCTGTGGAGAAAGCCGAGTCCAGAGTAAAGAGTAAACTGGACGAACGCTTTCTTCCCCCTCGGTCACTGCCTCAGCGCCGGGGTCTCCCGTTCTTTCCCGACCTCCATGCCGAGGTGTCGAGGTCGTGGAAGAGACCCGTACAGTATCGGCTGTACAGCCCGCAGACATCGCTGTACAGCAATATTGTTGGCCTAAAAAATCATGGCTATGGGGCGATGCCTCGGGTAGAGGAGACGCTTGCGAGCCATCTCTCGCCCGAGACCGCGTCGTCCCTTAAGACTCCGGCGCTGCCCACCAAGCCTCTGAAAACTACATCCAGCTTGGTGGGTAAGGCTTACTCGGCAGCAGGTCAGGCGGCGGCATGCCTTCATACAATGTCTATCCTCCAGGCATATCAAGCCGACCTGCTGGGGGAAATTGATCAGAGCGGGGAAGCGTCCTTTGAGGCGATTCACGAATTGCGTAAAGCCACAGATTTAGCTCTCCGGGCCACCAAGGAGACGGCCAAATCCATCGGCCGTTCTATGGCAGCCCTGGTGGCCACGGAGAGGCACCTATGGTTGAATCTGTCTGATATCAAGGAACGTGATAAAAATACGCTCATGGACGCGCCGCTGTCTCCTGATGGCCTGTTCGGCGACGCAGTGTCAACAGTCGTCGACAGGTTTCAGGAGTCACGTAAACAAACGGCGGCGTTCTCTAAAGTCATTCCCCGCCGCGCTCATCCCCCCGAGGCTGCTGGGCGGGAGCAGCCTCGGCCGACAGCCAGCTCCTCAGCAGCATCCGCGCACAGAGCGCAGCAAAAAGCCAGTGTCGCCTCCCGTACTCCCCCACGCAGTGCCTGGGGACCGGGACGGGCGGCACAGGCGAAGCCTTCCGGAGGTAGGGCGGATCTGAGGACCGTCATTATCTCCCGGAAGGCTTCAAAGAAGAAGTCCTGACACTAGTGTCACAGGATTTCTTGAGGGCAGCCCCCTCCGGGAGGATTCGGATATCGGGTCCTCCTCGGTGCCCTCAGGGGACCGTTCTGCCAACCCTGCCACCAAGTGTGAGTCAGGGCGCAGCGGTCTCCACCGATCCTCCGAGGGGGGTCGGTCAGCACGTGATTCGCCTGTCTGCCGGTGCGCCGCGTCAGATGGACGAGCCAAGTGCTCAAAAAACACCAGAGACCAGTCTCGAGAGACTGGTTCCCTTAGTAGAATATTTGGAAGAGTGGAAAAATCTCCCGAATGTTTCGAAGTGGGTGCTGCTCATGATAGAACAGGGCTACAGAATTCAGTTCGGTTCACGACCGCCCAGGTTCAACGGGGTGCTTCCCACGGTGGTAACCCCAGAGCAGTCTCTGGTGATGGAGCAAGAAGTAACGACGCTTTTGCAAAAAGGGGCTATAGAAAGGGTTTCCCCTCCCAGCAAAATGTCGGGCTTTTACAGCCGCTACTTCATTGTTCCGAAGAAGGATGGAGGGTTGCGTCCGATCATAGATTTACGTGTGCTAAATCGATCCGTAAAGAAGCTGAAGTTCAAAATGCTTACACTCAGACAGATCATCCCTCAGATCAGGTCCGAGGACTGGTTTGTAGCGATAGATCTGAAAGACGCATACTTTCATGTATCCATCCATCCTTCACACAGGAAGTTCCTCAGGTTTGCTTTCGGGGGCGAAGCTTACCAATACAGGGTTCTTCCGTTCGGCCTATCCCTCTCACCCCGCACGTTCACGAAGTGCGTGGATGCAGCGCTGGCTCCGCTGAGACTCCAGGGCATCCGCGTGCTGAACTATATCGACGATTGGTTGATATTAGCTCAAACAGAACAATTGGCAGTTCAACATCGAGATGTTGTTCTGTCGCACATGAAGAGGCTTGGGCTGAGGCTCAACGCCAAAAAGAGTGTGTTGGTCCCGAGTCAGGTTGCAAACTACTTAGGTGTAATCTGGGATTCCACCACGATGCAGGCGCAGTTGTCCCCTGCTCGTGTGAATTCCATTCTCGGGGCCGTGAAAGGGGTGAAGTTAGGCCAGTCACTCACTGTAAAACAGTTTCAGAGACTGGTGGGTCTGATGGCAGCTGCGTCCAACGTTATTACTTTTGGCCTTCTGCACATGAGACCCCTACAGTGGTGGCTCAGGACCAAGGGGTTTTCCCCAAGGGGAAATCCTTTTTGCATGATCAAAGTCACGCGGCGATGCCTTCGTGCTCTGGTCATGTGGAAGAAGCCTTGGTTCCTAACCCAGGGACCCGTGCTGGGGACTTCTGGTCGTCGTGTAATGCTTACGACAGATGCTTCCCTCACGGGCTGGGGAGCGGTCATGAGTGGCCGCTCAGCTCAGGGTCTGTGGGAGGACCATCAGCGCTCCTGGCACATAAATCGGCTGGAGATGATGGCGGTGTTCCTTGCACTAAAACACTTCCTCCCCGACCTGAGAGACTGTCATGTGTTGGTCCGCACGGACAACACTACGGTGGTCTCGTATATCAACCATCAGGGGGGTTTGCGGTCTCGCCCATTATCAAAGTTGGCCAGCCGCATCCTCCTCTGGTCCCAGGGGAAGCTCCTCTCGCTGAGAGCAGCTTACATCCCCGGGCGGTTGAATGTGGGAGCGGACGCCCTGTCGAGGCAGGGCGCGAGACCGGGGGAATGGAAACTCCACACCGAGGTGGTGGAGTTGATATGGAAAACTTTCGGTCGAGCTCAAGTCGATCTCTTTGCCACAGAGGAGTCAGCTCAGTGCCCTCTGTGGTACTCACTTCAGCACCCAGCACCTCTAGGGCTGGATGCCATGCTACAGACGTGGCCGAGGCTACGTCTGTATGCATTCCCCCCAGTCTCAATGCTCCCGGGAGTTCTGGAAAAGGTTCGCCAGGAGAAGGTCGACCTAATATTGGTGGCCCCTTACTGGCCGACCAGAATATGGTTTTCAGACATAATGTCTCTACTGCACGGCTCTCCCTTGGAGCTTCCTCTCAGGCAGGATCTTCTGTCTCAAGTGGGCGGCACGATTCTCCATCCCCGCCCAGAAATGTGGAAACTGTGGGCCTGGCCCCTGAGGGGGCAAGGCTCATAGAAACTGGTCTCCCAACCGAGGTTGTGGAGACCATCCTTCATTCCAGAGCTCCCTCCACGAGGAAGTTGTACTTATACAAATGGAAAGTGTTCTCTCTGTGGTGTGAACAGCATAATTTGGACCCGGTCCATTCCTCAGTCTTAGACGTGCTTCGGTTCCTTCAGGAAAAGTTCTCGGAAGGTTTAACCCCTTCCACGCTGAAAGTATATGTGGCCGCTATTTCGGCTCATCATATCCCTGTAGGGGGCTCCTCGCTGGGTCGAGACCCCCTAGTAGTACGCTTCCTCCGTGGTGCACTCAGGTTGAGGCCTGTGGTGCGCACAAAGACCCCGACCTGGGACCTCACTATTGTGCTCCAAGGGCTGGCTGAGGCTCCCTTCGAGCCAATAGAAGAGGTGTCAGACAAGTTCCTGACACTCAAAACTATCTTTCTCTTGGCCGTCTCTTCTCTGAAGAGAATTGGTGATTTACAAGCGCTGTCAGTCGCTCCATCCTGTCTTGAGTTCGCGCCTGGTATGGTGAAAGCCTTTCTACATACCAGGCCGGGATATGTTCCAAAGGTTCCGACGAGGGTCCCAGGCCCCATTGTACTGGAGGCTTTCTGCCCGCCTCCTTTCACAAATGTGGATCAGGAAAGAAAGAATCTGCTTTGCCCTGTAAGAGCACTAGATGCGTATGTCCACAGAGCTGCCCTGTGGAGAAAAACAGAACAATTGTTTGTGTGTTATGGGTCCCCTAAGAAAGGGGGCCCAGCATCTAAACAGCGGATGAGCAAGTGGGTGGTCGAGGCCATCTCACTTGCGTATGAGACGGTGGGGCGCCCGTGTCCTTTGATGGTGCGGGCTCACTCCACGAGAGGTATGGCCGCGTCCAGAGCTCTTCTGTCTGGTGTCTCTATGGACGACATTTGCGGTGCGGCTGGATGGTCATCCCAGCACACCTTCATCAGATTTTATAATCTTCATCTTAATATCACTCCGGGGGCCAGGGTGCTACGAGATAGCAGCCAGGCACTTGGAGAGACGGCGTAGTTGGGATTGCGTTCCCATCACGTCATCCGACGTAGCGTCGATAGTTCCCACGAAAGGGAACGTCTCGGGTTACGAGTGTAACCCTTGTTCCCTGAGTAAGGGAACGAGACGCTACGTCACGTGGCCGTATCTCCCGCATACCTGGTGCGCTTGCTTCAGACAACCTACAGAAGCTGGCGTGCTTTGTGTTCAGGTGTGCTTTATAGCTTCCTGATCCGTGACGTCACCCGCCTCTGACGTCACGTCTTTTCATTGGTTGGATACAGAGGTGCTTCACGAACACAAAATACAGAGGGTTCCCATCACGTCATCCGACGTAGCGTCTCGTTCCCTTACTCAGGGAACAAGGGTTACACTCGTAACCCGAGACGTTTTGTTCTTATATCAGATCCAAGGTGAAAGTAGCAGCAGATTAAACCAATCAAAAGAAGGACAGGGAGAACATCTGATCAGGTAATGACAAACAAACACTAATGAAAAGTTCATTCAGTCAATAAAACTGGCTAAAACTGTAATATGTGTACATCACAGTGAGGGAGGGTGAGGACAATAGTCAAACAGCGATTTGAGATGAGCAGGTAAAAATAAAACATTTCTGATAGGGAAGACTTTTTGATATGACAAACTAAATGTACAATTTTCTATACTGTACACAATATACTAGGGAGATATTTGGTGTGTAACAGTGTCAGTCAGAGTCGTGTTAGACTTTTCGCACGGACAGCATAGTAAAAATTCCATCATAACCAATTATTACCAGTCATTTTCATTTTTATATTTTAATGATAAGACGTTTAATAGTTTCTTTTTTTTTTTATCATATTTTCATTTTTATTCATGATCTTACAGGATAAGCAAATGGGCCTAGGCTATGCATTTATTTAGGCCTATATTATGAAAAGAAAGTTGAACAAAGACTGCATCACTTTTCAGTTTTCCTCTTGAACAGTTGTCGCAGATCAAGAGTGAATGCGATCATCCCTTCCTCTTTACTACTTTACAGAATGAAATAAACATGAATGAACATCAGAAAATATGCTGCAAGATACAATTTGTAGAAATGTGAGTGTAGTACAGTCTATAGAAACTGTGTCTATTCCCCGAATAGTGAGGTTTAACAATAAAAATAAAGGATCTAGAAAAAACCTAATCGTGATCAAACCAGATTTTTGTAAAATTACTGAACAAAAACAATCTCTAAAACTAGGGCTACTAAACATTAGATCGCTGACACCTAAGGCAGTTATCATAAATGAAATTATCACGGATAATAGTCTTGATGTAATTTGCCTTACTGAAACATGGCTTAAAGCAAATGATTATTTTGGTCTTAATGAGTCTTGTCCTCCTGGCTACCGTTATAAAAATAAATGCCGCCTGATTGGCCGTGGCGGTGGTGTAGCAACAATCTATAGAGAGATACTTAATGTTACTCAGAGAACAAACTACAGGTTTAATTCATTTGAAATTCTTATGCTAAATGTTACACTCTCAGATATAAGTAAAAAGTCGCTACTATCTCTTGCTTTGGCTACCATTTATAGACCTCCAGGGCCTTATGCTGATTTCCTAAAAGAGTTTGCAGACTTTCTCTCAGACCTATTGGTCAACGTTGATAAAGCGCTGATTGTTGGAGATTTTAACATTCATGTAGACAATACAAATGATACGTTAGGGGCTGCGTTTACAGATTTACTAAACTCATTTGGGGTCGAACAAAACGTCACTGGACCCACTCACCGTCTTAATCATACTCTAGATTTAATTATATCACATGGAATAAATCCTACTGATATAGAAATTCTACCGCAAAGTGATGACGTCTCTGATCACTACCTTGTAACATGCGTACTGCATACTGATGATATTTGTCAAATTGCGCCACGATATCGACTAGGCAGAACAATTCTCCCGACAACTATAGATAAATTCACAAATAATCTGCCTGATCTGTCTCAGCTGCTCATCGTACCCAAACACGCAAATGATCTTGAGGAAATGACTAGCAGTATGTGCACCATTTTTACTAGTACATTAGATACTGTTGCACCGATGAGATTAAAAAAGGTTAGAGAGAAAAATACTGTTCCATGGTACAACAGTATTACTCGCGCTATGAAAAGAGAAACTCGTAATCTAGAACGCAAATGGAGACAAACTCGTTTAGAGGTCTTCAGAATCGCATGGAAAGACAGTTCATCCCGCTATAGAAAGACTCTAAAAGCAGCCAGGGCTGAGCATCTTCGCAAACTTATAGAGAATAACCAAAACAATCCACGGTTCTTATTTAGTACAGTAGCTAGATTAACAAATAAACAGATATCACCAGAACAAAATGTTTCATTACAGTTTAGTAGTGATGACTTTATGAATTTCTTTAATGAAAAAATCGAAAGTATCAGAAATAAAATTGTAAATGTACAACCTTTGACAGATTTTTATGATTCAGCCTCAATTATCGCCCCTCAAGAACAGTTGCAGTGCTTTACAACTATAGGACAGGAAGAGCTAAATAAACTTATTACTGCGTCTAAACCAACAACATGTTTATTAGATCCAATACCCACTAAACTACTGAAAGAACTGTTACCTGTAGCAGAAGAACCTCTTCTCAATATTATCAACTCGTCTTTATCTCTAGGTCACGTCCCACAATCGTTCAAGCTAGCAGTTATTAAGCCTCTCATTAAGAAACCACAATTAGATCCAAACATATTAGCAAATTACAGACCCATTTCAAATCTTCCATTTATGTCTAAAATACTAGAAAAAGTAGTGTCGGTCCAATTGTGCTCCTTCTTGCAAAAAAACTCTATCTATGAAAAATTCCAGTCAGGATTCAGGTCTCATCATAGCACAGAAACTGCGCTCGTTAAAATTACAAACGACTTGCTTCTAGCTTCTGACCAGGGCTGTGTCTCAATACTAGTGTTACTTGATCTCAGTGCTGCGTTTGACACTATAGATCATATAATACTCTTAGATCGACTACAATATTACACTGGTATTCAGGGACAGGCATTACGGTGGTTTAAGTCGTACCTATCAGACCGTCACAATTTTGTTTATATAAACGGGGAAAAATCTAAGATAACGATAGTAAACTATGGAGTGCCGCAAGGATCTGTGTTAGGCCCTCTGCTATTTTCAATTTACATGCTGCCACTCGGCAATATTATAAGAAAACATGGAATTAGTTTCCACTGCTATGCCGATGATACTCAGTTATATATTTCATCACGACCAGATGAAATCTCTAAATTATCCAAACTGACAGAGTGTGTTAAAGAATTAAAACACTGGATGACTAGTAATTTTCTTCTATTAAATTCAGATAAGACTGAAGTATTACTTATTGGACCAAAAACCTGTACACAGAATCTCTCAGACTACAATCTGCATTTAGAAGGATGTACTGTTACTCCATCCTCGACAGTTAAAGACCTAGGTGTTATATTAGACAGCAACTTGTCCTTTGAAAATCATATTTCATATGTTACAAAAACAGCCTTCTTTCACCTCAGAAACATTGCTAAAATACGGAATATGTTATCTATTTCTGATGCAGAAAAGTTAGTTCATGCTTTCATGACGTCTCGACTAGATTACTGTAATGCATTATTAGCTGGTTGTCCTGCTTCCTCAATAAACAAGCTACAATTAGTACAAAATGCAGCTGCTAGAGTTCTTACCAGGTCAAGAAAATATGATCATATAACACCAATCTTATCATCTCTACACTGGTTACCTATTAAGTTCCGTATCGATTATAAAGTATTGCTAATGACCTATAAAGCTCTAAATGGTTTAGCTCCTGTGTACTTAACCGATCTTCTATCGCCCTACAATCCTTCACGCTCTCTAAGGTCACAAAACTCTGGACTTCTGGTTGTACCTAGGATAGCTAAGTCCACTAAAGGAGGGAGAGCATTTTCACATTTGGCTCCTAAACTCTGGAATAGCCTTCCTGATAATGTTAGGGGCTCAGACTCGCTCACCCAGTTCAAATCTAGATTAAAGGCGCATCTCTTTAGCCAAGCATTCACATAATGCATCTCATACCAGATCAACTGCACATGACTATCTTTGCTTAAAGTTATGAACAGCAGCTACGCTAATTATTCTCCTTTTGCTTTTCTGTTTTACCCCGGGACACCCGCCCTGAGGTGACTAGAGAGTACATCAGCTTCAGTTTGGATCCAGCCTCTTAAGAAGACCTCAGATGACCATCACCTGTGAAGAGACGGCGCCAGCTCCTGCGAGGACTTCAGAAGACGCAATCATCTGGATCAACATTCACATTGCACAATCTCTATATCCTAATTTATTGTTAATGTAATTCATTTTCCAGGAGCTCTTTGCTTCTACCTTCAGTTAAACTGCTAACAGTGATTGTAATTAATTACCTAAAGTATATTATTTGCTAACTACATTCTTTAAATTGTAATGTTGACATCCATTTTCTGTAAAGCTGCTTTGAAATGATATGTATCGTGAAAAGCGCTATACAAATAAATTTGAATTGAATTGAATTGAATTGAATTGAATTGTTTATTTTGTTTGTTTATTTATGGATCCCATTAGTTGAAAGTCTGTGCAATCAGCTAGTCTTCCTGGGGTCCATTCTAAAATGTTACATTACAACAACAACAACATTTCAATCATCACAGTAAGTAAAATATTCACATATACACATTACATATATATATACATACATACACATACACACACTCATACATACATACAATCTGGTATCGGTCCATAACAGGATGAGACATAAATACAGTATGATTTATAGTTACATTAATCAATATAAGAACCTACATCAACACATAACACCTTAGACTACTTTTAAATGACAGCTTATTACAAAGCTGACGAACTTCAATGGGAATGTTATTCCAGATGACAATAGCTCTATACAGGATGGTTTTCTTCATAAAATTAGTTTTTGGATAGGGGGTCATTATATGACAATTGTTTGCCTTTCTGGTGTTATGATGTCATGGTGTCATTTTCATTGTCAATGTGTTATATATCATGGTGCTTAAAATAACTGTTATTCTCTGGTTTAAAGTGAGCCATGAAAGAGTAGAATACATCTGATCTCTACTTGTTTTAATTGAGCAGCCCAGAACAAGTCTTGCTGCTTTATTTTGCACAACTTGTATTTTTGTCAAGTCCTTTTTAGATGCAGAAGACCACACCTCAGTGCAATATGACATGTGACATAATATTAATGACTCTGTAACTATTTTTAAAGTGTCCTGATTCACATAATGACAACATTTTTTAGTTACTGCAATGCCACGTCCCATTCTGTTAACAATAGTATTTATGTGTTCTGTCCAAGAAAGACTACTATCAATAACCAAACCCAACAGTTTAGCCTTTTCTACTTGTTGTATTCTTTGCCTGGCTATATGTAACTTTAATTCCGATCCAAGCATCAATTTTTGTTTTGATCCAATAATCATACTTTTAGTTTTGGATATATTTAAGACTAATTTGTTTCCGCTAACCCACTCATACACCGAATCCAATTCTCTAGACAGAACATGATTAAGTTTGTCGCAGGAGTCTGCAGCATAGTAAACAGTTGAGTTATCTGCAAACATTGTCATGAATGCTTTTTTGACAGTTAAGGGCAAATCATTAATAAAAACAGAAAACAAAAGAGGACCCAAACAACTTCCTTGAGGTAAACCACATACTAAACCTTTATAATTAGATAAAGAACCATTATAAAAAACCCGCTGAGTTCTATGGGAAAGATAACTTTTCATCAGTGCGACAGCAGAAGGAGTGAATCCATAGCTCTTCAATTTCTCAATTAAAATATGGTGGTCTATTAGATCAAAAGCGGCACTGAAGTCCAACATGACCACTCCAACTAATTCAGAATTATCCATACTTCTAAGCCATCCATCAGTCATCTGTGTGAGAGCTGTACAGGTAGAATATGCCTTTCTATATGCATGCTGAAACATAGTCATCAAATTATTTTTCTGGAAATAATTACAAATTTGTGTATGAATAATATTTTCCATAACTTTACTGAGTGCAGACAGAATACTTATAGGTCTGCAGTTATGCCCATTATAAGATAATCAATGGTCTTTTATCAATGGAATAATTTTTCCTTCCTTCCACAGAGTGGGATAAATCCCACTCGCTATACACTGATTAAATATATGACACAATGGAACAGCAATATATTTGGCTGTTTTATTCAATACTAGGCTGTCCTAGTATTGAGTTAGTATTAATACTAAGTTGTCTGTGCCTGGACTACCATGTGTTGGAAGAGTCTTTATCAGGGCCATCACTTCTGCAGTTTGCACACAATTAAAAGTAAAGTTACACATTTTATCAGCCATGATTTCATTTCTTTTTTCTAAATCTTGTGTTTCAAAACCTTTTCTTAAATTACTAACTTTATTTGTAAAATAATTATTAAAATAGTCTGCAATATCTTTGGATTCTGTTATAAAACCTCCATCAGACTCTACAAAAGAAGGGGATGCATTTCTATTTCTTCCCATAATTTCATTTAGAATATTCCAAAGCTTTTTGCCATCATGTTTAACACTGTCAATTCTGTTTTTGTAGTACTCTTTCTTTTTCCTTTTATTCATTTTAGTAACTTGGTTCCTTAATTTACAATATTTTAATCTACAATACAGTATCTTACCGAAATCTGTATCACATCCTAATCAGTTCAATCAGTGCTGGAAACAATGTCACGTAACATAGAAAAGACATTCATTCACCATAAACTTGATAGTCAGCAGGAAAAATAACAAATCACACCATTTAAAACAAAACGAACTGGATTAGAAACTTAATTATTTAAGTATAAGTATTATAACTTTATTATTATAAAATGGACTTAAATTGGGTGCTTGCCTGTGTGTAATCAAACGCATCATTTTCATTTTATTCTGGAGACACACTGGAGCGCACTTACCACCAACTGGACAGAGGTGGGAATTACAGTTACAAGTTACATCAGCCTCAGTGTAATCTGTCAAAATGATGGATGGCCTTCAGATTTTTCCGTCACTGCAAAAAAAATTCCGTCAATGACGGAAAATTCTTGGTTAACGCGACCTCTGGGTTGAACCTAATGTTAGGGACCAGAGCGCAGACAACAGGGACACTTGCTTAAAGCCCGCACATCCTTATCCCAAGTTTATAGAAGTACAGACTAGAGCAAACTATGTGCTACACTTTCAGCAAAAATGGTTTCAGATGTTCCCATGGCTGCATTACAGTACCACATTAAAAGGGGTTTTATGCTTTTATTGTCAAAAAGTCCTCTCAAAGAAGACAATGCTCGCCTCTAAGATAGATCCTGCCTTTGTGAGTACTGGTTTTAAGAACTGGAAAAAGGCAGATTATACGCAATTTGCCCTTTTAAATTAACAACCTTAATTATTTGGGATCGCAACATTTTGCAGCATAAAACAAGGCATTTAATATGAATACAATTAAATGTAAATGAAACCCATGAATTGCTAGTTATTTTATTTAGAATTATGCATGCAAAGATGCAGAGGTGGAAGTAAGTCACACATGTGCAAGTCACAAGTAAATCTCAAGTCTTAACCTGCAATCAGTCATTTGCTTTATGTCAAGCAATTCAAGTCAAGTACAGCTTGGGTCAAACAAGTCACTGGCAAATCATACAAATGTTTGATGATTTAACTGCATTTATATATTAAAATAAGTTAAAACTACAGTAGTTATGGACTATGGGAGTTTTATTTGCAATTAGGGGTGTCGCAATATACCGGTATTGACGATAACCGTGATATTCAAAGCATGAAATATCGATATCGTGTTAATTTAGGGTGTGACGATTATACCGGTATTGGCGATAACCACGCTATTTAAAATGAATAGGACGCTTATGATATCATGACATGTAAATACTCCAGCACCAGTACCTGGCTGAGCTCTCAGATGGCAGTATTGCACATTAACGCTGACGCCTGTCAAACAAGAAGAAGACGCAGCGCGCAGCTATTCTGAGCGGGAGAATAAGAGGCTCTGTTCACACACCCAAAAAAAAGTAAATAAGCTCGACAGTATGGGAGTTTTTCGGCTCCTTAGACAGCCCAATCCGCAGGATTTGCCTAGCTACAGTCAGTGCGAAGGGTGGCAACACCATCAACCTCTTACCCACCTCCGTGTCCATCACCCTGCAGATTACTCCATTTTACAGAGAGTAAGTTGCGATTATTTTACTAGTCATGGAATGGGAAATGTTATATTAACCTGTTAACAGCGATTTTCTGTGATCACGTATTTAAATAAAGGGTGATCATTTTAAGTACCGCGTTTTCTTTATTCGTCTTACTCAGCGTGATGTATATGCATTTGATGTATATATATGCATTTGATGTATATACACGGGCATTTTTTGCCCCGACAATTTTTTGTCATTATATCATGTTATAAGATGTAGTTGTTTTACAATATCACATGAGCAAAAGTGCCGTTTTCCCCAAATCAGCACAAATGCAATGTTCCTTCAACTTGTTAAATGAACAATGTGAGTTAACTTACGTTTTAGACACAGTATTGTTAATATTTTGTTTTTTTCTTTATTTCGCCAACGAAAATTTCAAAATTATGAACATCAGAACAAAGCCCCATGCAACAGAAATGTTTTTGTTATACTGACTGAATCCGCGTGAAGCCCTGTATGCCTCCTTGAGAATCAAGTCTGATCAAGCAAAAATAGGAATCACAAAATGTACACATGTTGAATACTGAGAACGAACAGTACCAACATAACACAGGTTATAGCCAATTTAAAATTAGCACCCATGTAATGACTATATACCATATACTATTTTTTTTTTTTTTATGTTACAGCCTGGACTCCTGACATGTTGATGTAAAATTGTATAACATACCTTTAATCATGGCATACACAGCCTCCTTGGTATTTTTAGGTACCAAGACATCATGGGTCAACCACATGATACCAAATGAAGGATCCAGCAGAGCAGCTTTTAGGTATAGAGGGTCAGAAAAAAAACAATAATGGCCCATCACTTTCTCCATCTGCCATCTTCACATTAACAAAGATCCCTCTGAATCTTCTTTTGAGGGATGTTTGCAGGCTACAGATCAAACCGCCCAAGTAGCACACTTTCTCCTTTTGATTTACCAGGTGGTGATTAAGAGAAAGGACACAGGGAACCACAGCACTTATGGTCACATTTTTTTCATCCTTGTGTAAGATCTGTGGCTTCTGCAAAGGTTTGAAGGACTTATACAAGTTCCTGTATCTGATTCCACTCTCTAGCTGTGAATATAGTCTCTTTGGGTGTACTCTCACACTAGGCGCTCTGAACCGTGCCCGAGCGCATTTGACTCTCAAAGCTCGGTGCTCCGTCTCGGTTCAAGGCAACCGTGCCTAGTGTGAGTACACCCTTTGTGTCCCGCATTTTCAAGAAATGTACATAGTCTTTGGTGGCCACAGCTGAGCACTGCTTTCAGTTGCCTCAGTGTGGAATTCCAGCGTGTGGTAACAGAGTCAGGGATCCCACGCTGTCCAAACTCCTTTTCAAAATTCTCCCTGAAAGAGGTACTAGTGTGGAGTAAGGAACTCATTCTGGAAGTTTTGGCATGGGCCGTAATGATTAATTTTGTCTCTTTAAGGCCATCTCCTATGACCAACTGGAGAGTGTGAGCCAAACACTGGAGAAAGATTTTTCAACCATCTCTTGCTCCTCAACTGTGAGATCATTCCAAATGTCAGAATCATCAAGGTCATCTTCTCCATCTCCATGTCCTGGAAAACATGTGCTGTGATGTTTGCGCGTTATCACAGATGATGTGTTCAGTCTTTCTCCTGATCTGGTATTCTTCTCATATCTGCTCAAATTCCTCACAAATCCTCTCTCCAGTATGAGAACCTTTAAAGTGGTTGCATGCAAGCAACTGTGATTTTAACTGCAGACTGTGATCTTCAGTACTGAGCCAGTGTGCTGTGACTCCTAGAAAGCCTCTCATCCTACAATCCGACCATATATCTACTGTCATTGATACATTATCTGCCTTTGCTAGATCATTTCTTAACTTCAACTGTCTTTCTACCACTAGATCATCTAGCTTTGAAGTAATAGTTCTTCGACTAACGGGAGTATTTGTTGTCCATTACTGATAAAAAGTGAAGAAAACTTTAATGCTCAATGATAGATAAAAGCATGTTGCAGTTTATAATTAGGTCTGACAGTATTGAGTGTGTAATGGCTCTCTGCTGGGGATGGTTTAGCTGTAGTGTGGTATCCTTGGCTGCATTTACACTGCAAGTCTTAATGCACAGATCCGATCTTTTGACCATATCCGATTTTTTTTGGCCAGTGTGTTTACATTCACTTTAGATGTGACTGGTATCCAATATCTGTGTTTACATTACTTCCTGCCCCAAAATGATTGTCATTGATAGTTTTACATGCACATGATAGACCATCAGGTTTTGAATGGCTGTGCTATTAAAATTATTTATATATTTCATATCGAGTGGCCATGATTACCTGTCAGAATGGATAAGTTAACAGCTGTCAGTGTCATGGATGTATTGCAGCGCAAAATATGACTGAATGGATATAGACCGGAAAATAAAGGTAATTTGCGTTTAATATTTTATCTACAGTTATCAGTTTTAGAATTCAATTTTTTTAATGAATTCGAGCGAGCTGGGGAGAGAGAGAGAGAGAGAGAGAGAGAGAGAGAGTAGCTACAGTGAAGCTTTTGGCTTATAAGAAAAACAACAACATGGCACAGTCTCTTTTAAATTAACCAGGCAAAGGTGGAAATTCAGCTACTGAATGTAGGCTATGTGTATGTGCGCAATTTCTTTCTAGAAAAATAGATAACGTTAAACATATAAAGTTTCCACCTCAATAATAAAGCTGCAAATTTTTAGTGCGAGTGCATACAAGGACGTCTGCTTCACAATACAACATAAAAGCTACCTTTTAGTGAGCAAATGTGTCGCCCTCACCTTGTGGTGGCTTGGAATTCCAATGGGAATCGGATGTTTAGACATAGGTTGCATGTCCAGAGATCGGATATGTATCGGATTTAAAACCACAATTGGAAGTGGCTCAAATTGGATGCGAAAAAATCGGATCTCATGTGGATTTTTGTGTTTACACGTGTGCAACTAATTCCGATCTGTGTCAGATGTGAGCAAAAGATCGGATTTTTTGTGCCAAAAACGCAGCCCTTGATTCAATGAATTGGGAGATTGGAGGCTGATCGGAGTCAAATGTGGCCTTGGTGTGGAGGTATTCTTCATATCTAAACAAAGGGGAGAGAAACAAAAATGACTTGGGATAATGGCCTATTTCATTTATTCCTTGCATAGTTTATTATTACATAAAAAGCTGTAATATGAATCGACACATTGTGTTTTAATCATTTAAAGGTGCAATATGTAATATTTTTGCAGTAAAATATGTTTACTTGAGTACAATATCCCAAATGTTTCCAACTATTTGTAAATCGTGAGAAAATTGCTATTTTAACCATGGCTCCAGGACGTGTGAGGAGTCGCCTGTCAATTGCCTCATACCCGTGTTAACCCTCGGTTTCCGGTTTAATTTTGTAGAAACCATGGAAACACCAAATACACTTTAAAATATTACACATTTTAATAGACAAGGGAACAACTGTTTTGATATATTTGTGGACAGAAAACGAATTGTTGTTATATAGCTCAACATGTTTAGTCTTTTTGTTTAAATCAATTTTCTTGATGGCCAGATGATGTTACCACGCCCAAAATCAAATGCTTTAAAGAGAACGGTTATTTATCGTGCCATCAATCATTGGAATAATTGTCCATTGAATATACGTAAAATGAATGGCAAAGACTCTTTTAGGTACCACCTGAGAATGCACTACTTAAATCTGTGAGTAAGGAAAGGACATATTTATTTCATGAATGTAATATTGTAATTATTTATTCAGACTAATTTATGATGATGTGTATTGATGTATATAATGTTATAGTGCTATACTGTTTTCATATTAACATTGTTATGTGACTTCTTTTTGTTGTGGACCCCAGGAAGACTAGCTCGTTCACTTTGGTGACAGCTAATGGGGATCCTTTTTACAATAAACAATAAACATTTGAAGTGGATCAAAAAAGTTCAGCAAAGTTGTCCTAAGAAGAAGGTTTTAGGTCAACTTTGATTAAAGGTTTTGATCCGATTCAAATGTTGACTATATTATACAAAGTATAAGTAATAACACAGTGTATTGTTATTGACTGCAAAGTGTGTAATTTTTAGTATGGAATAAGCCAAAGGTACTGAGCATACAGTATATACTATTACCTGTAAAATAATATATTCATTTTATATTGCTTGTGTGTTCGGAAGACACTAGTAATTATTTTGTAATGTACTTAAATCACAAATAAAGTGTACTTATAACACAAATTAAGTACACTTTAATATCACCAATCAAGCATGTAATTAGTCCCTACACAGATATACTTAAAGTGTACTAAGGATGTACATGTACTAAGTGTACTAAGGATGATACTAAGGGGTACTTGGATGATCTTTGGCAAGCTGCGGATACCAAAAACATTTGAAAGACATTACCATGCTTTCAAATTGGAGGACCAGAAGGAGTGGATTCTGATGTAGCCAGGGGACGAGAAAGAATTTCATCCTCTTGACACATATGTGCAAGATGATACTAAGTACACTCAAAAAAAATTAAAGAAACACTTTTTAATCAGAGAATAGCATCAAATCAGTTAAGCTCCTGGGAAATTGATCTGGTCAGTTAAGCAGCACAGGGGGTTGTTAATCAGTTTCAGCTACTTTGGTGTTAATGAAATTAACAACAGGTTCACTAGATGGGCAACAATGAGACGACCCCCAAAACAGGAATGGTTTTACAGGTGGAGGCCACTGAATTTTTTTTTTTCCCTATTCATTTTTTCTGACTTGTTTTTCACTAATTTTGCATTTGGCTATGGTCAGTGTCTCTACTGGTAGCATGAGGCGATACCTGGACCCTACAGAGGTTGCACAGGCAGCCAAGCAGGCCACTGGTGTGAATGTCTCTGACCAAACAATCAGAAACAGACTTCATGAGGGTGGCCTGAGGGCCCGACGTCCTCTAGTGGGCCCTGTGCTCACTGCCTGGCACCATGGAGCTCGACTGGCATTTGCCATTGAACACCAGAATTGGCAAGTCTGTCACTGGCGCCCTGTGCTTGTCAGATGAGAGCAGGTTCACCCTGAGCATGTGACAGACGTGAAAGGGTCTGGAGAAGCCGTGGAGAACGTTAGGCTGCCTGTAACATTGTATTATTCCTGTATCATTCAGCATGACTGGTTTGGTGGTGGGTCAGTGATGGTCTGGGGAGGCATATCCATGGAGGGACTCACAGACCTCTACAGCCTAGACAATGGCACCCTGACTGCCATTAGGTATCGGGATGAAATCCTTGGACCCATTGTCAGACTCTACGTTGATGCAGTGGGTCCTAGGTTCCTCCTGGTGCACGACAATGCTCTGCCTCATGTGGCAAGAGTATGCAGGCAGTTCCTGAAGGATGACGGAATTGATACCATTGAATGACCCCCATGCTCGCCTGACCTACATCCAATAGAACACCTCTGTGACATTGTGTTTCGGTCCATCCGACGCCATCAGGTTGCACCTCAGACTGTCCAGACTGTCTCAGACTGTGTCAGCGATACCCTGGTTCAGATCTGGGAGGAAATACCTCAGGACACCATCCGTCGTCTCATTAGGAGCATGCCCAACGTTGTCAGGCATGCATCCAAGCACATGGGGGCCATACAAACTACTCAGTACCATTTTTAATTGCTGCAATGAAATTTCAGCAAAATGGACTAGCCTGCTGCATCATTTTTTCACTTTGATTTTCGGGGTGTCTTTGAATTCAGTCCTCTGTAGGTTGATAAATTTCATTTCCATCAAACGATCCTTTCATTCCTAACATATTACCCAGTCTATATCAGTACAGATATCCAGCAATGATATTTTTCAAGGTGTTCCTTTAATTTTTTTGAGCAGTGTATATTACATTATATCACAGTGTGCAGTCTTCTAGGTAATTATATTGTACTTCTGTGGTAGGTCTCTTATTTATTATTAATTCTTTGGAATATGAAATATTTGTTTTTTGTTTTTTTACAAAGCAAATTGATGGGAGACTCTGCTGGGTCTCACAGAAAGGATGGTGGAAAGACTTTTTCCTGTAATGAAACATCAGGTGACATTTATGAAGGAGCATAATAAGTTAAAAAAGTAAGTCTGTTGTTGTGAGGGACCCAGCAGTCAAAAATAGTAGGACATAGAAGAAGAAAAAAACAAGATTCCCAAAAAATATATCTTTTAATGAATCAAAGAAAGCACTTACAAAATTAAAGGGAAAAATCAAAATTCCCAAAAGAAATCAAATCAACTGACTTAGGCCTATAAAGCAGGTCAACAAAACAAAACTGAACTCAAATAACTGAAGCCATGACGAACACTGAACTGACCCAACTATTGAAACAATGAAGACACATTTATACAACTGGACTAGTCCACAGCACGTTTGAGCTTCCGGAGGAGGTTTGATCTCGCGCATGCTCAAACGTGCTGTGTAATACACGATAATTAGGTTTGCTCTCACGCAGGTTTGGTTTAGCTTCTGCTTATGTTCACTGATTAATGTTTACATGCAAGTAAATGCCTATTAAATCTGTTCGGCATAACAAGCGATTGATTCTCTTCAGAAAATTTGGACTAAACCACTCGATTCATATGGATTAGTTTTCCGATCTCTTTATGAAGTTTTTGAAGCGTCAAATTGGAAGTTACAAAAGCAGTCAATGGAAGGAAATCTGACAGCATTCTGTCATTAAAAATATCTTAATTTGTCTTTCGAAGATGAATGTAAGTCTTACGGGTATGGAACGACACGAGGATGAGTAATTAATGACAGAATTTTCATTTTGGGGTGAACTTTTTAAATTTTGAACATTGTTGTTAAATATAAAACAAATTTATGCTAAGCTTAAAATCCGTATTAGGGCCTGAGCAGTCGAACACCAATGGTGTGAGGACCCTATTGTAATTGCTCGGCCAATTATTCTTCTTCTCCAAAATGAATCACATTTTTTAGGGCCTAAACGTGCTCGAAACTCATGAAACTTTGCACATGCGTCAGAAGTGGTGAAAATTTACATCTGATATGGGTTTCAGAATTAGATGTGGCAAAATGGCTCGATAGCGACACCTACAAAATTTCAATTAAGTGCCCTTCGTGCTACATTTCACTTGAAATTCGGTAGGCAGATGTAACAGCCCAAAACCTACAAAAAAGCCTGGGTGCAAAATCTGTAAACCCAACAGGAAGTGAGATATTTTGAATCTTCTCTGCAAAATTTGGGCAGTTTTTGCCATTTCCAGACGTTGTACTTTAACAAACTCCTCCTAGAGCTTTAATCAGATCAACATCATATTTGGTCAGTCTAATCTAAAGGCCTTTACAATGTTAAATTGTGAAGATCTAGAGTTTTCACTGAAGGGCGAGTCCGTGGCTGCCTGACAAAATTCAATGTCCGATCTGCCCCAAACTTCACACGTTTTATTAGAGTCCTGGCCTGAAGACATCTACATGGCAATATTCAGTTACAGTCATAGCGCCACCGGCCGACAACAGGAAATTACATGTTTTACACTGTGATTAACTCCTCATAGAGATTTAACCAGAACAACATCATCATATGGTCAGTCTAATCTTAAGGCTTTAGCCATGTTAAATTGCAAAGATCTAGAGTTTTCGTGGTGGCCTGACAAATTCTTATGTTTCACCATGAAAGAGGAAGCTGTTGTAACTCAGGCATACAATGTCCGATCTGCCCCAAACATTACATGTGTGATAAGAGTCCTGGTCTAAAGACATCTACATGCCAATATTCAGTTAGTCATAGCGCCATCTGCTGGCAACAGGAAATGGTATGCATTACACTTTAATTCACTCCCAGAAACACATTTCAATATGCCACAAAGTACCAAACATACTAGAAACATGTTAACCCTTAAATGCATGACTGTTTCGCCAATCATTCTTACATATTCAGGTCTTTATCGACCCGGATCTATATCTAACACGGATGGATCTCTACCTGTCGTGATAATATAAAACTCCTCTGATATAGAGTAACAATTACAGAAGAATAAAATAAAGCATATTTTGTTACCTGTTGGAGCTTGAAAGGGCTCAGTTTGAGCAGATGTTTTATGCCATCATCACTGTCCTCGTCAGAGCTCATTTCCCAGTAAATTCAGCAAATAATGGGCTAGTTTTATGTTTGAGGTCACGAATATGAGCCCATTCACGATCTCAAACGTATTCTCAAAACTATATAATTTTCAACATCTTCAAAATCAATATTTCGATCGCTAACAGCTTCACCAGATCCATCCAGTGACAGTTACAATCATATTTGATTGAGTTTAGTACTTGCTCTGCAGTAAATCGCTGAGCCATTTCATGTTTTTCTTATTATTTCGTTTTCTGTCTGAATGAGTCATCACTTCAGCATTGTGTATCAGACATTGTCACCTTGTGGAATAAAAGTGAATTGCACTTATTCCTTCATCTAAGGTTCAATTATTGTTGTGAAGAAAAAATATATGTACACTCATACACACCTCGGGTCGTTAGCGACCCTATACAGTTTTTACAAAAAAATGGATACAAAAATAGGCATTCTTTTATAATTTTATGATTTTTTTCTTGTTATATTCTTTATAATGAATTGATTGAGGAATACTAAGAAGGTTGATGTCTAACTTTAAAAAATGAATGAGGAGGAGGGTAGTGAATGATGTCCCGGGTCACTAAAGACCCGAGGTATGCATTTAAGGGTTAAATCATGCAACACTTGGCTAAAGCCGGGGATACACCTAACGATTAGCTGAAACATTCTAAGATTGAACTGAACACACATACCGATTGTTTCCTTCGACGGGAGCCGATTTATATACTCACACGGAATTTGAACACCGACTGTAATCGCAGACTGAACGCAACTGGCTCTGACTGGACGCGTTTGAGCGCGATCAGTCATAAGTATCAATTTACATTCATAATCGGCCTTACAATCGTTAAGTGTGTGCGCGGCTTAAGTGCTAATGTTTGCGATTAACGCCACGAAACAGGAAGTTGTAGTAACACAGGCAAACAATGTCCGATCTGCTCCAAACTTCACATGTTTGATAATAGTCCTGGCCTGAAGACATCTACATGGCAATATTCAGTTACGGTCAAAGCACCACCTGTTGGCAGCAGGAAGTGTGGCACTTTGAAATGACTTGGTCATAATTCTCCTGTATTTACTCGCTTACATGCATGTCGCCCACTGTTCACTGTTTTCTACATGGCAATATTCAGTTACGGTCAAAGCGCCACCTGTTGGCAGCAGGAAGTGTGGCACTTTGAAATTACTTGGTCATAATTCTCCTGTATTTACTCGCTTACATGCATGTCGCCCACTGATCACTGTTTTCCTGATGCTAACGGGTGGCGGTGAGCCTGGGTGTGAGGGCCCTTTCAACGCTGCTTGCAGCTTTAATCTTAATTTATATTTCATTTTTCTTCAAACAGCCTGGAAACTGAAGTGCCTCATATATCTTATGTATCATTGTTTTGAAGTCCAAACAGACTGTATTGTGGCAATTAAAATGAATATCCTGTATAAAAGACTTCACAATTGTACTCATGTTTACAGACAAGAACCCTGTGACTCATTTGTTGCCCATCCTTGGCCAGCAGTATACAACCTGCCTGTCTTTCCCCCTGAATTGAAAGCAGATATGCAGAGGAAGGATCCTGGCTTTAAGAAGGACAAGTCTCACATCCGTGTATTACTGATTAAAGTGTTTGACAACATCACCAAGCACACCTGCTACAGTAATGTATTTCCTTGTGTTTTATAACAGGTAAATGTTTGGGGTATGATAAGACAGGTAGCTCACGAGACAAGACAAGACACAAGTTTGAGTTCACGAGAACTCGAGATTTTTACACAGTATTTTTTTTTTTAAGAAATCCTCAATGATGAAATACATGACTAGAAAAATAGTCTGCAGGTGCATTTGAAATGTTTTAACTAATCTCTTGTAATGAATGTCATTTCAGTTCTACTTTCTGAGTATGAATTATCATATGCAGTAAAAGACAACAGTACTCAATTACTGTAAAAGGTTTTGCCATAAACTCATTTGACTGGCTTCTCTCTTGTATGATTTCATATAAATCTCTTCAGACCTTAGAACTGTACATGATTTATGAGCTTCTACAGCTTTTGACCTCCTAACTGAACTCCTTTCCACAAATTGATCATAGAAATAAAAAAAAGTATAAATAGAAATTAATAACAGTTTTCTCTTAATCTTAAGTGCAAGCAATAAGTGCAACCATAATCAAACTACCTTCTCAATATTCAAAGTGAAAATGAAGAGTTCATTTGCAAAAACCAATAAAAGCCACATTTAAAAAAAAAAAATGAACTGACTGCTGTGCGTTATTCTCCACATATAGCACATTCTGAACCCTAAATACATTTTGTCAAAAAAGCCGTATTGTCCACTGTCAAGGCATCGCGAGTTCACGTTTTACAGCAGAAAACGACAAGCTCCCTTGTTTTTGTGTACAGAAACCATAAACTGTAAAAAAAAAAAAAAAAAAAAAACTTCACTCTCTTCTCTGTAGTAACTGAAGCTGCCAGTGTGTCTATATGGCACTGACATCTTTAGTCTTGAGTTTGCACATAGTAAACTTGAAACCTGAGTCTGCGCAGTAGTGAGCACGAAGTGGAGCCGTGATATCACGGTCCCACCCAAACTCAGAACAACTCATTATTTCGGTGTGAAATAAACAGTTATGGAAATGTAGAAATTAATGTTAAAGCCCCAGTAGTCACCTCTCGAAGATCCAGAAAAAAGTCATTTGGCACCTCAGTGACTACTTCACTCAGAGAAGCTGTCAATCACAGCTGTCAATCATGATGTCTCACCCCTGTTTTTATAGCATCAAATAACTAACTAAAACCAAACCTATTTAAAGAACGAACACTTGAATTCACTCCAGCATGATAAAATCTGCCTAATATGACAGAAATTGTCTTTGGAAAAAATATATATATATATATATATATTTGAAGTGTAATTTAATTGTTTAGTTTGTCTCACATCCCACTGGAACACATGGAGAGGGCGGGGTTTATGACCTATACTGCATCCAGCCACCTGGGGGCGATCGAGATGCTTTGGCTTCACTTTTCAGGACTTGTGTGTCTGTTTTAGCGAATCAGCATGCAGTATTTGTGATATGGTGATTAAGTTCTCAAAGTTATTATACTGTTAATAGTATTTTTCTAATATTGTAAAATAGTATTTAATTCATTATATGTGTTTTGAGAAGTAAAGTCTGTTTTGTGCATTTCCTAAATTAATTGTTTTCATTTGGCATGCCTGCGTCATGACGTCATCGCACGATAGTTTGGTGCGCGCCTGTGATGTGCTTCATTCGTTGCAAATGAAGAGACGAGAAGCCATCACAGCAGACTCTTATCTTCTTTTATTTTACTTCTGTCCAGGAGTATTACATATTCAGGTCAGATGACAAGGCTTCTAGTCACTTCAAAAAGACATGCTAGCTGAGGGGAGTTGCGTCAAAGCTGACTAAATGTGATCGAGGATTTACAATTTTGACTCCTGCAAGTCTTTTTACACCATACACGTCTTACATACTGAACCCATAGTTGTCCTTTTGCATTTGTGTGTGTGCGCATGCATGTGTATGTGTATGTGTGTGCCACTGCCGATCTGTCAGTCTGTGTGTGCGTTTGTGTGCACACGAGTGTTTGAGTGTGTTTTAAATGCAATTACAAAGGAATTACTTGGTTTTGTTTAACTCAGAAACATCAAATGTGGAATTATCTGCTTTTGTCAAAAAATGACTGTTGGAGTTATCTGCTTTTGCTAAGAAACAACCTTTTAATATATATATAAAAAATGCTGCATGAAATGACAATGAGGTTTTGAACAGACTTGGCGAAGAACATGGAAACATCTCTAAATGAAATGGCCCCAAACATCATCAGGAGTGCAAAAGAAGGAAGTCAAAAAAAAAAAAAAAAAAACCTACGCCAATCTCATTGGACCAGTATAGGAAACCACAGAAGGTAACTACACCATATATTTTTCTTCATCAAACCTATCTGTTCCATGCCCAGTGTAAAGTTGGATTGTCTGCATTGTCAATATAAAGAGTGTAGCACTTATAAATTGTATGAGTGAAAACATTAAAATAATGTTAGTATTAAAGGAATAGTTTACCCAAAAATGAAAATTCATTTTACTGACCTCTTGTCATTTCAAATCTGTATGACTTTCATCTTCAGAACACAAAAGAAGATATTTTGAAGAAGGATGGTAACGGAACAACGACGGTGTCCATTGACCTGCATTGGTTTTGTGTCCATACAATAAAAGTGAATGGGTACCAGCATTATTCGGTTACCAACATTCTTCAAAATATCTTTGTGTGTGTGTTATGCTGAAGAAAGAAAGCCATATAGGTTTGAAATGACAAGAGAGTGAGTGAATGATGACAGAATTTTCTTTTTTGGGTAAACTATTCCTTTAATTAGTTTCTGTGCCTGATGTACACTAATTTGTTGTTAAGAATGCTGCACTAATTTTATTGTCAGCACTATTCAAAGAAAATGCCAGCTTCCTCTACTGTGTAGATAGTGTAAGTATAGAGTCTTCTGTAGTTACATTAACATTTGAGGCACTTGACTTGACTTGAATTAAAGGAACTGTTCATGCAAATATAAAAATATTACTCAACTTTATGCCAAATTTTTAACAGATTTTCAATAAAATTTACCTTAAAATTTACTCACTCTCTTCCTTAGTCACAAGCTTTGTAATGCCATTGAATATCACCCCAATTTTGAAACTCCAAAAAGCGCATCAATCATGAAAGAAATCTATACAACTCCGGGGGTTAAAGGGATAGTTCACCCAAAAATGAAAATTTGATGTTTATCTGCTTGCCCCCAGGGCATCCAAGATGTAGGTGACCTGTCCTGAAACGGGAAACGGACAATGTCAAACATTTTCTCCAGGAGTACAGAGATGATGGACTCCCATCAGCTCAAACAGATGCAAGAGAAATTGCTGAAAAGATGCAGATAGACATGACCTTTCCCGTTGTGCGACAACGGAGAACAACACGCATGTTTCTTTATGAGGGAAAAGAGGAGGCTCAGTTCACACAAGAGGAACACTTCAAGCAAGATTTTTTTCTTCCTCTGCTTGATACAGCACTTACTAGTGTTAGTGAGAGGTTCACACAAATTGACTACTTTTTTGCTCTATTCGGATTTCTATATTCGATGGATAACATGAAAAAGGCAGTGCAAGAGGGCACTCTTGATGAATCATGTAAGAAACTGGAACAGACACTGGGAGACATTGACATTCAGGACATGATTCTTGAAGTGAGAGCAGCTGTTCATGTTTTTCCAGATCACATCTCTACACCTGCAGAGATGTTAGATTATATCTACAAGGAGAATCTCTTGGAGCTTTATGGTAATTTAAGCATTGCCTTGCGTTTACTGTTGACATTGCCTATCACTGTTGCCTCAGGAGAGAGAAGCTTCTCCACTTTGAAGCAGATTAAAACTTATCTGCGGTCCACAATGTCCCAGGAACAACTGAATGGCTTAGCAATGATTTCTATTGAGCAGAGAATCAGAAGATCCCTAAACATGGAGGATATAATTAAGGATTTTGCTGAAGCAAAAACCAGAAAGGTTCATTTCAGCTGAAAGGACTAGATTTTTGAATATGCAAGACAATGGACAAAAAGAAGAATCTTGCTCAAGGTAAAACCAAGACCTTCCATTTCTTATTAAGGATTCTGTTGAATCTTATAAAAGGATAATTTTGAATTGAAAGACAATGGACAATGGATTTTATTTTTTTTAAATCAAGATTTGTTATGTCTTATACTAAACTGTAGACAATTTTGTTTGCTGTTATACAGTTCAGAGTAAAATAAATCAAAGTAATGTAAAGTTTTTATGTCTCTATTCTATTCTATACACTCAATATTACTGTTCAAAGGAAACTCTTAGGCAATGTTGGGGCGTGGGGGGCCCCAAGTCCTGACTTTGCTTAGGGCCCCCAAAATGGTAAACATGCCACTGGTTGTCAAAAGCAAGAGTGTTCACAGTCTGTGATGTAAAAAATGGCTTCTGGCATGTCCAATTGGATGACCCATCAAGCTATCTCACCACGTTTGCAACAATACCGGTGGTTGAGAATGCCTATGGGAATAAGCTCGGCACCTGAGGTTTTCCAGAGAATGCTGAACCAGGCATTAAAAGATCTTCAAGGCGTACACATAATCACAGACGACGTGCTAATAACAGGAAGGTGAAACACTGGAAATGGCAAGTAAGGACCATGATAGAAAACTGAGATTGTTTCTAGACAGATGCAGAGACAGAAATATCAAGCTGAACACAGACAAATTCAGACTCAGACAAAGTAAAATGCCATATATTGGACATCTGCTCACATCTGAAGGCTTAAAAGTAGATCCAGAGAAAGTACGGGCCATAAATGAGATGGCAAGACCGAGTGACGTGAAAGGGGTACAGAGAATTCTAGGCATGGTGAATTATCTGTCTAGATTTTGCAGACATCTTTCAGATCACTGTGAGTGCTCAGACAGCGGACACACAAGGATAGTTTGTGGGACTGGTCTGAGGTGCACGAACAAGCCTTTCAGAGTATAAAAGACCTCATAACCAGGGCACCTGTACTGCGTTACTACAGCTTCAAAGAACAGTTAGTTCTACAGTGTGATGCATCGGACACAGGCCTTGGTGCAGCATTGTTGCAGAGTGGAGAACCTGTTGCTTTTGGTAGCCGTGCGTTATCACTAACTGAGTGGGGTTATGCCCAAATAGAAAAAAGAGTGCCTAGCCATAGTGTACGGCATGCAGAAATTCCATCAATACGCTTATGGACGGAAAGTGATCATACAATCGGACCACAAGCCTCTTGAGAGTATTGTTAAAAAGCCATTGCTGAGTGCACCCAAGAGACTTCAAAGGATGTCAGAGGTGTCAAGTAACGAAGTACAAATACTTCGTTACCTTACTTAAGTAGAAATTTCGGGTATCTATACTTTACTGGAGTAATTATTTTTCAGACGACTTTTTACTTCTACTCCTTACATTTTCACGCAATTATCTGTACTTTCTACTCCTTACATTTTAAAAATAGCCTCGTTACTCCTATTTCATTTCGGCTTGTTTTCATTCCGGCTTAAAAAAAAACAACAACTATCCAGATAAATCGCGCCATCTGGATAGAGTGAATTTGATTGTGGTTGGATGAGAATAAACATATACAATTCTGACACCCTATTGGGTTGTACGCGATCCAGCGCACCTGCACGTCACAAATCACGTCAAATCACAAATCACATCACTCCAGCAAGGACGACAGTGTTGGGGGTCGTTACTCAAAAAATATTATTTCTTAAAAGTTATTATTTCTCTACTACTGGCTCATTTAGGCTATCAAACGGGTGCTTTCTCTTCGTCCTCCGCAAATTAAGCTAGGTAGTTCGGTAGAGAGACGTTTGAATAAATTAGCGTATACACCGGTTTTTAAACTTTTTTTAGCGCGACCCTTTTTATTTATGTGACCCATAGTCATAGACAACCATGTAGCTAAACAAGCCAAAACGAATTAATATAAAACGAAACTGAAGGTAAACCTGCGTTGCTCTCATGGTGGTTAACGTTACCTCTCTCTTTCGGTGAAGTGGAGCAGTGCTCTTGCTGAATGGCACGGATTGCACTACGGACTATTGTACATTTGATATGTTTTTTTTTTTAAACTGTATTTTATTTTTTATAACGAACAAGCTGCGATGTCACGTTTCCAGTGCTTTGTTGTGAGCGCGTGAGGCGCGGGCGCGATCAAACAGCTGTATTTGCAGGGGACTTGCCTCATCGTCATGGCAACGGTTCGTGGCCAGGTCAGATTACGTCAGGCCCTGCGTTCCATTCGGAAGGGCTCATCCCTGTGCCCTAATCCCTTCAAAGTGTTTACCCTCCAGAGTGAGAGCTTCGAAGGGATGAAGGGTGTAGGAGTTAAATTACTCCTTTTTTGGAACGCACTTCTGCGTCATCTTAACGAGACAATCAAGGAGGATAGATTGCGCAAGCTGCGCCCTTTGTTTAACGTTAGTTTATTTATTTATTTTTGGTTTATCGAACCATAATGTATATTGTGTCTATGTATTTGAAACATTTTAATGAACTGATAAAGGGAGCTGTAAAGTATTTTTGTTGAAGTACAATGTCATTTTGATCATATTAATGTACTAAATCTAACTTGTATAAATATTACAGTAGTATAGAAAAATACTATACATACATTTATAGGTAAAATCGAACTCCGAGCCTCCTGTACCTATTCTGTGACGTCAAACAACTTCCCTGTGCAAAGGATTATGGGGGCCCGAAGTGTCCATCAGTTATACCCTTCGAAATCCTTCATTCTGAAGGGCCCATTAAAGTGGCCAGTTTTGAGCACTTCGGTTTGGAACAACCCTTCAATATGGCGGCCATGATTGTTTTCACTCCGAAGTGCTCTTCAGAGGGCGATATATCCCGTTTGGAACGCACCAAGAGTTTGTTGCCGTTTGTTGGATGCTCAGACGACCAAACAAACGCAGATTAAACATGTTCAGTCTGGTAAAAACAGACTCCAACCAACGGCAACAGGGTTATCACACCTATCCAACAAACTCCAACAGACGAGTGCGGTGTGAACTGAAACAGCTGAAAATTACCCGCATTTGGCAGGTTGGCGGGTGTTAATGTCAAGCCCTGATTGTTACTAAGCCTACCCTGGGTACACCAAAACTACCCACATTTTTCTTGTCCGTTGCCCTCACAGATTCCTGCAGTTAAGCTTGGATGTACATTTACATTCCAATAAAGGTTATTGATGACATTTTGAGGAGGTGGAGTGCACAATAGGCTCCTGTGGCGCGGCCTAAGCTTTTGTCCTTAATGGCATTTTTTCCCCTACATTACTTTTACTTTTATACTTTAAGTAGTTTTGAAACCAGTACTTTTACACTTTTACTTGAGTAAAAAGCTTGAGTTGATACTTCAACTTCTACAGAAGTATTTTTAAACCCTAGTATCTATACTTCTACTTGAGTATTGAATGTGAATACTTTTGACACCAGTGAAGGATGTTAATGAGACTCCAGAAATATGATTTCATCATTAACTATGTTCCAGGAAAAGAGATGCTGTTGGCAGATGCACTGAGTCGGGCATACCTGGAGGACATTGCACAGGAAGGATCTGTGGAGAAAGAGATAGAAAGTGTGAACATGATTCAGTATCTCCCAATATCTGAAGAGAGACTCAAAGTAATCAGAGGTGAGACAGCAAAAGATGACACACTCCAGAAACATACCAAGCAAAATAGCTCACTACTACTCAATCCAGGATGAGCTAATGGTGCAGGATGGTATTGTGTTCAAAGGTGAAAGAGCTGTGATACCAGATGTACTCCGAAGCGACATGATACACAGAGTTCACTCTGCACACCTTGGTATTGAAGGATGCTTGAGTAGAGCAAGGGTATGCCTCTATTGGCCTGGAATGAATGTAAAGATAAAGAGATTGAAAAGTGTGATATGTGTAGATCACTAGAAACAAAACAACAGAAAGAGTCACTTTGCCCACACTAACTTCCTGAAAGACCATGGTCCAAGGTGGGCACAGATCTGTTTGTATTCAGCAAATTCTCAAAATTATGTTTGTATTCAGCAATTTCTGATGCAGAGAGCCAAAATGTCAGACAAGATCCATACCTTCCGATATTACATCACAGAAACACTCCCTCGCAGGGTCTGAATGCAAGCCCTGCTCAGAGATTGTTAAGCAGGAGGACATGCACGCTCCTCCCAACACACAGCAATCTGTTGAAGCCAAAAGTAGTAGACACCACACAAGGACTGAGACTAAATCAAAGACGACAGGAAATGTACTACAACAGACACACAAAAGACATGAACATCCTGAAATCAGGTGACCAAGTGAGAGTACAACCAACACAGGCACAAAAGGTTTGGCAAAAAGCAACAGTTCTGGAACCAGTTAACAAACAATCATACAGGGTTGAACTGGAGGTGTTCTGTGGTGGTGTTCTGAGGAGGAACAGAAGGTACCTCAGACACACTGTCCATCAAGGTCAGGTCACGAAACAAGAACAGTTTGTGGAGAACAACAGACAAAAGGAGCATTGTGATCTGCCTAATGGTGAAACCAAACCTACTGTCACAACCAGAGCAGGTCGGATTAGTGTCAAACCACAGTATTTGAAGCACTATGTTACTTAGTTAAACATGGACTGATTCTTACAGCCTCACCTTTTGATATAAGAACTGATGTGTTTTGCAGGCTGAGAAAAGAAAGGAAAAAAAAGAGGGGAGGGGGAGAAAGGAAATTGTTTTGAAATGTTTAGACAGTCCACTGTGTTCAGATATAGAGATAAATATGCATTGTTGCACTTGAGAAAGAAAAAAAAGGAAGGATGTAACAATGTAATTGTTATTTGACTTATGTTGAAGCATGGATGTATGTTGTACGTTGCACTTTAAGATGTGAATTCAGTTCAGTAAACACAGAGTCACGGAAGAGTTATTCATTCACTTTAGCGAAAGAATAAAAGTGAAACAGACGTGACAGAAAGCCATATGCTTTGGCTGCTTGTCCTAAAGAACACTCCTGTCAACACAATTAAACTACATTATTTGCCCTAAATTATGAACAATCTTTATTTAAAAAAAAACAAAAAAAACATCAAATTACAAATAAGTGAATTGAATGTTTAATGAACAGTAATAGTTCATTATAATTTCATTCTTTTTGCATTTTATATATAAAACACTGTTTTTACATCATGCAATTTATTTTCAAGTTATCCCAAGATAACCACATAATGCTAAAGTGAAAAAATAAAAAGTAACAGCAAAAATATAAAATGACTGAATCACTGTGATAAGCAAAAGTAAAATAAATTCTGCTTTTGATATACACACAACTGCAACCTGGCAAGAGATTTGTGCCAGAATGGTGCAAAAGTGCAAACTAAAACTCTGGAAACACATTTATAAGTACAGATCAGCGAAAGAAATAGGAGAAAACGGTTAGCAAAACATGCACTGTATTAAAAACAAAGCCAAACATTGTGCCTGTGATTTATTTATTTTTTCAGTTTCAAAGATATTTTATTCAGTTTCAATTTATATTTTCATTAGTTTTTTTTTTTTTTTTTTTTTAAATGTTACATTAATTTTTATTGGGACAAAGGTCATTTCATATAATAAAAGTATAATAAAGTAATTAAAAAAAAAATTAAAAGACTGAATAAATGAGTTCATATCTTCCTTACACTGAGTGCATTTGTTGTGTCTGGGAGGAATGTAACACTCGTGTTCCCTCCTCAGAGAAAGCTCTTTCAAAAACACATCTTAGAGAAAGCTTAACATTGCTATTAAAATCCTTCCCTATGAAAACATATAGAATGGGGTTCAGGCAGCTGTTGACATATGCCAAAGAAATGGCCAATGGATACACTACCGAAGCCTTAAAGAAACTTGATGTCTCCTCGTCATTATCAAATATGATTATCAAATGCACAATGTGATATGGCAACCAACACAGAAAAAAGGCCACAATAATAGCCAACATGATGCGAAACGCTCGTCCAGAGTTAAAATGACTCCTGCCTAACTTGTGTGTGATGAATCCATAGCATGTTGTGATACATATGAGAGGAATCAAAAAACCAAACACAAATGTGATGATGCTTAACCTTCTATACGTTTCCTCTTTTTCAAATTCATAATCCAGGCAGTAGCTTATGCCATCTGTGGATTTCTCTTTTATCGTCAGAAAAGGCAGACTAAGAATTAAAGCCAGAACCCAGGCTGCTACAGAGGACAGTTGTGCAATTAAAAGGCTGCGATGATTTTTAGCCCAAACCGGGGTAATCACCTGAGTAAACCGATCCAGACTAATCAAGCTCAGGGTGAAAACACTGGCAAACATGGTGATGTGCATAATGAAGGGGACAATCTGGCTTATGAAGACAGATTCATTCAGCCCGTTTTCTTCAAGAAAGCTTTCTGCCACAAAGTAAAGAGTGGAAAGGCAACAAAAGAGGTCAGCGATTGCTAGATTGAGAAACCCTACTGTATTAACAGTCCTCTTCATCTTCATTCCAGCAACATACACAACAAAGCTATTTCCAGGAACACCAAGGATCAAGGTCAGGTAGAAGAAGACCTGAGAACTCACTCTCATAGATTTCCACAGATTATCAATAGGAGAATCCAGACATTTGGTTTTATTTTGGTTATTGAAATAACCAATGTGGGAATCGTTATAATCTGTAAACGTCTGGTTCATTTTGCTTGAGTTGATGCTGTCCATAGTGCTCTGTTTGTCCTGTAAATATCACATATTATCAGTGTCAAACATTTATTGAATTTATTCAATCATTTAGCAGATTCTTTTCTCCAAAGCAACTTATCAATAAGGAAAATAAGCAGTTGACAGTCAACAATATTCAATATTATTAAACAATGAAATGAAATTTATATTTAAACAACTACTCAGTACATTTAATTCAAAACATTAACTATGCAGTCACATGTATGTCAATGTTAATGTGGTTTGAATCATACTCAAGTTTTACATATTAAATACAAAACTTGTTCTCACCTCACCAGCTGCTCTGTACTTGCTAGTGATTCTTACCCAGCTTACCACTTTAAGGGAGAATCACAAGGAATGGAAGGCAGTCCTACTGACTTCTGAGGAAACTTTAGATGAAGCAATTTTCCACAATTTCCTCTTTTAAAGAGCGGTAAAAGAAAATACAAGAGAAGCACAGAGTAATTACAGCCGTGGATATCCACAACTTGTTTGAAATCTGCCTTACAGAAATTCACAATGTTTGTTTTTAATATTATATTGCATACAGTAATGTAATATAGTATATAATATGTATTCATAGTTTAAAGAGCTGGCCAAGGATACATTATATAAATTATCAATCAGTTGAAATTTTCAATATACACAGATGAGCCTCTATTATGACCACCCCCAGCCTAGAGCAATGAGCTCTCCTGGGAACCGAACAGTGTTGCAGGTGCAGTTCACAGAGCAGCCAGTATATATACACCACCTGAGGACCGGCTTTCAGTCACCAACAATGCATGAAATGGGCGCAAGATCCTTGAGCTTGGACCGTGGATGATTGGAAGAAAGTGGCCTGGTCTGACGAATCAAGACTCCTGGTGCATCACGTCGAAGGCCAAGCATGGATACACCAATTACCAACAGGTGGCACCTGATGCACTGTTGGGCGGACACAGGCCAGTGGCAGTTTTCTTTGGACACTTTAGGCCCCATTATCCCAATAGCACAATCCCTGACAGCTGTCAGGTATCTGAACATTGTTGCAGACCAAGTGCACCCATTCATGGCAACTGTCTTCCCTGCCAGTGATGGCCATTACCAACAGGATACCAACAGGGGTTAATAAAGGCCGTCTGAAGCGAAGCTTTATACCTTTAATTAATACCAATCTTTTGAATAGTGTATATATTTCAAAACAAGTACAAGCACACTTTTCATTAAAAACATTTCTAAAAATTTAATTATTAATCATTTGCCAGTATGCATATTTGTAAATCAAATTATTTTGCGAACTTGGTTGCTTATTCTGTTCCGTAAAATGACATAAAGTATTTTTCTCATTTACAGTAGGTGTACCAAATGTCATTTTTACACTTTTGTCCCTACAATATTGTTTAATCCAAATTTTACTTGTTATGTATTAAAGCAACACATTCATGCTTGTTGTGTGGTCTTAAGTTATTTGGCTTATATTTACAAAATGAACAAGAATTTAGGAACAATCACACCAGGATAGATTTAAAAACTTGTTATTCCTATACATTTATATAGATTTATTTCAGTCATTGCATTCAACAAATGATAACAATTAGTAAAAGACACAGTTTTAAAGCATTGCAAGGTACAAAGGAAGAGCACAATGGATACAACTAGCCTGATGTTACAGTAGTGTCTAATCTAACCTTTCATTGAAGTAAAATAATTGAAAATGTAGGGAAAATCTCTTTATAAAATAAATGTTTTTCCCCAAAAACACATTGACCACAATTATTGGCACTCTTTTATTCAATACTTTTTGCAACCTCCTCTTGCCAAGATAACAGCTCTGAGTCTTTAACTATAATGCCTGATGAGTTTGGAGAACACCTGTAAAGGCAGGAACACACCAAGCCAACGGTCGGCCGACTAAGTTTTCTCAGTGTGTTCTGCACCGTCGGCTGAAGTTGGTCCTCATTGCTTTTTTCGGCCGATTCGAAATGTTGAATCGGCGTCGGAGCTCGTCGGTCCATCTGATCATTCTGATTGGCTGTTCAGATACTGCCACCTGCTGGTTCGGAAAGGCATTTAATCTCATGCAGTGGCAGAACTGACGTGCTACTTGGCCGTCGGCTGTTTAGCGTTGGTTTGGTGTGTCAGGCCAACTTTGGACCCAGACGCTGCCGATGTGAGCCAACCCCGCAGTCTGCTTTCGTCGCCACTAGTTCGTCGGCGTCGGCTTGGTGTGTTCCGGCCTTAAGAGATCAGAGACAAACGCGACATACCTCGCGAGCAGCGGAACTTTTATTATGCTGCAGTCGCCGGCGCCACTTCTTCCGGTCAAGTGTATGAGGTAACACAGCGCTGTTTATCATATTAGATACATTTGACTGTGTTAAAAATTATGTTATAACGTTACTCTGTGCGTTCGCTCGGTGGCTTCTGTGAGACACTTGTTGCACACTGCAGTAAGCTCGATTTTAGAATATCATATTAATAAATGCTGGGTGACAGGTTGATAAATGGCATGCAGTTCATTTTAAAAGATATACTGGGTGGGCAATTTTTTTTGGGGGGGCGGAGGGGCACATGACACACGCAACTTTACGCAGAATGGGACTGTTCACACACAACACATTTATCAATTCCATTGCGCTACTTTTCCTTTGTTTTTAATTGTTTAAACGCGCTCTAGACGGACTTTGACCTTTGCGTTTGCATCCTTTGCACCATCTTGTGCATGAGGCAGTGTTCTAATAATCCGGCGCTTAGTTAAAATAAGTTCAGCTTTTAAAAAAGGTGTCTATGCCTGCACTGACCTGCATCTCGCGATTTTAACCACATAAACGCGTTCTGTGTGACTAGTCGAAAGATAAACAATGAATTCTTATTTCAGTGTTGTTATTTAAGCAGACAGTTTGCCTCATACATTTAGTTTAACAGCATTAACAGCAAGCAAAAGAAGGCAAGGTATCAAATGAACAATGCATAGGCCTATGCATTTTAAACACTTTATGTTTTTGCTCCGTCCATGCAATAAATGCACATTCTTGAATTAATTTTAACTGCTCATATGACCCATTTTAGTATGCGCCGGCGGCCAAATGACACTTTAAACCAATCAGAGCTATAAATGTATATATTAATATTTACAAGTAATTTAGGCAACAACACCCCGTAATTCGCACCTTAGCATGCAAATTTTTCTGCCTGTTTTGGCTTGTGATTGCCAGCCTCTGCTTTTTTGCTACACACTGATGCGCATGAGTGTATAACGTGCCTTTACCTGGCAGTCAAAGCGGCATTACGTCACGAAAGTGCGGACTCAGAAGAAGACCATGAGGGTTTAGGGTGCAATTTGGGACTGATTCATGTGTTCCACCATTGATGCATAGAAGTCACAGCTGTGGAAGTACTAAATTTTTTTCCTAACAGTCTTGCATTACTGTTAAACATCCATAAATCACACAAATAAACAACAAAAATACTGGATTATGGTTAACACAGTAGAGTCTGTGAAAGTAGTTTATGGCATATTTTATATCCAGCACCCCCAGCTGTTCCTGGAGCATGCTTCAGGTGTTCCTCCATTGCTGCATCAATGTTTGAGTCTGTAGCATTTGGGCTCCACCTCTTCACAGCATCTGAGGGAAGAGAAAATGATTATTGAAAATATATATATATATTTTTTTTTTTTAAAAAGTAGAAAAAAAATCAAAGGCAAAATATTAGGTAAATGACATGCACTTATTTTGAAAATGTCTTTATGGTCCTACAACTAAATTTAAAATACAATGGAACAAGATTTTGTGTCCATTTCATGAATGAAGCATTAGAAAAAGGTAATCAACATGTATTACATGTTATTTTAATGTATAATAATCATATCAATATAAGATGTTCTGCATTAAATGTGTGTTAGATTAATGAAAAAAAACAGCATTTGTCCCCTCCCTCTTCAATACCACTGTGGTGCCTATGAGAAAGACTCTTAACTAAGTGTGTAACTGTGAAAGTGAACAGGAAATTTCTGATAAAGACAGGTGGTCTTTCAGAGAATTTCCCCTGAATAGATAAAGGGTACCAATAAAAATTACATAAATAATAGACAAGGAACAAGAGATTTTTTGAATGGCATAAGGCCAAAATTACCTTGAATTACATAGTATAAAGGTGTATATAAGGAGATATAATGGCGTGTGACAGATTAAATCCTGGATTCAAGTAATATCAAAGGCTGGGTTTATTATTGTGGCAATCATACAAATTTTCCTTAAATATTATGCAGCAATACACACAAACAATGCAAGGTAAATACATTACTGTTCATTACTTTGTTCGCACAGTCTCTGACAGAAGATCCACCAACTCTGGACAGATGCTGAAACTAAATGTGTCACCACAATCGAAATAATGTAATATGATATTTTAAAAAGGGCACGGTTCTCTCTCTCTCTCTCTGTGTATACAGAGAGAGAGAGAGAGAGACAAATATATATTCTTTATGTCACATTTCAAACTCATGCAGATCTTTTTTATCAGCTATGATGTATTATTTAAAGGATTTTATCTTAATAGATGTAGTAGACTTGCCAGGATCCAGAATGCCAGCTATTTTCTGAAGTTCGTCTTTCAAACCGAACAGCTTGGAAGACACCTTCCTTTGGAATCCTGAAAGAAAAATTCAGTACATTAATATGTACACCTGGACACATGACTACTTAAAACATTTCTAAACTGAATGTGACACTTTGTATTTATGCAGAGCATAAGGCTTGACAGTACTAAATGCACTTCTTGATTTAAGTTCCAATTCTAGCATGTACAATAGCACCTCTACTATCCCTGTCCCACCATCTGTTACATGGAATACCAACCCTGGTACTCAAAGGCCCCTGTTCTGCATGTTTTCAAACTATCCCTGCCCTACCCAACGCACTGCTGATTACCTGGATCAGGTGTGTTCAGACAATAAGAAGCCGGACGATAATTCATTTTGCCCTCCTTCACTCCAACCTCATCTGAAATGTTTTTTTTCCAGCTTCTGATTGACTGAACACACCTGATCCAGGTAACCAGCAGTGGGTAGGGCAGGGATAGTTGGAAAATATTTAGGCCAGCCGTCCTTGAAGACCATGGTTGGGAACCCCTGATCTATTCCCTTACAAAAAGAACTGCATTATATTGAAGTACAGCTGTAGTAAAAGTAGTATAACTGCAGTATAATTAAGCACAACCATAGATTTGCAGTATAATGAAGTATAATCACAGTACAACTGCATACTACATTACTGCAGCTGTGGTTACAGTACTACTGTACAGCAAGTAAAAGCTGTGGACCACTACCATGCAACATTAACCCCTATGCTAGTTTAAAAGAAAAAAGTTGTCTTAATCTAAATGGCATGAGATTTGGTGACTTTGTGGAGACTTGCTGATAATTAAATTTGTTTTATTAAGCTCTTACAGTGATTTTCTGGAGTGAAAACGGACGCTTCATCTTTTGTATGAAGTAAAATAAACGTCATAAAACTCATCAGTGAAGTTTTGGCCATCATTCAGACAGGGTCCGGTACAACAGGCTTGTACTAATAATGGATAAAAGCAAGATGACAACATAAGTTATATCCGTAATTAAACTAAACTATACCTGTTCTATCTCCATGCAGCATATATTCTCTGGCTCTGTAGGCATTATTGTCAGAATCTGGTTCGGACTTAACACTGTTACTGTCAGTTCCCTTTTGATACGGTTCACGCTATGGGAAAAACTCCTTTTTTCACCTTTTCTGAAGCTTAAATTCAACAATGCAGTGCAACTGCATAAGCCAGAAGCCGAGCAGGCTTGTGCGCGAGCTGATTGGCTTGGAAAGTTGCAACTGCATGAACCTATGGCAATGGGCGTGGCATCTGCCTATATAAGCGGCTCGCTTTGCCATAGAAATCAGATTTCATCTCCTTCAGCGTCAATCATCAGACTTCACTTGATACCTGCTTCTGAAGAAGCTTTTGCTGTCGAACGAGCCCTGCAGCGGAACGAGAGAATCCAGCAAGCAAGCAGACCAGCTTAATCTCTGCTGAACGACGCTCCCCAGCGAGCTGCCCGCTTCAGCGATTCCCTTTTCCCTGTGGCCCAGGTGCTGCTTAAAAGAGCTAATTTTCTAAGAGCAAATTTCTGAACAATTTTCAGTGGCGTTGTTGCAAATGCCGCACCACAAGTGTGGCACGTGCAGAGCCCCTCTGCACCCTTCTGATGAGCACAGTGCATGTGTTGCCTGTCTGGGCAAAGTCCACGCAGAATCCGTGCTTACTGATGCGAGCTGCTCACACTGCGAGAGTATGTCTCTCTCGTCTCTTCACTCGCGGATCACTTTCTTTTCAGAAAGCGACCCCGCCCCTCCCGCTATCCTGTCTCTTCTCTGCCAGGAACCTTGGAGAAAGAAACAATGGAGCCACAGGGCAGAGCAATCGGAGGTGAGCGAGCTCACGTCGGCTCAGGTCCTGGGTGCCGGTCTTCGCCGGTCCTCTTCACACACCCAGACCAGCGTCCTTCGTGCGAAGTGAGCGGCCTCGTCTCATTCCGTGGTTCTGAGGAGGATCTTTATGATGACAGCATGTCATTGGCGGCTTCTGATGCGGAGGACTGGTTGGGATCGGTGGATGATCCTGCCCCTCTGCCCCTCCACCCACAAAAAAAAGCACGACAGAGCCGGGCTGGATGCCAAGTTGTTCCGCGTCCTCTCTATGGCCGTCGAAGAGCTGGGACTAGATTGGTCCCTGCCTGAAGAGCCTGTGTGGATGAATGGTTCCTGCCGGGGCGCCAGGAGGCCCCTCACCAGCATGCAGCCCCATTTTTTCCAGCAGTTCATGACAAAGGCCACTGCCCAGGCCATAGGGAGATCAATGGCCAGCCTGATCGTGCTGGAACGCCACTTATGGCTGAACCTCACAGAGATCGAGGACGTGGACAGAACTGCCTTCCTAGACTCACAGGTCTCCCCCACTGATCTCTTTGGTACAGCAGTGGACGGTTTCACCGAGCGCTTTACAGAGGTCCAGAAGTCGTCACAGGCAATGCGTCACTTCCTCCCCAAGCGCTCCAGCTCAGCTGCCTCGAGTTCACCCAGGCCGAGGCTTGTTAAGCTATCACCGGCGTGTCAGAATGGGTTCTGAAAATGATAGAATGAGGTTACTTGCTCCAATTCGCTCGCAAATTGGACAGCGCCGTCTCAGCAGCCAGCTAAATCGATGCCTGGTAGTACTCAGCCCAGGCCTGCGCCTGAGTCTCGCCAGCACCCCTAGTCTGCTCAGCGCTTCACGTCTAAGCATCAGGGACCCTGGCCCAAGATTGTGCTGGACCGTGCGCCTCCCGCCGCTTTGCATCTCCCAAACGTATTCAACCCCTTGCCACCCAGGCCGAGGCTTGTTAAGCTATAAACTCATTAAATTATGAGAAAAAAGTAGTTAAATTACGAGAACAAATTCATTAAATTACGAATTTGTTCTCATAATTTAACAACTTTTTTCTCGTAATTTAATGACTTTATTCTCATAATTTAATGACTTTATTCTCATAATTTAATGAGTTTATTCTCAACATTTTATCTCGACTTTTTTCTCATAATTTAACGACATTTTTCTCATAATTTAACGAATTTGTTCTCGTAATTTAATGACTTTTTTCTCGTAATTTAATGACTTTATTCTCAGCATTTTATCTCGACTTTTTTCTCGAAATTTAACGAGTTTTTTCTCATAATTTAACGAGTTTATTCTCAACATTTTATCTCGACTTTTTTCTTGAAATTTAAAGACTTTTTTCTCGGAATTTAACAAGTTTATTCTCAACATTTTATTTTGACTTTTTTCTCGAAATTTAACAGTTTTTTTCTCGAAATTTAACAACTTTAATCTCGAGATGGTTTTATTTTTTTTATTATTGCTTGGCCCTAATCCTCTTCCGTAAGATACTGACTTCTGGTGGTGTTGTGTTATACTGAGTATAAATTACAAAGAATAATGTTAAGAATTGTACATAAGTGGTCAATGAAAAGAAATGTTATTTTTATAAACAAAGCAACTAACATGTAAACCAATGGATTACCCACATTTGAGAGTCAATAAAAGGTTGATGTACACTCTTTTATTTGAACAAAGTTAAACACTTCTTGACTCTATAATAGAGAGATGACAGTCAAGTCTCTAAATCTCAAGGCTGATGAGAACTGTTTTTGGATAGTTTTAATGCTTTAAACAGCATTTTGCTTTTTTATTTTGAGTTCATATTAATTGAAAGACTATGTAGTATTACTACTTTTACTACATTGCAGAACCGTTTAAAATGAATAGTGACTGCAAAATGGTGATTAAAATGAAGAATTATAAAGAAATGTTGGCACCATCCTTTTATCGAGTTCATCGATTACGCCTTGTAGGTGTGCGGATCCTCCCTTACCCTGGGTGTCATTGAGGACAATGACATCATTAACTCCAACTCCCCAGGACTATCAACACCTCCAGCCGTCATCTCTTTGCCCGCTCCAGAGAAAACAAGAGAATTGAGAATCTGCATTTGTGAACATCATAGTGCCATTAGACGTGGGGATGATAGTAATCCAGTAGCACAACATTTTAAAGAGTAGTCACATTCTATTTGTGAGGGTTTTTTTTATTTTTATTTTGGCATTAAACAAATGCCAAAATAAAACCTGCATTGAGAACCCGCATTTGTGAACATCGTAGTGCCATTAGACATGGGGATTATAATAATCCAGTAGCACAACATTTTAAAGAGTATTCACATTCTATTTGTGAGGGGTTTTTTTTATTTTGGCATCGAACAAATCCATTCAGCAGGTCAGGGAGGAGATATTGATGTGAAGGTCAAATCCAGAGAAACCTTTTGGATTTTTACTTTAAACACATTGTTTCCCAAAGGTTTGAATCAGGAAATTGATTATAGTTTATTTTATTGAGAGTGTCCCACAAAAACAGAGAGACCTCCCGCAATGGATCCAGAGATGACGCCATGCCCACCACGGAATTTGAGCACGAGCCAGCACCCGCCACGGACCACAAGCTTGAGTCCCCACCATGCCCGGAGTTAGGGCCAGCCACAGAGACCACCCTGGAGCCAGAGCCGGTCGCCACACCCATCCCAAGGCTGGTGCCGATCGCCAGATCCAGTGAGGAGTCAGGTCCAGTGAAACAGTTCTTTGATGAGCCAGTTGAGGAGCGCTACCTCTTCAATTTCGCTGCAGAGCTCGTCTCTCTTCAGCCCACTACACTCAACATCATGGATGACCCAATCCCATCCAATATACTGCCCACCCCTTTGTCACTATCATCTCCACTGACTGATTTAATTCCCCAGACTTCCCTGCCCCACTGGTGTCTTGTAGCTCCTTGACTCCGCCCCTGACCACTGATTCCCGCCGGCTAATTGGCTCCAACTCAGGCTCATTTTACACCAACACAGCTCTGTGATGTGGATCCCCTGGCTACACCTCAGGCCTCTAGGCCCAGTTCTCCACCTCGACTTGTCAGCCCTTCAGATCTGCCTTCGCAGAGCGCTCCCTCAACTTCCTCGTCCCTCCAGCTCCACCTTGGTCTCTTGTCAGCCTGGTTTCGCTGCAGACTTCCGGGCCTCTGGCCACACCTCAACCGCCCGCCCCTCTTGATCTGGTAGGCCCCCGCATACACCTCAGTCACTAGAGGCGACGTCACCTCGGCTCTCCAGTCTTGCAAAGTTGTCCTTGTGGCTTCGCTAGGGTCTCCACCACGTCCCACTCCACTGTGGTTGGTTGACGCCCAGGCTCCGCCCAGTAAGTGGAGTCCGCCTTGGCTACTCCCTCTGCCAGTTCTGCCATGGTATTCCTCTCTGCTGACTCCTCCTTCAACAAGCTGAAAAAAGTCAATCCATTTCTTTGTTGGAAATGTTATGAGCTGAACAAAGGTGTAACACTCACTCTTCATTTATCTCACTCTTAATTTATCCTCTGCAGAGTCCAGCCAACTATCTGTAGCCTTTTTCTTTAAATTTTTCCCACATTTCACTTTTTCATGTCTCAAATGAATGATCTGTGGAACAAATACGCTTAATTCTAAGCAATTGACTCACAGGAAGACCTTTCTTAAGCGATGGTGGGTGACAGCTGTGAGCATGTAAAAAATGATTCTTATCTGTTTTTTTTTTTCAAAGTGGATTAATTAAAAACAATTCAAAGGGAACAATTATTGACTCCTGCTTATACAACTCGAAATATCAAAAGAAATGCTTCTGTGCAGTTTATCACCACCTATACTCCTCAGGCTTCAGCCTTTCGTAATATTATAAAGAAATACTGGTGTGTTTTAAAATCAGATCCAGATTTCTCTATAACTTTTGAACACCCCCCATTTGATTTCATTTCGCAGAGCAAAGAATTCGAAGAGCTCTTTGGTTAAGGCTGATGTATGTAAAAGTCCCTCAAAGCCTCCACAATTTATAATTTCTCCAGGTAACTACAAATGTGGAAATTGCACTCAGTGCCAGTTTACCAGAAGGTTAAAATATTTTTCACATCCTAGAACAGGTAAAAATATAAATAGTGTCATCACGTGTAATTCATGTAATGTTATTTATGCTATACGTTGTCCATGTAGAATGTTGTATGTTGGTGAAACATCAAGAGAATTGAGAACCCGCATCTGTGAACATCGTAGTGCCATTAGACGTGGGGATGATAGTAATCCAGTAGCACAACATTTTAAAGAGTATTCACATTCTATTTATGAGTTTATTTTATTTATTTTGACACTGAACAAATCCATTCAGCAGGTCAGGGAGGAGATATTGATGTGAAGTGCAAATCCAGAGAAACCTTTTGGATTTTTACTTTAAACACATTGTTTCCCAAAGGTTTGAATCAGGAAATTGATTATAGTTTATTTTATTGAGAAAAGTAACGTCATGTTGTTTTAATTAATAAAGCTTGAACTTTGAAGAGTGAGTGTTGCACCTTTGTTCACCTCATATGCTTTTTGATTTTTTGTGTTGCACCTCCTCTTCTGTTGGTAGAGCACCTCTTTTATCATTTGTTGGAAATGTTTAAATGTAACTGACGTTTTATTGTTGCCATTGTAAATATTCACCTTCCCATGGCCACGGAGAAGAATCAATTGTGGGTCAGATTCAGTGGACAGACACCCACACATTATATATTTATTTCAACACACAACAACCAAAATTAAATCCCCAGAAGCTTGTGAACAGATTTGTTGTGGCTATGTGCAAGTTCTGCTAATTCACAAGCTGACAATCTTTGAGAGTTATACTCACAAAGGTAATCAAAACAAAATACTAAACTTTCTCAGCAATGTGATTATTTTATTGATTATTTCACTGAGTAACAGGCAGTGGGTTTAATCAGTGACATTAATAGATTTGCTATCAGATGTGTTCTCGTCACCTCCTCAACCTGCTTCCTTAGTGTTTTTACTCGTAGAAAAGGCGAAAAAACGTATTACATTGTCCAGTTTTCTCCCTGAATGATGATCTGAGTTACTATAGCAATTCTCATTGCAGCAGGAAAGACCTACAATGGTGACATTTTTCACAATTATGACACTGTCAGGAAATGAACACGGAGAGAGGATCCAAGTGCAAGTAAAACAATATTTATTGACAGAATACGCTGTACAATAACTTCACCCCAATTGGGCAGTCGTTGCAGTGACTGAGGCGTGCTGAAGCAATGGCGTGCGGTGGCAGAAGAACAGGGTGGCGCAGGGCTGCAGCGGGTATCAGAAACCAAGGATAATCCAACCCAGACGCGGGCACAAGACGATAGTCCAGAAACCCAGGAAACGGGAAGTGAAACACGGAACACACGACACCTGGACAGCCTGAAACGAACTGACAAAGACACCATGTAGACACACACATTAAATAGCAAACACTGAACAAGACACGGCTGGCAGCACATCACAATCAGACAGGTGGGTGACGCCCACACAATCACTCACTCAGTGCAACACACACCACAACCACACGAGGGCGAGCAAGTGAACCCATGAACCGTGATAGTACCCCCTCTCCTACGAGCGCCTCCTGGCGCTCCCAGGAGAGCCTACCTGTCGATTGTAATCATCAATAAGAGAGTGGTCCAGGATGTCCCTGGCAGGAACCCAACTCCTCTCCTCCGGACCGTAACCTTCCCAGTCCACCAAGTACTAGAATCCGCATCCCCTCCGCCTAGCGTCCAAGATACGATGGACCGAATAAGTAGGTTCCCCATCTACGAGTCGCGGCGGGGGAGGAACCGGAACCGGCGGATTAATGTTAGAATGAAAAACAGGTTTAATTTTAGACACGTGAAAAACGAGATGAATTCTGCGGTGCACTGGTGGCAATTTGAGGCGGACAGTCACCGGGCTAAGAATTTTGGTGACCGTAAACGGGCCAATAAATTTGGGTGCTAACTTGTTACTCACGGAGTGGAGCGGAATGTTCTTGGATGAAAGCCACACTTTTTGACCAACGACGTATACGGGAGGCTTCAGCCGGTGGCGATCGGCCTGGGCCTTGGTGCGCGCTCCCACCTGAAGAAGAGTCTCTCGGGCTCTTCTCCACGTGTGACGACACCTCTGGACGAAGGCGTGAGCGAAGGGGACCGCGACTTCGGATTCCAGACTGGGAAAGGCAGGTGGCTGGTAACCTAGACTACACTGAAAAGGCGACAGGCCCGTAGCTGACACTGGTAACGAATTGTGCGCGTACTCCACCCAAGGAAGCTGCTGACTCCAGGAGGAAGGATTCTGAGCAACCCGACATCGCAACATTCTCTCCAAATCCTGGTTGGCTCTCTCAGCTTGCCCGTTCATCTGGGGATGGAACCCAGATGACAAACTAACCGTCGCCCCCAGTAAATGACAAAACTCCTTCCAGAATTTGGAGGTAAATTGGGATCCCCTGTCAGAAACCACGTCTACCGGGAGGCCATGGATACGGAAGACGTGATTAATGACAGTAAACCGCTGTCTCCTTGGTAGTTGGTAATTTGGGCAAGGGGATGAAATGTGCCGCCTTCGAGAACCGGTCCACTACGGTCAAAATCACCGTATTGCCCTGTGAAGGAGGGAGGCCTGTGACGAAATCTAGCGCTATGTGGGACCAGGGTCTCGATGGGACAGACAGCGGTTGAAGGAGTCCATCAGGGGAACGATTGGAAGTCTTACCACGAGCGCAGACAGAGCAAGCCAAAACAAAATTGTGAACATCGCGAGCCATGCAGGGCCACCAGAATCGTTGTTTGACCAAAAAATTGGTACGACTAACCCCTGGATGACAAGCCAGATTGGAATCATGGCCCCATCGGATAACGTCTGAACGTAACCCCTCTGGCACAAATAACCGACTCGGTGGGCACCCGGGCGGAGGCGTTACCCCTTCTAAGGCCGTGCGGACCTTCGACTCGACCTCCCATGTGAGTGAAGAGACAATGAGTCTCTCAGGAAGAATACACTCGGGAGTGGACGGGCGCTCGGAACGATCAAAAACGCGAGATAGTGCATCAGGCTTGTTTTTGGACCTGGGACGGTAAGATACAGAAAAACCAAAACGACCGAAAAACAGAGCCCACCGAGCCTGCCTAGAGTTAAGTCGTTTAGCGGATCTGATATATTCAAGGTTCTTATGATCAGTCCAGACGATGAAAGGTACCCCCGAACCCTCCAACCAGTGACGCCACTCTTCCAAAGCTAATTTGACCGCCAGCAGCTCCCTGTTACCAATGTCGTAATTGCGTTCGGCAGCAGTTAAACGATGTGACGAAAACGCGCAAGGATGCATCTTATTGTCCGCCGCGGAGCGCTGGGATAGAACTGCACCTACCCCCACCTCTGACGCATCAACCTCCACCACAAACTCACGTGAAGGATCAGGAGCGACAAGAATGGTAGCCGAAACGAAGCGGCTTTTGAGGTTGGAGAATGCAGCCTCAGCTGCATCCGACCACCTGAACGCCGTTGCGGGGGAGGTCAAGGCAGTCAGAGGAGCGGCTAGTTGGCTGAAATTGCGAATAAAACGCCGGTAAAACTTGGCGAATCCCAAAAACCTCTGCAGGGCCTTGCGGGAATCTGGAATTGGCCAATCCACCACAGCCTTAACCTTGTCAGGATCCATGCGCACCCCCTCGGACGATACAATGTACCCCAAAAATGGAACTGACTGTGCATGAAAAACGCACTTCTCCGCCTTGACAAAAAGCCCATTCTCTAACAGCCTCTGGAGCACTCGTCTGACGTGTTGCACATGTTCCTGGAGAGAAGAAGAAAATATCAGTATGTCGTCCAGGTAGACATATATGAACTGATCGACCATGTCTCTCAACACGTCATTGACGAGTGCTTGGAAGACGGCGGGCGAGTTGGAAAGGCCAAAGGGCATAACCAAGTACTCAAAGTGCCCTCTAGGGGTGTTAAAAGCCGTCTTCCACTCATCCCCCTCCCTAATGCGAACCAAATGATAAGCGTTGCGCAGGTCCAATTTCGTGAATAGAGATGCGCCCTGCAGCCGTTCAAAGGCAGAAGACATCAACGGCAAAGGATAAGTATTCTTTACCGTGATGTTGTTCAGTCCTCTGTAATCAATGCACGGCCGCAGGGACCCATCCTTCTTACCCACGAAAAAAAAACCTGCCCCCGCGGGAGACGAGGAAGGATGATCCCAGCTGCCAGAGAATCAGAAATATATTTCTCCATGACCTCCCTTTCTGGATTAGAAAGTGAATATAACTTGCCTTTAGGCGGAGAAGACCCTGGAACTAAGTCTATGGCACAGTCATAGGGATGATGCGGAGGGAGAGAAGCAGCCCGGGACTTACTGAACACTTCCTTCAGGTCGAGGTACTCCTAGGGGCACGTTTGACAGGTTCACCGACTCCTCCTGCAACACAGAACGAGACACAGAAGAACAAGCAGACAACAAACAAGACGCATGACAGTGCTGACTCCACTCCGCCACGGATCCCTGGCCCCACTCGATCCTGGGCTTGTGTTTCATCAGCCATGGGTGCCCGCGTCTGGGTTGGATTATCCTTGGTTTCTGATACCCGCTGCAGCCCTGCGCCACCCTGTTCTTCTGCCACCGCACGCCATTGCTTCAGCACGCCTCAGTCACTGCAACGAATGCCCATTTGGAGTGAAGTTATTGTACAGCGTATTCTGTCAGGAAATGAACACGGAGAGAGGATCCAAGTGCAAGTAAAACAATATAATCCAACCCAGACGCGGGCACAAGACGATAGTCCAGAAACCCAGGAAACGGGAAGTGAAACACGGAACACACGACACCTGGACAGCCTGAAACGAACTGACAAAGACACCATGTAGACACACACATTAAATAGCAAACACTGAACAAGACACGGCTGGCAGCACATCACAATCAGACAGGTGGGTGACGCCCACACAATCACACACTCAGTGCAACACACACCACAACCACACGAGGGCGAGCAAGTGAACCCATGAACCGTGACAGACACTGCCTTAAACTCACTAGCAGGCAGCGCAATCCTCCTAATATGGTGTCTAAACAAGACAGTTACCCAGAACTCAACACTGCGTCACGTCAGCTTCACGTGTTCAAGTTTGTTTTTAAAATTAATTGCTCAATCTGTCATCTGACATTTAAGTGTCTCCTAAAAAAAAAAAAAAACACCAGAAAAAGAGGAACTTGTTACAAAGTTTCTTAGTAGTTGCAGGTTTTCTTAGCAATTGGCAGCAAATGTGTGTCTAAAGATGTAACTGATGTAATATTCATTTACATTTACATCAATGCACTTTGATAATTAAAATCTGTCATCTGTCATTTAGCTGACGAGTGTCTTTTGGAAAAATAAAGAAAAAAAGAAGGAAAAAAAACAGGTAAAAAAGGAACTTGTGTTACATAGTTTCTTAGTAGTTGCTAGTTTTCTTAGTAATTGCCAGCAAATGTGTGTGTGTAACTGACATAACATTCAATTACATTTACAACAATGCACTTGGAACCTTAAAATCTGTCATCTGTCATTTAACTGACGAGTGTCTCCTGGAAAAAGAAAGAAAAAAAAAACAGGTAAAAGAGGAACAAATATTTTGATAAAATTGATACAAAGTTTCTTAGTAATTGCCAGTTTTCATAGTAATTGCCAGCAAAAAGATGTAACTGACACAACATTCATTTAAATTTACAACAATGCACTTGGAACCTTAAAATATGTCATCTGTCATTTAACTGATGAGTGTCTCCTGGAAAAAGAGAAAGAGAAAAAAAAAAAAAAGAGGAACTTGTTACAAAGTTTCTTAGTAATTGCCAGTTTTCTTAGTACTTGTCAGCAAATGTGTGTGTCTAAAGATGTAACTGACATAACATTAATTTACATTTACAACAATGTACTCGGAACCCTAAAATCTGTCATTTAATTTGACAAGTGGCTGTACTTGTCCTAGAGAAGACTCCTGTTAGCACAATGAAACTACTGGACGAAAAAACTAGGCTATTTGCACTAATTTTCTAGTCACAATCTTTATTTAACCTTACAATAATGATCCAATTTAACTTTTTCCATTTTATATAGAGTACAAAACACTGTGTATAATAAATACAATAAAAATATTTTTGCGATTTAGTTATTTCAACTGATTTTTTTCAGTAGAGGTAACTAGATTGTTCAGACAACAAGAAACTTTAAGTTAATGCACTGTGAACTAACAAGAACAAACAATGAACAACTGTATTTTCAATAACTAACATTAACGAAGATTAGTAAATACAGTAACAAATGTATTGCTCATGGTTAGTTCATATTAGTTAATTTATTAACTAATGTTTAACTAATGAACCTTATTGTAAAGTGTTACCATATATTGGTCTGTGACAATCACTGCCCATGTAATTTACTCTATGGGACCTATTCAGTCTACTAAAGATGTACCCCACTAGGACCCCACTAGAGTCAACAAAAAGAAAAGAAAGAAATCGATCACACAAGATAACAAATAGTAGAAAATTAATTAATTCATTATTAAACAGGACCATAAAATTATTCAGGACATCAACCCCAGACAAAGTCAGATGACAGGGGTAGCAATTTCTCAGACTGACCAACCAAAAGAAAAAAAAAAAAAAAAGTAACTGAGCTTACCTATACAGGGGACACTTCCCTGCATACTGTAAAAAAACAAACAATTCTACTAGCCAGCTATTAAACCAAATACACCAAACAAACAAAACAAAACCACATTAAGCTGGCTAGGAAATAAACTTATAATCAAAAACAGGGAGCAGTCATAGTTTCACAATTATGTCAAAAAAAAATAAATAATAAATAAAAAATAAACATTAGAGAACAGTGACTAGCAATCAACATCCAACAACCTATAACAAAGTAGGTTATTTTTCATGAGTATCACAGTCATGTCAAATTAAAAAAAAAAGAACAAAACAAAAACAAAATTATAAACATACCTTAGAAGGCCACAACCGGACAAATACATGATGATCCTGAATTTAATCCATCACGTAAACACGATGGTCCTGAATTTATTCCATCAGGCAAACATTCTAAAACGTGTAAGGGTTAGAATGGTGACCAGCTGAAGCCCTAGCAGACCATCGCAGAGGAACAGAATCTTCCAATAGCACTCCATCTTCCCTGGCATCAGTGGAGCCAGCAGGAGAAGATATAAACTCATCTGACTGGGTAAGATGGTCTGAACTACCCTCCAAAAGAACCACCCAAGACTCTCCAGATGTCTTTTCGTCAGACGAAGAAACAGAATGGGAGCACTCAGGACCCAATACCACTGGAGGGTCAGACACTTCAATACTTGGTCTGCGTAAGGCAATCCTTAATTCAGACCGATGTACTGTTCTAACCAAACCATCTCCCGATACAGGTCTTACAGAATACACAGCCCCATTTCCAGAGGGGCCTCGAATGTCCCTATAAAGACAAGGGTCCCAAAAGTCCCAAAAATTTTGTTTCTCCCCTTTACATGATTCCTCAAGTAAACAAGCTGCTCTTCTTTTAAACCGTCATCATTTACTCTCTCATCATGTCGTTGATTCCGCTTCTCTACCTTAGCCTGCAATTGCTGCCTCACATGATCATGTGCTACTCTCAGGCTCAGATGGTCTCGCACTATTGACTCAGTGGCACTAAAACTACCTTCCCAACAAAAAATCCACGGGGAGTCTGGGATCACACCCACATATCAAATAATAAGGGGTCATACCGGTAGCATGATGGGCAGTAGAATTGTAAGCATACGTAACTTGTGAGAGATGACGAGGCCAATATTTTTTTTTTTGCTCTGGTGGCAATGTCCGCAACAGGTCATGAAGGGTACGATTAAATCGTTCATATTGACCATTTCCCTAGGGATGATAGGGAGTTGTTCTTTTTTTTAACCCATAGATTTTACACAATTGCTAAATCACCATGCTCTCAAAGTTTCTCCCTGGATCAGAATGGATTCGACTTGGAGGTCAGAAACGATGGAACCAATGTTGTACTTACATCTGGGCAACCGTACTAGCTCTTTGATCTCTGGATGTGAAATAACATGTTTTAATAAATACAGTTTTTTAAAATTCAAATAGAAAAATGTACAAAATACTGAGATTACATCACCATTCAGCCCAAAATTAGATGATTTTTTGGCCATATCAGCCAGCCCTACATTATGGCATGCTTTAAATGCTGAATTTTCCATGTTTTAGCTAAGCATTAATGATACATTCTTAATTATATCACATGTTAAATGGTTATTTAACAATTACATTTAGTATTTCTAATTCAGTTTGTTTGCGCCCCCCCAAAAATGTTTAGCACCAACCACCACTGTGTGCACACACTTTTTACACTCCTCCACACAAATCAAAAAAAAGTGTTTGCACAATGTAAATATTAAAATTTTTATATTGAATTCACCCAAACTATAATCAGTTAGTTTTACAAACAACTTTCACTTTCAAATAGCATTTACAAACACTTTTAATATCCCACACATATATCACCTAACAAAGGTTTGTTACTCACATGTGTGATCAGGTTGTGCTTAATCTGTATTTATTAACTGATTTGCATTGACAGTTTTACAGAGCAGAATCTTACATTTTGTCATCTTATAATTGTAACATGATACTGCCATGTTTATGAAAGGAACAGTGGGAACCAAACACTGCATAATGTCTATCTGCATAATATGCTAAAAGGGAACCAACAGTGCCATCATTCTAGATGACACAATAGAGGTCAAACAGCTATGCCATGTTAAAAAAGTGGCAAAACACCCAAGCACTGCTTTCACTGGAAAAAATGATAATAAGTCAGGTAAGACATTATATAAATTATGTAAGATTTTTCATGGTTTACCATTACATACACATTGTTGGTTCGTAATCTGTTGGGCAAGTCTACATAAAACACTACAATTACACAACAGAGTTGCAGGAATAAATGGAGCAACACATAGGCAGTTGTGGCATAATGGTTAAAGAGTCAGACTGGTAACCTAAGTTTGCTGGTTTGATTCTCAGTACTGGCACCTAACCCCCAATTGCTCCCCTGTGCAACAGCAAAAATGGCTGCCCACTGCTCCTGGGGTCTGTTTGTGTTCACTACTCTGCTCCTAATGTGTGCACTAACTTGGATGGGTTAAACGCAGAGGGAGGACAAATAAATAGAAATATTTGCTAGTTTGTTATAGAACGAAATGTCAAATATTAAGAGAGGGGCTGCCCCGGTAAGAAGGTTCTCCAAGATAAATGTTTAAATTAAAACTACTTTTTAAAAATATAAATGTCACAGTTTCACTCAGTTTGGACTTTGTTTTCCTGCTTGCACCATTTCCCGCCACTAGGTTGTTGTCATGGTTTTTGATTTGAGTCATCACTGTCAGCTTCAGTCATCTGACAAAACGGCATCACGCCTCAGACTGAAAGGCTTCAAGTCTCAGGAAAAACAACTTCACGTGCCCCACCTCAATGTGATGTCACGTGCACGCAGTTTTCTGTTAAATGTTACATTAAGTTGTATAAAACATATCCCACTGAGATTATTTTGTAAATGTGTATTATTCACTAGTTTTATTTGCAGGTATAAAAAGTTAGCAAAATAACACATTGCAACTAGCTTGCATTGCAAACTATCATGAACACATATGAAAATTAATCATGGTTAAACGTGTGTTAAATATGATTTTTTTTGTCGGATTGATAGGCTACTATTTGTATAACAATAATTTTACTACAAATACATACTATAGTGTAGCAAAACCATGGTTAATTTGTGGTTACCATGGTTAACTACAATAACCATTTTGTTTTATTTGTTGTAAAACCATGGTTAATTTTTATAAGAGTGGTAAAAAAAAATCTTTCAAGCTATTTGAATGCTTTGTTATAAGCACAGCTGCTTTGTGTACAGAGGTTACCAAGGAAACAGCTTTATTTCTGAGATTTTGATTGGACAAAATAAATAAAATCTAAATAAAATAAAAAAAAAAGAAAGAAAAGAAAAAAAAGAGCAACACATAACGTGCTAGACAGATGTTGAGTCACTTTTTTTTTTTTTTTCTCAGCAGCAACAAATACATTCAAACACACTCAGGTGTGCCACTCAAATAGCACTCCATGCTTCACTATTTCTCCTGCTCTTCTGAATAGGAACAGAAAAACGAAGGTCCTATTTCAGCACCAGTTAATTCTCAGCTCAGTTTGTAAAATTGCCCAAAAAGTAGGCTTCAGAAGGAAAGGGAACACAACAACTTATCCGTTCAGTATTATTAATGCAACATAATACAGTAATAAAAATATATTAATTAAAAATGGTGCAACACAGAGTAAATTTGATTTGCTTTCATATGATTGGATATTATACTGAAGCAGCCAAGTTGTATATGCATAATTTTTTTTTCACATCTATTGAGTTGTGTGATCATTTGGAGTCAGGCTTCTAAACCTGTTAATACACCAATAGTGGCACTATACAGTTGTGCTCAGCATTATTGGCATCCTTGGTAAATATGATCAAAGATGACTGTAAAATTTAATCTGCATTGTTTATCCTTTTGATATTTAATTGAAGGAAAAGAATTGGAAGTGGAGTAAAAAAAAAAAATCACATTATGAAATAAATGTTTTTCTCCAAAATCTGTTGGCCACAATTATTGGCACCCCTAGAATTTTTTATGAGTAAAATATCTCTGAAGTATATTCCCATTCATATTTACATATTTCTTTTTAGCATGACCCCCATCATGACCCTCATCATGAACATGAAATTGTCCAGCCATGACTTCCTTTTCCACAGGAGTATAAACATGAGGAAACACAAAGGCCAAATTCCCATAATCATTCTTCACAATGGGTAAAACCAAAGAATATACTGATGTGCAGCAAATGATTGTAGCTAAAGCTAATTGGTTTATGGACCTGATGAAACTACTTCTCACTTCATTGCATGGTCTCTCTCACAGATCGCCTTCAGATACAGGTGAGTTTTTAATGGAAATCCTTGAAAATTATTAAATGTCAGTTTGAATTGATACAGCCTGTGGTTTTAAATTTTGCTGTTTTCGTTCCTTTTTTGCATTTGAATATTGCAACATATTGGTCAGTGAACTTTAGTAAAAGTTAATTATTTATTTTTTTTTAGCAGAAGAGGGCAATACTACTACTCAAATAGAGTTATTCAAGTATTCTGGTAAAAATTCTTTTCATATCAAAATTCATATCAAAAGTTGTTGTATGGTAAGATTTTTCGCTGTAGCACCTTATTCTAAGCAAGACAGCAGCGCAGAGCACTCATGGAGTGATCATCTCTTACACTTTACTAGTAGATACAGCTTGAAATGAACATGAATGAACATAGACAGTATGTTGAAAGATACAGTACAAAGTATGAAATCTGTATCATGACTCATGTAAACGCACAATCAGCATTTAAACCATGCAGACATTAATAAACATCAATAAATAGCTTTTAAACAATGTAATATGTCACATTTATCTCAGAAAAGATATTCTATGTCCAAAAATTCATTAGTCAGCAAGAAATTAACTCTAGAGAAGAATATTTTGCTCAGTATATTTACTATATTGCATAGTTACTTGTATTTTTACTTTACCTGTTCTTCAGTATTAAAGGGCACCTATTATGCAAAATTCACTTTTACATGGTGTTTAGACATAAATGTGTGTTGGCAGTGTGTGTACACAACCAGCCTATAATGATAAAAATCCACCCACTCCTTTTTTTTTAAAAATTCCCATAAATCATAAGCAGTGTCTCTGAACAAGCCGTTTGCAGATTCCTGGCAAAGTGACATCACTTTGTGCAGACCCCGCCCACAACTGCTGACAGACTCTGCTGTATTAGCATAGACCCCGAGGTTTAAACTCCCCGAGGTTTGAGAAGCAGTCGTCAGTAAAATGGTGGGACCACATAAGATTGTACTGCTGTGGTATTGTTGAAAAAATGAATTTTCCCTGTTGTCTGCACGTGCAATAAGTGGGTGGGCAATATGCTAATGTTTCGTTTTGACGTCACAACAAAACAGCTTGGGATTCATTTTACAAGTGACTCATTTAATTGACTCAGAGTCGACTCTTACTTCTGAGAGACAATAACTTTAAATACGGTGGACTTTCAGATTTATTTGCAGGACATTTTCATTCACTTAGAGCTATGCTACACACTACATGAAAGGTAATTTTCAAAAATCCATAATAGGGGCACTTTAAATTCAAATTCTAGCAGTTATAAAAACACCTCTACTATCCCTGTCCCATCATCTGTTACAGCTTACAGCACAGCACGCCAAGGCCCCTGCTCTGCATGTTTTCAAACTATCCCTGCCCTACCCAACACACTGCTGATTAGATAATTAATTTTGCCCTCCTCCACTCCAACCTCATCTGAAATGCTATCTTCCAGATTCTGATTGACTGAACACTCATGATCCAGGTAACCAGCAGTGGGAAGGGCAGAGAAAGTTGGAAAACAATTAGGCCAGGTGTCCTTGAGGATCAGGGCTAGGAACCCCTATCTATTTCACCATGTTTTTGCAGTAGCATGAAATTGCTCAGCTTAGAAATTTTGCTATCAATTTCACACAAAGAAGTTTACTTAACTGCATAACATAGCACAACTCAAATGTAGAGACCCCATGGTGGTTTATACTTGCGAACTCACGCCAGCAGAGTTTCTTTTTAGGGTAAGGCCTACGTTAACCCTACAAACTCTTAGCCTACTAGCTAATTTTAGCCAAACTCAAACTATTGTTAGGAATGTCAGATAAATGGATGACTCAAATGCAGTGAACAAATGTGAAAAGTTTATTAGGAAAACTTGAACAAACACGAACAGTCAATGTGACACAGTGAAAACGTAGAAGCTGTGTTCTCCACACACCATAAGCTGACACACAGACTGAGGAGATCACTGAGAGGAAACAAGCAGGACTACCAAGAGATGACAGGCCAGAGTCCAGCAAAAGATAAAGCCCTGCTAAAAACTCCTCGTCTTTGGGTCCTGAGCACAATAGTAAGTCACAATAGCAAAAAACACAAGAATGAGAGCACAGACAAGAAACACGCGACACAAACATACACTGCGTTCCATTCGGAAGGGCTCATCCCTATGCCCTAATCCCTTCAAAGGGTTTACCCTCCTGAGTGAGAGCTTCGAAGGGATGAAGGGCGTAGGGGTAAAAAAACATCTTCTTTTGGAATGCACTTCTGCATCATCTTAATGAGACAATCAAGGAAGTGCCTTTGTCGCACATTTTGTATGCTGGTTAACCCCCCCCCAAAAAAACACGCATTTTGTTTAACGTTAGTTTATTTATTTATTTACGTTAAATATAATGTATATTGTGTATGTATTTGAAACATTTGAATGGACTGACAAAGGTAACTGTTAAGTATTGTTGTTGAAGTACAATATCTTTTTGACCATAATAATGTACCAAATGTAACTCGTATAAATATTACTGTATAGAAAAATACTATACATACATTTATAGGTAAAATCGAACTCCGAGCCCCCTGTACCCATTCTGTGACGTCAAACAACTTCCCTGTGCAAAGGATCATGGGGGCCCGAAGTGTCCATTAGTTGTACCCTTCGAAATCCTTCATTCCGAAGAGCCATTTGAAGTGGCCAGTTTTGAGCACTTCGGTTTGGAACGACCCTTCAATATGGCGCCCATGATTGTTTTCACTCCGAAGTGCCTTTCGGAAGGCGCTATATCCCGTTTGGAACGCACCGTTCGTGATCAACTGACAACATGGGGTAGACACAGCTGGGAATAGAGGGAATGCACGTGACGTCACCATTGACCGTTACGACTGCGGTTACACCCACTGAGTGGCACAAAGACTGAGCGGCAGCATTGGCTTTCTTAGCGTGAATGCTTTGTGATTGACAGTACAAATAGCTTTGACACAAAACCTGAGGTATATTTTCACAGACTGCCAAAAGCTACAGAAATAAAAAGAAGCAAATGCATCACTGCAATTCACAGAAACAGCTGGACTCCAGGCAGAGAAACATGGATTTGCAGTTATCATTTTGTGTCAAATTGTTGGATTTTGAGGTAAAATTATACCGTATATATTGTATTGTTAGATATTGTGTTGACAACTCATCAATTAAATATTTACCATCTTATATTCTGCATAATTGGGTGTTTTTAAATAAACTGACAAAAACTATAAAATGATATATAAATGATTAATCGGATTTAAACCTACCTATATTGTAGTTATATAAAAATATTCATAGGTGAATTTGCTTTATGTGTTTCCCCGGCGTCGAAATCAGGCACATATGTCAGGAAACACGATTCCTGGCTGCATGTCAATATCCATGGATTAGGTTTATTTGACAAGTTGTAAGGAACACTTTTGAGCCCAACCTTTAGTATAATTCGATAGTTTTACTCACGTTTTCGCAGTTTCCCCTATTAAATCCAGTCATGCAGCAGTTCTTTTACCACTCAGTCCAGCTGAGGGAGCGCATTTTCGGCGGGAAAGTGACATCGATGCATACCCTCTATAGCAGTGAATCTCAACCTTTTTTGAGTAATGGACCCCCGTCAAGGATCCCAGAATAAAATTGGCTCATTGGTATCATTAATTTCTTTGTGACAAACAAATGCAATCAAGTATAATTTATTGCTACATTACTTGTCCTACATTCATACAGCCAGTTATATTATACATATATTATCTTCTTTTATGGGAACATGTCAAATGTCAAAATATACAAAAAAATAAAATAAAAAAAATAATAATAATATTCAGATATTTTATAAGGACCCCCTGGCATTATGTCAAGGACCACTAGGGGTCCATGGACCCCTGGTTGAGAAACTGCTCTATAGGGTAAAGGGAACAAGCGACAGGTGTGGGAGATCAGCTTGTGATTGTGCGTACAGTGCTGCTAGGCAACACTGATTGCTCAAATCACAGGCTGCAGAGAATGACAGGACCATAACAAACAACAGAGAAGAACCAGTGACACACCCTGACCCGTGACAAACACTTTTCAGTTCGCTTCCTTCGTGTCAAACATGTAAAACTCAATCACATCAATAAAACAATACAAAATGTACTTACCCAACGGTAGACTTTTAATAATTGGTCAACATTCGCAACACAAGCGCCCTCGTCAAGGCCTCCTCTCCTGACATTTGTTACAACATCTTGGCAGCAAAGTTTTGTCAACATCTAACTCAGACTTCAAATCGTGACCGGATATTGTTTTATATGCATAAATTTCATAAAAATAATAAAATCATGTAGCCTACGGAAAACGGGTCGAATAATGACTAAAAATCAATTAACCACACAGGGCACTTTGTGAATATAATTGTCATTAAACAAGATATACAAATGATTGTGTATTTCATAAAGAATTTTTATTTTATTTTTAATTTTTTTTAACAATGGGTCTTGCTTGACTACGTGTAAAGGACGTCAGCGGACGTCTATTCACAACCTTTTAAACCTTTTTAAGAGCTCTTAAAAACTACTTGGAGCACTTATTGCAGCTATTGCAGTATTAACCATGGTATAAGCACACATTTAATTAAATTAAATTAAATTTAATAACAATTTCATAGAGGGTCATGATGGATGTCACCTAATGGATGTCCTCTCACAACTGATTCACAACACGGTATTAAATAACAGATAGCTAAAAGTCAAAGCAACAATTATACATGCGCAACCCCAGAGAACTGTAGATACAAACGTATCTGAATGCATTTTGAGAAAATGTTCAGTGTTACATATTTTTACCGACTTTTTTTTGCCATCCCACCGTGACTGTTTTTGGCCAGGGACACGATGTTGCCATCGGACCATGTTTGCTGGGAAATCTGGCAGGACCCAAGTTATCCACACAATCCTCCATCCTTGGCAGAGGATAACTATCTGGTACTGTAACTGAGTTAACTTTTCTGTAATCTGTACAGAAACGACTGGTTCCATCTGCTTCACACGCAAACACGGACTACTCCAGGAACTGAAACTAGGTTCAGCTAGTCATTGCTAGTCCATTAGTCAACAGATATTCAACCTCAGATTTTATCTGCATTCTCTTGACAACATTGACCCTGTAAGCATGCTGTTTGATCCGGACAGTACAGTTGACTTGTATATCATGTTGCAGTAGTGATTGAAGGGACATCCCCAAACAAAGAAGGAAACTCATGCTTGAGGGGGCCCCATGGTGAACGGACTGAGGGGGGATCCCCTCGGGAATGCGATCGCGAAAGGACTGCAGGGGGGCCCACGCCTGCTACCTTGCACTGGGGGCTGCCCCATGCTTGGGATGGCCCTGGAAGCAGTGGTAGTGATGGCAGAGATGAAGAATATATGTCATAGATTGTGGAAGTCAGGTATTTGGATACATTATCCTATGCAAGGTGTGATCCATTCTTCAATCAGAGCTCAGCAAAGATGCCACTGCCTATTGGCCTCACTTCACTGACAATCAGGGATGCTCCAAAAATGATGACTAAACAGGTCAAGATCGAGATACGTGTGGAAAGTGTAGCCTACAGTGAAAAAGAGTCTTGTTGCTTTTCACTCGTACTACAATCACTGATTTGGAATTCCAAGAAAAAAAAATGTTAATGATTGTTTTATTGTTTTTTTTAAACACTAAGACATGGTTTCACTATTTTCCAGGCAGTGATGTTGCATCTGAATTTGTGTTAAGTTTTTGACATTTTCACATGTGAGTTCCAAATGAAATATAGTAGCACAAGCTGAAATAGAATGTTAATAAAACTTTTTAATGTTTTTTTTAAACACTAAGAACTTTTGAATATGTGTGCAGTTTTGCCAAATTTGCCAAAAAGTTATTTACCCTGATAGGACAATGTCAGTTATAAATGACAAAAAAGGTCAAAGGTCAGATGTAGAAAACTAATTTTGAAAAAATGATTTTAGCCTTAAATATATGTGAAATAAAAAGTAATTCTTTTTTCTTACTGTGATTTCATAACCCTTTCTATGAGTGTAAATTCACCAGCAGCCCATTTGGCGCCTGTCCACGGCGCCCAGCTACGACTCAGGACGCTGTTCAAAATTTTTTTTTACACTATGGTGGAAGTGGCAGTTAACGGACAAAAGAGAATGTACCAGAAATTCACCAAAAAAGTTATAATATTTTTATTTTATGTAAAACAAACATATTTTCAAATGTTTTCACTTGTAATGTTAACAGCAAAATAACAATGTCGTTTTTCATGTCGGAAGGGTTTTTTCTGACTGTCAGCCGAATCGCCGTCATAATGGTGATAGCATTAAGTGGAAAGTTAAAGGGTTAGTTCACCCACAAATGAAAATTTTGTCATTAATTACTCACCCTCATGTCGTTCCACACCCATAAGACCTTTGTTCATCTTCGGAACACAAATTAAGATATTTTTTTATAAAATCTGATGGCTCAGTGAGGCCTTCATTGCCAGCAAGACAATTAACACTTTCAATGCCCAGAAAGCTACTAAATACGTATTTAAAACAGTTCATGTGACTACAGTGGTTCAACCTTAATGTTATGAAGCGACGAGAATACTTTTTTGCACCAAAATATAACTTTATTCAACAATATCTAGTGAAGGGCGATTTCAAAACACTGCTTCATGAAGCTTCGAAGCTTTACAAATCTTTTGTTTCAAATCAGTGGTTCGGAGCACGTATCAAACTGCCAAAATCACGCCCCCCCCCCCAGTGGTGAACCATTGAAATTTCGAAACACTTATGATGTAATGAAGCCTCCTTTACTGAAATCACATGACTTTGGCAGTTTGATATGTGCTCCGAACCACTGATTCAAAACAAAATATTTTTGGGTGAACTAACACTTTAAGTTCACTTACATTAGCCGACATAAACTTTAGTTAAACTGAAAAACATAACTTGCGCTGGAAGTAGGTAATAGTAGGGGTGCTGCCTAGGGGTGTCACGGTGCTCTGAGATGCCAGGCAAAGGGCCAAAATCCATGAAAACAGTCCACAAAAACAGTAGTGGACTGGCGATAGTGCTAAGACGTGCAGGTAACATTACACAAAACCTCAATGATCATGACAAAACCAGACCGGGTATAAATAGACAGAAACTAATGACAAGAATGAATACAGCTGAGTGCAATGAAGAGTAATGAGTCTGGGAAGTGGGTTATGGGAAATGGAGTCTGTGATAGTGGCAGTAGTCAGGGGTGGAGTGCCCTCTGGTGGCTATCAAGGGCACTCCAGCAGGTGATCATGACAAGGGGTGCTGCAGCTCCTGTTTTCACAGGACAGTAAATGCAAGGAAACTTTTTGTTCAGTTACATTTATTCAGAGTTCTCTTTCCAACATTCGTTCAATATCTCACCATGGGAACCCTCAGGCGTGACCGATCGCGGAAGCACCAATAACACCACGTCTGCCAACCATGGCAGACCAATCGCTGCAGTGATCAGGGAGTCCTGCCTCCCTGTACTGTATATAAACTGCAGCTACCTGCCGTTTCATTATTCTCGCTCTCTTCCCCGTGGAAGATTTCGGAAGCTGTTCTCAGCAGACTTTGGGAATTATTTGCTTAACAGTTTACAGAAGGAGCCGCAAGGTAACGTCCCAAACGTAATACATTCCTAACATTTGTTGAGTTACTTCACTTAGAGTGAAATAACTAATAACTTTCCATTTATTATCCTAGTTTTTGGGGCACTCACCACGCACAAAGAAAAAAGGAAAAGGAGAGCTCTCTATCGCAGAACAGCTGTACTAGTTGTCATGTGGTGGGCTTACCGTACGAAGAGAGTGCAGGCTCCATGGCCACTGCGAAAGAGCTGGAGAGCCTTGGAGGAAAAGGTCGTCCTCCTCATCCATGTGCTTGTGGAATGTGGATTTCTGCAAAGGATTCACATGGTCTCTGCATCTCCTGTTTGGGCGCTAAACATGCTCAGGCAGCTCTGTCCAACCCCGAGGGCTGTCCTCACTGTGCGACGTTCTTGGTTAAAACCCGAGAGCGAAGACTCCACGTGGCAGTAGCTGGAAAGTCGATAAGTGATAAAATTGCTATTCTTCCCCCGAATCAGTCGCGTCCGCCGAGTGCACAGGATAAGAGTTCACCCTCCCCTGTACAGATGGACATGGATCTGTCGATCGACTGGCCATCCCAACCGGCAGGTCAAGGGGCTGAGAGAGACATGTATGGAAAGAGACTTCTGTCACATCTCCCTCCAGCAAGGCAGTTTATTCCAGCCGTCCCGGCCTGTGTGGCTGAAATGAAGAGGTTTTGGTACAGGCCTTTTCCCCACTGAGTACCTTTCAAAGGCTTCTCAAGGCTGGATGTTCAGGGAATGGAGGATTTGGGGATGGCGGATCCTCCCCCTGTAGAGTCATCTGTGGCGAATCATTTGCACCCGATTTGCAGGGCAGCGCTCTCTTCAACCAGAGCCTTGCTGGCAGGGAAAACAGAGCACTTCACCACCTCTGTTTTTCAAAAGATTTATAAATCATCTGTACTGGCCATTCGTGCTTTGAATGCAATGTCCATCCTTACAGCCTATCAGCGAAGTTATTAGAGGAGATGGGGCGTCAGCTGGACTCTGGATCTCCCAACCCAGCACTCTGGGTTAGGATATGCATCATTGCAGATTTAAACCTGTGCATGTCCCGTGGAGAAACATTCAGAGAAAGTGAAATTTTTGGATGCCCCTATTGATCCAAAGGACATGTTCGGTGATGCGTCAGCAATATGACCTGCGGAAAAAAGAGGGAGAGGCATTCGAGGTCTGTCCTGCACTGAGAGAGAAGCACATAGATTTTCTAGAACTACTGACAGAGTTACTAGCTCTGAGACACTTTGTGCATTTTCTCAAAAATCATCATGTATTGGTCAGGACAGACAATACAAAGGTTATAGCCTACATAAATTGGCAGGGAGGAGTATGTTCTCACAAGTTTCTCTTGTTAGCGAAAGAACTGATTATGTGGAGCAGCAGGACCCTCCTGTCATTACGTGCAATGCATGTTCCAGGAATAATGAACAGGGGAGCAGATTTACTGTCCAGAGGAAATCCTCTATATGGGGAGTGGAGCCTCCACCCCCAAGTGATCCTTATGGTGTGGCAGAGATTTTGCCGGGCTGCTGTAGATCTCTTCACATTGTGCGAAGACGCGCAATGTCCCCTGTTCTTCTCTCTGGCCGGCGATGATGCACCGTTGGGTGTGGATGCTCTAGCCCACGAATGGCCAGATGTGTTACTTTACGCATTCCCCCCACTGAACCTGATCGAGCCAACACTACGGAGGGTTCGGGAATGCAAACATGTAATGATTCTGATCGCGCCATACTGGCTGGGGAGATTGTGGGTTGCGGAGATTGCGCAACTGCTCTATGACCAGCCATGGCTGTTACCAGCGCGCAGGGATCTCCTCTCACAAGCATGGAGGGAAATATTTCACCCCTCCCCTCAGAAACTAGTTCTCTGGGCCTGGCCTTTGAGAGGCTAAATCTGAATGCAGCTGGGTTACCTCCGAAAGTGATTGAGACAATTCAGAACGCGAGGGCTACTTCGACATGTTCTTTAAATAATCTCAAATAATCTCAAAATGTGTTTGAGGGATGGTGCGCAGATAGGAACATTGTTCCTTTTGTGTGTTCAGTTTCGGATGTCCTATGTTTCCTACAGGACCTTCTGGATAAGGGCAGAGCCTTTTCTACAGTTAAGGTTTATCTGTCCGCTATCTTGGCATGTTATGTTGGTCTTAACTCGGGTACTATTGGCCAACACCCTCTAGTCTGACGATTTATGAGAGGGGCACGTAGGCTATACCCAGTATCGAAGCCGCTAGTCCCGTCTTGGTACTTGTTGATGGTTCTGAGCGCACTCTCAAAAGCCCCTTTCAAGCCCATTGATAACATTGCCTTGAACCCGCTCACTTTTAAAACATCTCTGTTACTTGCTCAAACTACAGCAAAAAGGCTCTGTTTAGAGGCATTACTATTCAAGAAATTTGCACGGCAGCAGTTGGTCTTCTCCGCATGCATTTGTTCATTTCTATAGACTGGATGTGACAGAACCCTCTCTGGCCCACTCAGTCCTGGGAGTGAGTAGTCAGGTTGTATAATGCAGTTTTATTAAGGGGCAAATTCCTCATATTATTCTGTTTTCACCTCTGTCAGGAGCTATTATTCAGATAATAACCAACTCATTCTTTAGTCTTCTTCGTCAGCATATCAGCAATATGGGAGTTGTCTATATCCCATAGTTATTTATGAACGACTGTTATAAGAAGATGTTCTCTGATAACATAACTCGTTCTCACAAACATTGCCCTACTTGCATGTCCTGCACGGAGAAGAGATATGCGGAGGATGACGAAACGGCACGTAGCTGCGGTTTATATACAGGGAGGCAGGACTCCCTGATCACTGCAGCGATTGGTCTGCCATGGTTGGCAGACGCGGTGTTATTGGTGCTTCCGCGATCGGTCATGCCTGAGGGGTTCCCATAGTGAGATACCTCACTTCATGTTATCAGAGAACCGGGGTTACGTCAGTAACCTAACATTTCTTATTCGGTTGTTAAGTCTGACGTCACGCGGCAGCGCTTCCAGGTCCAAATGCTCTCATCATACCACAAGAAAAACAACAAACGATGCTAATACACACACACAAAATTGTTGTGTAATACTACAAAAAAAAATATATAATCATAACCTTTAACCTTTCCATACCAAAATTCCAGATGGCCAGACAGTGATTCATCTATAAATATAAATTGTTAATAATGTCTGTGACGCTGTGAGCATGGAGAATGCTGTAGACTGTAAGTGTATTCAAAATGTTTAACTTTTTATTAATGTTTATTAAATTAATGTTTGATTTTTAATATGAATAAATAGCGCTCATAAACGGCCGTCAATGCCATTTGCAAGTGAAACGAGCTGAGGCTTGCATGGACTCAGAAACGACCTTACGTCACGACTTAACAAGCGGATAGCATGTTTTTGCACCGTTGAGATCGATCCACTCACCGCTCAAAACTCCAGAGTTTTTGTTCAGCGCTGATTTGTTCATCTGATTAAAGCAAAGTAGACATTATAAAGGAATTCTTAAAGGAGTCTTAATCAAGGTAGCGCAGCGCTATATTTAATTTTTGACAGGAGTAACGAGGTTGTAAGGGATAGTGCATTCAAACGATTTGTACTGTACCAATACCAACTGTTCAGCTGAAGAATTCTGGAGGAAAAAAACAAACAAAAAAACCTTTCAGTAGACAAAAACTCAAAAGAATTGTGAAAATTATAATTATATAAATATATTTGTTCTTGCAAATATAATTTTAATATATTTTATTTTTATACAATTATATGCATGCACTACAATTAATCATTTTCATTATGTGTCTTCATTAAAAAGTAAGTAAATAAATAAATAAAAACAAAACACAGAATAATAGCAAACTGGTGGGATGCCAGTTTGTGATGGACCAGTGTTGTCCACCAGAGCGCACTCTTGCGTCATTAGTTCTCTCGGTCATGGCAACCGCGTTTTCATTGACTCATTCCCTGCATAGATCGCACCCAGAACGAACAGAGACACGCCAAAACACGGGCAGATTCATGAGGAATCAGCCGAAGCCTCTGCATTCATGACAACCTTCTAAAGGCTTTTTTCACTGAGGGAGATCTAGAGGAGAGATTTGAATGTTCGCTGCTGATCGGATGCTCAGCTGACTGTGATTGCAGGAACATTGTGCGACCATCATCATGGCTGCGTCTGAATTATATACAAAGGTAAACACACACTCAGCATCTAATCGTGTTGACATCAAATGCTGATGTCAAAGAGACTGTAAATGCAAATGTGTTAACGCAATGCCAATGCCTACATATGTCTGAAAGTGGTGGTGTTGCTGATGCTCGTTGCTCACGCGTTGTTAGATGCATAGGGCATATGTTGTCATTATTGTCCTCTGATCATATAAATGAAGTAATTCATCATGCATGCCTTATGTCCGATGAACAACCTATTGTATAATGTTTATACTAAGATATGTGAAATATTACAGTCATATCTTGTGTTTTTGAGTTTTTCCTTTGTCTGCAAAGATTACTACGCGATTTGCCCTTTAAATTAACAACCTTAATTATTTGGGATCGCTACATTTTGCAGCATAAAACAAGGAATTTAATATGAATACAATTAATTGTACATGAAACCCATGAATTGATAGTTATTTTATTTAGAATGAAGCATGCAAAGATGTTGTGAACTGTATTAGGTGGATGGTTGATAAAGGAAAACACCTTCTGCATTCTTGGAAACAGCAGAGATTCCTAGTATTAGGCAGGCAAGCTGAGGTTTTGAAAGGCCTGTTATGTATTGATATGGGTCACAGTTGTAGTTGATGGCTGACCGCAGAGAGCCAGTGGGATGCAGGCAGTGCTGATGCGAGCATCGTTGCCTGTCTGGGATGATGCAACAATTTCTGGTGCTGATGAGAGCATCTTTAACAGCTGCATCCATGCATTGTAGTTGTTTTCAATCTCCTGCTGAGGCCTGTAGGCCGGTCTGCACATATCAAGGCGTGTCTCCTTGAGAAAAATATCCATTGGAATATTGTTGCGTAGCAGTCGAAACATGACATCATCACATATGTAGTCATAATGATGTCTCAGATGACGAATGGCTTTTTTCTTACTGAAAAGAGAGGGAGAGAAGGGGGGAGGCCCACCCATCCCCCATGATGCAGCTGTCTTATTGTAAATGCACTGATGGATCCTTTTGAAAGCTGCTAGAGCACAGCACATTTATAGATTCAAGCCTTATGCATGTACAACAAGGGTTTGTAGCTTGACAAGGGTCATTTTTAATAGACTTGTGCATTTTAAAATAGGTAGCATGAATGTGTTTAGTGGTCTACTGATATACAGTATTGCTTGTTTATTTCTTGGCAAGTTGTGCATCTCATTTAATAATTAAATCCTACATTTGTTTTAGGTATATATTGAAATTATGTAAGACATTGGCTACCCTGCTCCAGATATAAAGCTACTGAAAAACCCATTTTGGTCAACCACTTTGTTTGATTCAACCATGTGTTTTTGTCATAACCTCTTTTTTTTTCACTACAAAGCATCCAACATTTGAATTGACTACAGCCTATTAAAGTACTGGATGAAAAAAACGAGAATTCGGTCATAAAGTCACCCTCATGTCGTTGTAAAACTACATGACTTTCCTTTTTCTGTGGAACATAAGAGAAAAAACAGTTTGAAGAATGTTTCAGCTGTTTTTGCCCGTATTATGAAAGTCAATGGGGTCCAAATCTTTCAAGCTTCAAAAGGACAAAGCATGAAATGAATCTTCTGAAGTGCTACAATCACTTTGAATGATGAACCGCTCAAAAAACGTAAGCCTTTATTCAAACTGCATTGGTTCTCACACATCACATGACCAAACATCATGACATTGGAATACTACCAGTCGAGTTGTATGGATTAAGTTGGATGTCCTTTTTTGAGTTTAAAAATTTCTAACTTGACTTGGATTATGTGGACAAAAACAGCTGAAACATTCTTCAAAATATCTTCTTACATGTTCTGCAGAAGAAAGAAAGACGGTATGAGTTTGAAACAACATGAGAATGAGTAAATTGACATAATTTTCATTTTTGAAGGACGTATTCCTTTAATGCATTGTAGTCTTGTAGTGTCTCTCTATTGTTATGACAATCAGTTGACAATCAAAGCATTATTATAATTATCTTAACTGCTATGATGTCATGTCTGAATGTTTTATTTGGCAGACTGCAGTCAGCATGAGATTTTCCTACCCTTTCTCAAAGGTCACCAAATCCAGGAAATCATATTCACAATTTCCTCGGGTTTGTAGGCAACACTGAGAACACAGAGGTATTTGTGTGTGCTCATGTTCTCTGGATAAAACTCACATTGATGCAGGGAATGGCTGGTTCATTTTGCTAGTATGGAATTCTGCCGGAGGCTGCTGCTTGCAGATCTTACGGAACCATCTTTTTGCAAAATCACCAGACAGAGAGAGTGAAATCTCACTTTTACACAAACCCAAGACTGTGTATTAACCGACTCCTTGGATCTTTGCGTAGAAAGAAGGATATTTATATAATGTGGTGGTATTTTCCTTTTTATTATTTCATTTATTTCCATGAGGTTGATTTAGAATGTTGTTATATCAATTTATGATACACTCAGACAGTTGCAGGTTTGCTGTCAGGTCCAGTTTGTACACATTGGACACTGAAATGTGCCTTTCAAACTAATAAGATCAGGTTGAACTGATCAAGGATCTTGTTAAAAATAAACCTCAGCTGTACGTTTATAATGGTGGGATTTTTCAATAGCATCTGCAGAGCGGCAGGTGCTACACAAAGCCAGGAACAGTGCAAGAGTTGACAGACTTGCAAACATTTAATATTTTTGTTAAAATATTAAAATATTTGTAAAACGTATGTTTTTCACAAATCACAAGGTGCGGCCAACATGCAGAAACAGGAAATTATATTACAGAGAGGACTCCTGAAGACCATGCTGTGTTTAGTTAATTTAGACTCATAAACTAGATATTTTCACCTTCTTATGACAAGGCAAGGTTAGCTCAGGTTGTAAAATCAATGTCATATGAAACAACCTGCCAAAAACAAATTGATATTTATGATTGAATAATTAATGTTTTTTTTTAACTTGAAAAATGAAAAACGTGTTGAAAATAATGATTAGGATGTGGACACATTCAAGGTGTAAGAAAAATACATTATTGTTTTGTACTCTGACATTTTAACACACTAATTCAAACTTAGCTGAAAATGGTGTAAAGGCCCTGATATATTTCAGTTGAATACGAAGAATGAACTGATAGCACAAATAAACACAATAGAAAAGATGGCAATTAAATAAACAGTGTTTTTCAGGTTTTTCATGTATATTAGCTACAGAAATTGAATAAAGTAAAATGTAAAATAGCACTGCATAGTCTTCACTGTATAAATTAAATATAGATTAATCCTTAAAGTTACAAAAGTTATTCAGTTAACACTGTAAACCTGAATAAGAAACTCAAAAAATTTGAGGTAATGAGTTACATCAAATTTTTTAAGTTAAGAAAAAGCAGAAGTGGCAGATTTCAATTTTGCACTCATATACATTTTATTTGCTCTTAACTTGAAAATTTTGAGTAGGTTAATACATACATTTATCTTAAAATTATCATGTAATCTCAATTTAAGTATTTTTAGTAGTGAAATTATATAGTAGTGAGTGGAAATTTAGCTAGCTATAATTAGCTAATTCAGCAAATGCTAATTGTTAAACATTGCCTTGATAACATTAGCAAAGCATAGCAATTGCTGAAAGAGTACGGCAATATAGAATATTTAACATATACCTGTTCTCAAACCAATGACATTCTCCACTTGTCACCATGATGGTAATCCCCCAAAAAACCATATAACAGAAACTTTTCTAAATTAGCATAGCAAAGCATTAAACACTACTGAATCTCCCACTTAACATTAATCTTGCACAAAAAACAAAACAAAAACATTATTTAACACTTAATTTTAGCATTTATTTTCCCTTTCACCTGCCATGGCAAAGCATGCTGGGAAATAGCCCAGTTTCAGGTAAATTTAAAAGAAACAAGTTCATAGAACTCAAAACAATTCAGATTACTTAAAATGTGTCAGTTTCGTGAACTCAAAAGAAAAAGAAAGTTCTAAATACTCATAAAAAATAATTTGATTTAATTTAAGTTTGCCGTACTCAAACCAATTAAATATTTTGACCATTAGGGTTTACAGTGAAGAGCACTGAGTGATATTTATATATATATTTTTGCAGTGAGTCTGTTGTTTGATATTAACATTAAAAACGCCTTAAGACTAATGCACAGATCCAAATGTTTAAATTCACTTAAGACATAACCAACTACGTTTATTAGGATACTTGCCAAGACGGACATTTTGACATATTTTTGTGTGAAATTGTCTGTTCAAGCGCAAGCTTAAAAATTAGTCCACTTTTAAATAAACCTTCCCTGATAATTTACTCACCCCCATGTCATCCAAGATGTTCATGTCTTTCTTTCGTCAGTCGAAAAGAAATTAACGTTTTTGATGAAAACATTCCAGGATTTTTCTCCATATAGTGGACTTCAATGGCCTCCAGATGGTTGAAGGTCAAAATTACAGTTTCAGTGCAGCTTCAAAGGGCTTTAAACGATACCAGACGAGGAATAAGGGTCTTATCTAGCGAAACGATTGGTCATTTTCTAAAAAAATACAACCGTTTATGCGTTATAAACCCGAAATATTGCCTTGAACGTACTTCAAAACGCTTACGCTGTATGTCCTACACCTTCCCTAGGAAAGGAATAGGAAAGGCGTAGGACGTACAGTGTAAGCGTTTTGAAGAATGCGGAAATGGGAAGTACGTTCAAGGCGATATTTCATGTTTATAAAGCATAAACGGTTGTATTTTTTTCCGAAAATGACCAATCGTTTCACTAGATAAGACCCTTATTCCTCATCTGGTATCGTTTAAATCCCTTTGAAGCTGCACTGAAACTGTAATTTTGACCTTCAACCGTTTGTTGCCCATTGAAGTCCACTATATGGAGAAAAATCGTTATTTAAATCGGTATTCAAGTGCTGTCAGACGTGGCTTTCTGGGTGCACACAAAACATTTCACACATCGCAAGTGAGTTATCTTTTGCGTCTTTTTGAGCTTAAATGTTTAAATTGGCAAGACTTCGAAAACATGTGCAAATGATAAACTTTCATGACAAAAGCAGCACTGGTCCAATCGGGACAGTGACAGTTGTCAACGAGCCCTGCATGTTGACACTGTGGTTATTTTTTGCCCTTTACTCAATTAGGCTACAGGTGACTGAAAACGTACAATTTGCTAGCCATTAGCTAATAAAAGGCATATGCAACCTCTCGCGGTCGCATATGGGACTGATTTACTTGCATTGTAGATACAAATTCCAGAGCTGGTGCAAACAAATCCACGTCACTATGATCAGATGCTTTCTTAACCTCTTTTTTCTCACCACTGTCACGCTGTGTGTTTTTGTTATTGAAAAGAAAGCGCCCAGCACATATGTACATATTCATCTAAACATCGCTATCAGCAGCATGGGGATGTTCGCTAACAGTACACTGCTGGTCATGATTTTTGAACTTCTTTTTACCCCTAAGCGAAGAAGAAAAAAACTTTGCCTTGAGTATATCTTGACCAATAAAACCAACATGGATGGTAATCTTTTTATTATCTTGGACATTCTATGTTGTAACAATGTTTTCGACCCTTAGTGTGATAAACAGATATGTGAATGACTCTGTTCTTAAATGACAAACCACTGATTGCCAACATGTGCATTGCATTACTAGGAGGTAAATAAGCTCTGTATAGGACTAAATAGAATGAGCGTTAAACAAGGCCCCTGTACTACTGCAGCAACTGCTCACTGCTACAGCATGTGGCATCTGTTCACATACAAGTTTTAAGCTTCTCTCTCTTGTTGATTCTGTCCACTAACCTTCACTCCTTCAAGCAGCAGTTGTTGTACGTGCTTTGCAGAATTATGCTTTTTTTTTTAAAAGCTTCTGTTCTTGCTCATGTGACACTAGAGGGTTTGGCTGTTCTAAGAACAGCTGAGGATACAGACAAACAACTCTCTGCTGCCAGTATCAGCCACTCAGAAAAAACGTCTCCCAGAGTCCCTCAATATATATCCGTCTGGGATCAGGGATCCAATCATCTGCATTGAGCGATCCATAACCTGTTTCCCAGCTCTGGCAGAAATAGGGCAGACATCATTCTTTTAGTCTTCAGTATGAAATAGAGCAGTTTATGCATGAAAACATGAACCAGGAGTTGGATTTTATGTTTGTTAAAGTAAGTACTGGAATTATTATCCTTTTGCTTGTTTTGAATGCATGTAATTTCAAGATTCACGGTGTTACTTCCTACTTAGTGATTGGGTTTTTGGAGAAACTATCTGAATTGGTTAGAAAATTCCTGGTGGTCTTACAACCCCCCCCCCCCCTTTTTATATTGGAATATGCCTATGAATGTTACATTTTCTGACCATTTTCTTGTTGTTGCATAAAAGATTATTTATTTTTTTAATTATTAATTATTAAATTCTGAGTTGAACTGATTCAAATAATGCTAATTCTTTCATTGCACCTGGTTTTGGTGTACTTGGTCATTATAGATGTAAATGTTCAAATTTCTAATGGCTTCACTGTTCTCTTCTCACGGTTTGGATTCAGTTCAGCAAATACTTTGTATGTTGCCATTGAGGATACAGATTAGATTAGATTTATTAATTAGATACTACTATAAGCATGAATCAGTGTGAACTGCTAAGGATTGAATCATGCAACAATCATGCTTATAAGGAAGATGCTCTGCTCAGTGGCCTGTTGGAAATAGGCAGTGATCTCATATCATGGGATTTTATTGTCCGTGTGTACATCGCATCTCCATTTAAATTGACTGAATTTAATCTTGCATCATTACATTTGGATGAGTTCCTGTCTTGGCTGTGGTAATTCATCAGTATGTGTGTTCTGTGCACTGTTCTGTGCCCCAGAGAATCCTGGATAACCTGGCATTGGAATGCTTGGAATAACTGTAAACAAGTGCAATGTAGTTATTTTTTCCAACAAACAGATTTTGTGGGATTTCAGGCATTTTTGGCAAGCATATGTGAGAGCTGGTCAGTAGTAACAGTGTGATGGGTGAAGGGTTTGCTGGTGAAGGGAGACTCTGGGAAACAGCAGGCAGCAGATTTTCACATGAGCGTCTGTCATGTGATGGTCTGTTCTGCTCTCTCTCCCTTTCTGTTTTTCCTTGTTTTCTCCTTTAAACTGTGAGGTCAAAGCCCAGAGCATCATGTAACATTTAAAGGGATAGCTCACACAAAATGAAGATGTTTAGCAGAATGTCTAACCTGCACTTTTCTGCATAATGAAAGCGAAAGGACTGGGGTTGTCAAGCTTCAAAAAGGACACAAACACTCCATAAAAGTATCTTAAATGTAGTCCATACTATGTCCCAAGTATTTAGAAGTCATGCAATACCTTTATGTAAGGTACAGATCTCATTCATGCTTGTATTCTCAAGAAGTATGATAACCAATATGTATGTGTGTGTGTGTGTGTGTGTGTGTGTGTGTGTGTATATCAATATATTATCATAAATCACATTCATTTCATTATATGGAAAAGAGCAGCTTGCACATTTTTCAAAACACCATTTCTGAGGTGTCATATGGTTGAACTTTTCCCTTTATATAAATCTCTCTCTCAGTTTGCAGTCAGCTGAGATGTGAATGTCATACAGATGAGGAAGTTCATTTAATTGATTCTGTAATGTTCAAGCTCTCACACAGACAGCCATGTGGTCTGACTAGAATGAGGGGTGGATTATAGTGTGACTCTGTTTTATGAGTTTATGAATAGGGCTGTACCAGAGACCTGTGTTACTGGGGTTTTGGACATTCAAAATCATCATGATTTACGAAGAAATTGAATCTGACCTCTTTGTCTGTATGAAATTGCAGCTGTGATCAATGTGTGTGATAAAAATGAATCTCTGTTTATCTTCAAGAGGATGAGTGGAGTGAGGGAAGAGTGAGTGTACAGAGGAAAAGAAGTTGCAACTTCTAAAGTGAAAGCTGGTTAATTCTATAATCTCCGTTTGGCCGTGAACCGATTTACAAATGCTTTGTAAAGTACCCCCCCCCCCCCTCCCCCATCTCTCTCTTTTTCTCTCTAAAACACACACAAGTAATCCCATTCCTCTTTTATAAAGGTCATATTGCTCAGATGGTTGTGTATTTTAATCGGGACCAGTGTAATTATTTATTTTTAAGTCATTGGCACAGGCTTGAAGAAATGTAGTTTATGTTAGTGTTGTCACAATATTGGAATTTCTAACTTTGATACGTTACCTTGAAAAAATAATATTTGATACCATTTTTGAGAAAAAAAACTGCCTATGTAGATATTTTTTTAATATTATCTTATTCTATATTAATATAATTTGGGGAAAAAAGTCAGAATTGTGGGATATACAGTAGGCCTAAACCCGCAACTGCAAGGGGAAAAAAAGTCAGAACAGCGAGATATAAAATCAAGTGTAACAACAGCAAATGTATATCCCACAATTCTGACTTTTTCCTAGCAAAAGTGACTTTATTTCTCAAAATTGAGAGTTTGTATCTCACAGATAAGACTTAATAACTCGCAATTGCAAGTTTATTTTAATAATTCTGAGATAAAGGGCCCTATTTAAACAATCTAAGCGCATATTCTGAAGCGCATGGTGCACTTAGAGCGTGTTCGAATCCACTTTTGCTAGTTTAACGATGGAAAAAATGGTTTCGGCTAAGTCCAAAAGACTTGTACCTAGTCTCTTAAAGGGTTAGTTCACCCAAAAATGAAAATTGTCATTAATGACTCACCCTCATGTCGTTCCAAACCCGTAAGACTTCTGTTCATCTTCGGAACACAGTTTAAGATATTTTAGATTCAGTCCGAGAGCTTTCTGTCCCACCATTGAAAATGTATATACGGTATACTGTCCATGTCCAGAAAGGTAATAAAAACATCATCAAAGTAGTCTATGTGACGTCAGTGGGTTAGTTAGAAGTTTTTGAAGCATCGAAAATACATTTTGGTCCACAAATAACAAAAACTACAACTTTATTCAGCATTGTATTCTCTTCCGGGTCTGTTGTCAATCCGGGTTCACGACTCCGCAGTGACGCTGCTGACGTAAGACGCTGCTGACGTGTTATCCGGTGCGCCTGAGCTTCGTTTACAGTCTGAGGGAGACGCACGCTGTATTCAAGCTATTCTACATTGTTTGTATTTTGGTATTGCTATATTTTTTAAAATGGTGCGTAAATGTGCATGTCACGGATGTCCTAATCGCCAAAAACAACCACGGCGACGTAAAAGTGCATTACCAATGCCGACAGATGAAAGGACTAAATCTAAAAAATCTTAAACTAAATCTAAAATATCTTAAACTGTGTTCCGAAGATGAACGAAGGTCTTACGGGTTTGGAACGACATGAGGGTGAGTCATTAATGACATAATTTTCATTTTTGGGTGAACTAACCCTTTAATGAGTCATGGGTGTGTTTTGTGCATAACATGCAATAAACCAATCAGAGTGTCATCTCCCATTCCCTTTTAAAGTCAGTTTAAATACATGCGTGTATTGCCACGATTGGTCAAATAATTAGCCAATATCTGTGTATCAATATTGCGGAAATCGAACAATTTCAGATATTTCAGTATTGATACGTATCGAAAAATTATAGTTTTGACTAGTTTATCTATTGTGAGGTTACTTGGTTGGGTGATAAATCAGTAAAAAAATATTTTGTCAGTTGAACTTGACGTTTAATTTCATTGTTGTTATTATTATATAACTATTTGCTTATATTGCTAACCCTTAAGACATCTAAAGAACGCTGGATTTAAAGTTAATAATAGTGCACCAGAAATATAAAATTCTGTAATTACTCACCCTCTTATGTTATATTCCAGTTTTATCAAAGTCATAAAATAGCGCAGTGAGTGGTTAACCACTGCGCCAGCCAGTGAATCACTGCAACTCCTGAGCAAATTATTCAGATCATTTTTTGAACCAATCAACTGATTTATTGGAGACTCAAAAGAATGTTCCCAATTGGACATTGCTTCTTCTCTCATGAACTAAGGAGAGCTACTGTACATCAGGGGTCAAAATTTTCAGTTAATAATCACTAGACTTGCATACATTCTTCACACAAAGTTATCATATGACCACGGGTGACTTGAAATATAGCGCATGAGTCATATTTGCTTATACTAACACTGTCAACAATGTCTTTGAATTCTTTTTGAAAGCTTCAGTCTCCATTCATCATAGTTGCTAGTACTTCAGAATACCTCATACGAGTGTGGAACGACATGAGGGTAGGTAATGATGAAAGAATTTTCATTTTTGGTAAACTATTGTTTACAGATCTTTATAGGTTTGATAGTCATGTGTGCAAGACTACATTTGGTAATGGCATGAAAAAATGCAGTGAAAGAATGAGTATGTCTGAATCACCTCATAAACGTAACTTCATAAACATAATACTTGTCATCCAGAGTGAATGACGTGGTCAGGAAATGAGTTTTCACATGGCTCAGTATGAGATCAGAGTGGGTTTCATTGAAACATTACAACTGAATGAGATTGAGATGTCACATCAGGTGAAGATTAGGTTAATGACTTTTAGTCATTAGAGGTGTAGTTCACCTGTTTGGGATTAGCCTCTTCTAAACCCTGGTTTAGATGAGGCTAAAGTCTTCACGCTGGGTTTTTATCCCAGGTTAACCTTTTTTCACACTGTTTAACTCAATGCGCCTCACATGGACTTGCACACACTGACACGAATGAAACATTCACAAATTAAACTTTCAATAAGATCAGGTTTCAGAACGTACAGTTAATATGGTAAATTTTGATTTCATGTTGACTAGTTGTTAAAAATCACATTCCTTCACAACAGAATCTTTCCAGTTACCTGAACAGGACATTTAGTAAACCTTTTGTATCATTAATGATGTTTGGTTTGGATTGAAAGTTTCTGGTGCAGTGCAAGAATCTTGTTCAAATGTGCATCTCTGAATGCAAATATTTCTTTAATCAGTTATAGCTAACTAGCAACATTTGGTAAAAATCTTCTAACTGATCATTTACCATTATTATTGGTCTGTTAATAGTTAAAGGTGCAATATGTAAGATTTTTGCAGAAAATATCCAAAAACCACTGGGCCAGTGTTATATATTTTGTTCACTTGAGTACTTACAATATCCCAAATGTTTCCAACTATTTGTTAATCGTGAGAAAATTACAATTTTAACCAAGGCTCTGGGACATGTGAGGAGTCGTCTGTCAATTGACCCTTCACAGAGACCCGCCCCCCTTAGTTACTGTTGCTTTGTCCGACAAGTCGTGGCGCTGTCACGCCATACAGAGGGAAAAATACATTGCAGAGCAAAGAGGACACTGACAACACGTCGACAGACAAGACAGAGCAGGTTACTTATGGTATGAAACAAAGTCCCAGCTTTCAAATTGTGTAGTTTTTTTTTAAGAAATTCAAACAATAAAAAACGTTTTGTGGCTCTTTAATGTGTCGTGACAGATTGCTGTAGCGCCTCAGCTCAAGAGGCTTGTGAACCGATTATCTCTTCCTAGTAGTTCATTTATAGCATCAAATAAACATGAATGAACATGAGAAGGAATGTTGTTTCAAGCGCGGAAAGATGTCAGTGCACACCATTTTTCAAGTTTAAGCCCACCAAGGTTAATCTTCCAACTCCTGACTGCTTTGCTGGACAAAATGGCGGATTCGGTGTTCTGATTGGTTAGATCACTTGTCAATCAAAACTCCAGACGAAGGGTCAATTGTGTCATACCCACGTTACCCTCGGTTTTTATTTTGTAAAAACCATGGAAACACCAAAGATGCTTTAATATATTACATGTTTTAATAGACAAGGGAACAACTGTTTGGTTACATTTATAGACAGAAAACTAATTGTTGTTATTCCGCAGATTCCGCACTCAAACTTGCCGTCATCAAGCTACGCCTTTGTCTTGAATAGGCCTCTAGCGACCTCTAGTGGACAGAAATCTTACATATTGTAAGATATTACATAATCTTACATATTACACTTTTTTTTTTCTCAACAAGGGCAACACCACCTTCACAATTATCCTACATACTAATTGGCTGCATCCAAAAATGCATACTTCACTACTATTCTACATGTGTCAAACCACACAAGTGTGTCAAGTCAATCCACACTCATCTGCGGTTGAGTATACTTTAAAAGCTGTGCGGACACCACTGTGAACACGGAAAATAAAGTAAACACGTGACTTCAGCATTCTTACAGACATGAGACGCCAAGAAATTATTGTAGTTATCGCTATATCTGACATTATTTTGTGAGTGACTGGTCTGTATAAACACAGAATGATGATAACTTTTCACTCACGCATTTAAATGCCGTTTTCAATCCCAAAACCTAGCAGTGTGTATGTGGTCTACGAGCATTGAATATTTCTATAATGAAACCTTCTAGATGCATCAGTTCATATGAATGTGAGTATGTTGAACATGCCACATGCTCATGTATTATGTCACATTACAGATGCCCTTTCATTAGTTGCTGGGTCAGGTGTGTGTGCGAATGTCTGTCTCTGTCTGCTGAATCATGTGGTTGTGTCACATGAGGATTATCTCATGTTTTTCAGATGTATTGTACGGATGCACATACGGATTTCACACCATCGTGTAATCCTCAATTTTTTGGCATTATGGGTAATCGTCAATGAGTGTGAATGCGACCAAGTGGGAGAGATAGAGGAGCAAGTTGTGTCGGGTGTAGTGACCGTGTGTGTGTGATCATGTTGAGATGCTATTTTTACCCTCTCTCCTCTTGTTCCAGTCTCTCTGTTGCTAGGAGCTCAGTTCTGGGATGGTCTTCTCCAGAGACTCGGGTTAAACGAAACGCATACGTCACTGCTTCTGTGGATGGTGGTCTGATTTAAAGCACTTCTCTATATTTATTTGCGTATTCTTTCTGAACCGCATGTATATATTATGTATAATTATTATTAGTGGTTGACAACTAATTGGCTTTTTTTTTTTTTTAAATATCGTTATCAGTCTATACTTTTTTTTGTTTTTGTTTGGCCGATTTGTCAAAAACGGGACTTTTATTTTGACATTGCTGAGAACGCCAGCACCTGAGCACATACAGTGCTCTATTTTCTTCTGTTTAACAGCTCTGTCTAAAACGTTATTACAAGGTAACCGGTATGTGAAAAAGTATTATAATGTTTGCTTTTAAATTATTAGTAATAGAAAGTCAAACAATATAATACTTTCTCATCTACTGTCAGCATTTAGCATATACTTATTTATATAATTTGAACAAGTCTTTGAATATCTAATAAACATTTGATTTCACAGACCTTGCAGACTTTATGAATCCAGCTGGTAGATCTTGTGAAGTGTGCATTTGTAAACTGCATGAACGTGTGTATTCTGTGCATATTATTCAGTACATGAGAAATTAATGCAGATTGACAAACTTTAAACCCTTAATTTCAATTCCAGTTGGCCACTATGTCATATTGATGCCATTTTCACTGTGTGCTTTTTTTCATTAAATTTATTAATTTTATAAAAGAAATAAATACACACACACACACACACACACACACACACACACACACAAACTGCCCGGCAAAAAAAGTCATTGTTTGCATTTAAATAGGCAAATGCTTAAGATGATTGGATCATTATTGCAGTGATGATTTTTTTTTAGAATGCTGGTAACCGTTCTTCTAACCTTAATTGATGGAGTGTGTAGCATTAACTTTTCATTCCTTAAACAACCATGTAGGAAGACACATCACACATTCCAGGATGACAAAGTCAAGATTCATCAGGCTCAAATTGTGAAAGAATGGTTGGGAGGGAGCATGAAGAATCATTTTCACACATGAATTGGCACCTCTGACTCCAGACCTTAAATTCATTGAAAGTCTTTGGGATGTGCTGGAGTAGACTTTACAGAGTGCTTGACTCTTGCATTGTCAATACAGGATCTTGACCAAAAATGGATTCACCTCTTGATGGAAATTTCCATGTGTATGTATATATGTGTGTGTATATATATATATATAATCATGAACATGAAATTGTCCAGCCATGACTTCCTGTTCCACGGGAGTATAAACATGAGGAAACACAAAGGCCAAATTCCCATAATCATTCATCACAATGAGTAAAACCAAAGAATATATTTCTGATGTGCAGCAAAAGATTGTTGAGCATCACAAAATAGAAAGAGGCTTTAAGAAAATGGCTAAAGCATTAAAAAATCCCCATTTCCACCATCAGGGCAATAATTAAGAAGTATCAATCAACTAAAGATATTACAAATCTGCCTGGAAGAGGATGTGTGTCTAAATCGTCCTAATGTGACGTGAGGAGGAAAGTTTGAGTGGACAAAGACTCCCCAAAGATCACAGATGGAGAATTGCAGAAATTAGTTGAGACTGAGTTGAGTCTCAGAAAGCCTTAAAAAAATGATCAAACAGCACCTACATCCCCACAATTTGTTCGGGAGGGTTTCAAGAAAAATCCTCTGCTCTCATCCAGAAACAATCTCCAGCATATTCAGTTGTCAGACACGTCTGGAACTTCAAACGGGACCAGCTTCTATGGTCAGATGAAACTAAAAAAAGGACTTTTTTGCAGCAAACTCACCAGATGGATTTGGTGCACACATGGATAAAAAGTACCCCATGTCCACGGTTAAATATACTGCTATATCTTTAATGATGTGGGCCTATTTTTCTGCTGGAGATCCAGTACATCTTGTTCAGATACATGGTATCATGGATTCTATCAAATACCAACAGATAAAAAATCAAAACCTGACCGTTTCTGCTAGAAATCCAATAATGGGCCATGGTTGGATCTTCCATCAGGACAATGATCCAAAACAAACATCAAAACCAACACAAAAATGTGTCATTGTGCACAAAATGAAGCTTCTGCCATGGCCATCCCAGTCCCCTGACCTGAACCCTGAAGAAAATGAGTGGAGTGAACTGAAGAGAAGCAGCACCAACATGGAGCTGGGAATCTGAAGGATCTGGAGAGATTCTGTATGGAGGAATGGTCTCTGATCTCTTGTCAGGTGTTCTCCAAACTCATCAGGCATTATAGAAGATGGCTCAGAGTTTTTATCTTGGCAAAAAGAGGTTGCAAAAAGTTTTGAATAAAAAGGTGACAATAATTGTGGCCAATGTGTTTTGGAGGAAAACTAATTTCATAATGTGATTTTCTCCCCACTTTCAATTCTTTTTCTTCAATGAAACGTTATAATTTTGTGAATTTTTTGAATGAAAGATCAAAAGGATAAACAATGCAGATTTATTTTCACAGCCGCCTTTACTCATAATTACTGAGGGTGCCAATAATTGTGGAGGGCACTGTATATATATAATATAATATAATATATATAATATTATATTATATTATATTATATTATATTATATTATATTATATTATATTATATTATATTATATTATATTTATTATATTATATTATATTATATTATATTATATTATATTATATTATATTATATATATATAATCAGAGCATCTCCAAAACTGCAGCTCTCGTGGGAGGTTCCCGGTCTGCATTGGTCAGTCTCTATCAAAAGTGGTCCAAAGTAGGAACAGTGGTGTACCGGCGACAGGGTCATGGGCGGCCAGGGCTCATTGATGCACGTGGGGAGCGAAGGCTGGCCCGTGTGGTCCGATCCAACAGATGAGCTACTGTAGCTTAAATTGCTCAAGAACTTAATGCTGGTTCTGATAGAATGGTGTCAGAATACACAGTGCATCGCAGTTTGTTGTGTATGGGGCTACATAGCTGCAGACCAGTCAGGGTGCCCATGCTGACCCCTGTCCACCGCCGAAAGCGCCAGTGGGCACGTGAACATCAGAACTGGACCACGGAGCAATGGAAGAAGGTGGCCTGGTCTGATGAATCATGTTTTCTTTTACATCACATGGATGGCCGGTGCGTGTGTGTCGCTTACCTGGGAACACATGGCACCAGGATGCACTATGGGAAGAAGGCAAGCCGGTGGAGGCAGTGTGATGCTTTGGGCAATGTTCTGCTGGGAAACCTTGGGTCCTGCCATCCCTGTGGATGTTACTTTGACATGTACCACCTACCTAGGCGTTGTTGCAGACCATGTACACCCTTTCATGGAAACAGTATTCCCGGGTGGCTGTGGCCTCTTTCAGCAGGATAATGCACCCTGCCACAAAGTAAAAATGGTTCAGGAATGGTTTGAGGAGCACAACAACGAGTTTGAGGTGTTGACTTGGCCTCCAAATTCCCCAGACCTCAATCCAGTCAAACATCTGTGGGATGTGCTGAACAAACAAGTCCGATCCATGGAGGCCCCACCTCGAAACTTACAGGACTTAAAGGATCTGCTGCTAACATCTTGATGCCAGATACATATATGTAAGATATATATATATATATATATATATATATGTGAACTTTTTATCGGCCATCTGACCACTATATTATATTACAGTATATTGCTTTATAATATATTGGCATCAGCCATCAAAAAATCAATATAGGTCGACCATTAATTATTAGATATACAACCCTATAGCACACACTGGTAACAGAATCGCATTCAGTCAATAATCAATAACTTTACAACTTCACGTTTAGATGATGGGTTCCATGCGTGGGACAATGATGTTGCTATGGAGATGGACAATCTGTTTGCTTTTTCTGTGTTTTTCTGATGTGTCAACATCTCTGCAAAATGATTTTGTTAATCAGAGTGCTGGCAAACAAAGAAATGAAATAATGAATTAAAAGAGGCAGACAGAGAGGAATGCAGAACACTGTGCAGATAAAAATAGATATTGACTGTTTGTTTTTAAATTGATTGGGTAAACCCCACCTCCTACTGTAACTCCTCTGCTTATTTACACCTACCCCCCCCCCCCCCCCATCACCCCCGAAGGCAATCCATCACTACTATGACTGATTTATTGTGCACTATCATAGTTGCTTTTCTGGTGTTTACTGAAGAGCTCACCCAGGATGGCACATCTACATTGGAAAAACATCTATTTGATGTGTGCATTTTCATCTGGAAGATGTATTTTTCTTTAGTGATGCACCCAAATTTTGGCAACCATAGATATTCAAATGAAAATTAATTTCCGTACGAAACCATTTTGGTGAGTCTAAATAAATTTTCAGTTTTATGAGAACTAGAGTTTTCAAAAGTACCGACTTCAGTACCTAGTACCTAGTCGGTACTGAAATTTTAAAAAACGTGATGCTTTGAGCGCTGTTGAGCGGATTCGTAAACACCTCTGATTGGCCATTGTGTTCACAACTCATCGGATATGTCTGTGATTGGCTTCAATGATCAACACTCTAGTCATAAAATAGTCATCAGTGAAGCTCTTCACTGAGCGCTTACACAGATACACACGGGAGCGCTTGAAAGCAGGCATCTATCGCGGACCAGTCTGCTGATAGATGCCTGCTTTCAAATGCTCCCGCTTTTAAAATGCTTTCAAATTCAAACACTTCCATGTGCTTTAAAACGCTGCCATGCGTTGATCATTGTAGTCAATCACAGACATATCCGATGAGCACGTCAACCCAATGGCCAGTCAGAGGTGTTTACGAATCCGCTCAACAGCGCTCAAAGCGTCACATTTTTAAAATTTCAGTACAGATAGGTACCGAAGTTGGTACTTTTGACAACTCTAATGTGAACAAAACTTAAAGGAACACTCCACTTTTTTTGAAAATAGGCTCATTTTCCAACTTATCATAGGCTCATTTTCCAATTATCATTGCGCCTGCTGCACCCATGGTACGGCAGCAAGGTTCCTTGATTATTACGCCAGAATGAGAATATAGTTTCTAGCCATATCGGCCTAGAAAATCGCAACTTTTCATTTTACATTGGTCTTAGTACACGATGTAACTGCAGAAGGTTTTAAACTGCATGGTTTTAAATAGGAAAACTATTGAAACTCTTTGGTCATTTTTGAGCAAGATGCTAACGGTCTAATCAGATTCAATGAAGTATGCTAAGCTATACTAAAAGTGGTACCACCAGACCCGGAGATCGGCTGAATGGATTCAAAAACGGTAAAACTCAACTGTTTAACTCCAGGGGAGTTGGAAAATGAACCCATTTTCAAAAAAAGTGGAGTGTTTCTTTAATTGAAATAAACATTATTTGTAGCACCTCCGCCATTCAATAATCTGAATAAGCTTTGCTTGTTACTTTTGATATGAAGAAAATTCAGGGCTTTCAAACTGTCAATTTAATACCGAAATTCATAAAATAAATGTCGTTTTGGTGCCCTTTAATATGGCGTATTAGATTGCTGTAGCCAGTCTAATACGCCATATTAATGTATTAAATTGGCTACAGCCAATCTACCTTCTAATGTTCAATCATGTTTATTTTGTGAAATAACTAGTTGCTCCATGCTGCTGCTTCGCTTGAACTGAGGCATCTACAGTGATCTATCACGCCACATTAAAGCATGCCTAAACAGTATTTATTATTGGAATTTCTTAATTAAATTGACTGAATTTGAAAGCTGAGACTTTGTTTCATATCAAATATTACAAAGCACAAAGCTTATTACGATTTATTGTATGAAAGGCACGCTACAAATAATGTTTAGTAAAGTTTTGTTCACTCATTAACTGAAAAAAATTCTTGGGATTTAAGAATCAATATCAGTTCATCAAAATGAGAATCTATTAAAATCAAGGAATGTCAAATATAGGTATTGGTATTGGTACTCTCTTCCCAGTCTGTCTGTAACTCTCTGTTTAGTTCAGGTCTCAGTGAAGCCCCTCCTACCAAAAAGTGCAATGTGCTCTCATTGGTTGGCTGGACTAGTTTGTTGTGATTGGTGAAGTGTTTTATGCATGTTTCGGAAATGTCACACCCCTTACCATAATCACGAGTTTCAACACACTTCTAACCAAAGCCGCTAGACCATCTCTGTACTAATGCAACTCAACCAGGCTTCACTCCTTTTTTTTTTTTTTTGCGTATTGGAGCGGGAATTAATTAAATGAGGAATACTATGATGTGTACATTGCATAGAATGCAAGTAAAATTGCATTTTGAAGATGTTTATCAGATGCTTGTGTGTAACAGAGGCTTTCGAGATGATGCGCTCTTTAACAGACATCTTGGAGATGTACAGTATGTGTGTGCCTACTGGGTAGGCCACATACTATACAACCATAGTTAGATTTTTAAAAAAACACAATGTGTGTTTGGCCATTTTAGCACTGTTAAAGTTCTGGTCAAAGATAACAATGTTTAATACCTTAATCAATTTATAATGTTTACATTACATAAAAATCTCTGGATACTGTCAATAAGTCATCAACTCTTTATTATGACCTGTATTTAGTCAGTCTAGATGGTGGTGCATTTCATGTTACACAAACGAAACAGTTGTGAGTGCACATTGAGTCATCTGAATGTTATGTTTAGAAGTGTGCATCTGCTAAAAGCTAATTTAGTCATCGCAAAGTGATTTAACCGACTGACAGAACTTCTTTTGGGTGTTCTATTTCTTGCCTTATTAGAAACCCTACTACACCATTGCATCTTGATATATGTTGTCTTAACCATCAAATTGTCAATTAATGTCTTTTTTTAATATATAACATCAGTTTAATAAAACAAATGAAAATTTCTGTTTTTTATTTGATAAAAACTTTAATTTAACCAATTAGTTACACTGTAAACCCTAATGCTCAAAATACTTAATTGTTTTAAGTAGGACAAACTTAAATTGAACAAATTAGTTCAGTTAAATTAACTGCTATGAGTATTTAGAACTTTATTTTTCTTTTGAGTTCACAGCAATACATATTTCAAGTAAAGTGAACTGTTTTATTGTTTTTTTGAGTTATATGAACTAATTTCTTTTAATTTAGACTAACTTAAGTTTAACTGAAACTGGGCTGGGATTTCTGTTTCCCAGCATGCTTTGCCCATGGGACTCGGAAGGGAGAGTAAATGCTAAAATTAAGTGTTAAGTGTTATATAATGTTTTTTTTGGGTTTTTTTTGCACAAGATTAATGGTAAAGGAATTTTAGTAGTGATTAATGTTTTGTTATGCTAATTTAGAAAAGTTTCTTTTAATGTGGGTTTTTGGAGAGTTACCATCATGGTGACAAGTAACATGTGGCTTGGTATGAGAGCAGGTAAGTTACATGTTTTAAGTTGCTGTACCCATTCAGTAAGTGTTATTCCATGCTATTGTTAACATGTTTGCAAATTAGCAAGTTGGCATTTTCTGAATTTTCTTATTAGGGTTTACAGTGAAGTAAACAACTCATTTGATTTGGAAGAACTCAAAATAAAAAAGTGAATTAACTAAATATTTTATGTTAATTGCTATCAAAGTGTATGAGTTAGCTAACTCATTACTTCAAGTTAGGAGGAATTGAGATGCATGAGTACTACAAACTCAGGTTTCAAATTATTCAGGTTTACAGTGTAGCCTAATAACTTATACTCAATGCAAATGCATTACTTTTTATTGCAGACTTTCTGATCAGGCATTACAAACGGCTATGCCTTGGGGTTCAAGTGAGGTAGGGTTCTAATGTTGCATAGGATTTGTATGGGGAAAAGTCAAAACTAAAATAAAAATCTAACAGTACCAGTCTACACTGTATCTACAGTTGTTGTTGCAAATTAATTCTGTACCAGTGCATATTTGTGAGCATGCTGTTTGAAAAGCATTTATGGCAATGCGGCTGTGCATTTTTTTGTCAAAATGCCCACCTTGTGAGGTAATTATCTAAATTCAATTGGTTTGTGAATAAATATGCAGGACAAATGCAACATATTGGATCAGTGTATTAGTCTGTGTAGCCTAAATTCAGCCTAACAGACCTGCTGCTGTGTCGAATATGTCATAAATATTAATCAAACAACAATATTGACAGAAAAAGGAGCCACTCACTGCTCTTAATTTATTTGAATTACATCAAAAACTGGAAGCCATATTTGCTTAATTGAGTAATACGTCCACAATTTCACTGGTATTGGTACTTTTGACTTTAATATCACTCCATGTTGTTAAAAATGCATGAGCAGTTTTCTGAGGTGTAGGGCTGTGTGTGCCAGTGTTTCTGAGTGAGCCTCATACACGAATGAGTTATAATGATGGTGTGGAAAGCTGGACTATATCCCATCTGGCCCGCGTGACTAACTCTGACGTAATCACTGCTGACACGGTCAAGCTGCTTTCAGAAACTCTTAAAACACACCGCACACTTACTCAGAAACATGTAGGAGTCGGAATATTGATCATCCATACTCACTTATTCTCTTTATACTTTGTGTCAGCTGTCAAAAGTGTTTGTATCAATATTGTATAATTTATATATATATATTATATATATATATATTTATATATATATAATTATGAATATATGGACCACAGTCTGGAGGCTTGAACTTAGTGTGCAGCATAGTTGTTTGTTTCTTTCTTCATGTTTATAGGGCTAGTCATTCATGTATAATCAGGGTTATTGGTTGGTTCTGGTTGTTCTCTCAGATGAGCTGTGCTGTTTGTCTTCTGTTGTCATAACTGCATTCATGCGTCTCTATTATTATGGTTGCAATTATGATTTAGTGATGAGGCATATCAGACAGGATGACAGCTGATTCAAATTATAACCCAGCTATACTGTATTTTCAATTTAAAAAAAAGAAAAAGAAAAAAAAAGAATTCAGCATGGAATATGCTGTATGGCATGACGATTCTATAAAATTTTTATTAAAGTGCCCCGTTATGCTTTTTCGAATATTACCTGTGATGTGCAATGTATATTATGAGAAAATTAAAGTGTTTTTGACCTTGGATGCATGTAAACCTATTGTAGAAGACCTCTAAAACAAAATTAGGAATCTTTAAAATAGCATAATAGAGGCACTTGCACAATGTTGATGGTTCTGGATCTCTTTTGCCTGCTTTTGAGTTCCTGTGAAATGTGATTAAATGTTTTAATCTGTTTTTCAGTTTGTCCGCATCAGCTGAGCAGAATTGACTTTCTCATATCATTAATCATAATGCTTCAAATATGCGTGTTAAAACAACCAAATAAAGAGCAGTATTCAAGGAACATTGTGTAGGTGAGTGATATTAACTGATAATTTTGTCTGTACAGTATGCACGGGTCTGGATCCCGGATGTAGAGGAAGTGTGGAGGTCAGCAGAGCTCACCAAGGACTACAGACAAGGAGACGGAGCACTTCAACTACAGCTAGAGGATGGAAAGGTCAGTGTGTGTATATTAGAGTAATGAGTGTTTATAAGCCTCATCAGACTATTTTTATTAACATTGCTCACAGTACAATGGATTTACTGGAGTACTTATTTTTCTTGGGATTTGTCCAAGGGATTGATCCTGCAAACTTTGTGTTAGCTGCCCAGATCATTAATCAGATCATTAACCATCATCAATCACATTGTCCAAGCACTATAGACCAGTGGTTCTCGACTGGTTTAGGCCGTGGGACCCACATTTTCCCATGGTCATTAAACCACGACCCAATTTTTTAGGAATTTGAATCAAGCAAATTTATTTCTCAAAAATGGTTAATGCACACACATAAATTGTAAGAATATCACTAACACTGATGAATAAACAGTATTAAAAGACAAGGCTAATATATAGCAGTCTCAAACTACAGTAGTCAACATTTGAAGTGGATCAAAACCTTTCATCAAAGTTGTCCTAAAATCTTCTTCTTAGGACAACTTAGTTCTTAGGACAACTTTGAAGAACTTTTTTGATCCACTTCAAATGTTGACTACTATAGTTTTTGTTCATGCAAAAGTTAGTAAGTTGGTATGAGCCACCACAGTCATCAAAAATAAAGAAAATAACACAAAGTGAAAATGTTTTTAAGGTTACAGAAACTACAGTTACCATGGTAATTGCACAATACTAATGTGAACTGAACTGTTAATAAAACAAATGCACAATGGTCCTGATGAATAGAATGAACATTAATTATCAGATATTTTAATCATTTATTTAAGCACATTTCCAATTCCAAACTACATCAATCATAATAATTACCATAAAGATGCGCATAATTATTAGGTATGCGTTGTTGCATCTTTTCTTCTCAACCTATTTTTGTGACCCTGTTGACCCAATGATCATTTAATTGTCTGATGGTCACACCATTTCTTTGTCCGACTTTGAAAATTCTAGATTGTTGCATCCTTCTCATGGGCGCTTCATAATTTTTTACTTTCTCCATGTTGGTTACATTTTTGGTCCAATTTATGCACAAAATAACCCTGAATATTCCTTTAAACAATGGCTCCGGGTCTAAATGAGTCTTAATTCTCATATCAGTGACCTCTGTAGGGGGTAATGACAGCAGAATTATTTCTTTTTTTGTATTCTTATGATCCTTGTAGTAATTTCATTCATTAATTCAGTTTATTCCACTATAGTTTAAAAAAATGGTAATAAAATATGACAAGATATCAGAATTAAACTGTGTCAGAAAAAAATAATCTTAATTATGTCAGATAACACTTAAGCAAAACATGGTCAGGTCAAAGTGTCTGAATAATTTTTGGTTCCAAATTGTTATCAATTTTACTGGTAGTCCACTATATGAAGACTTTTTGGGTATAATATGTCACAGTTCACTTAATTTTGCTAACCTCACTTACATATAAAATATATTGTCCTGCACCCACTAGTAAAAATATATCAAAAATATTAAAAATGTCTAAATAATTTTTGGTTTGACTGTGTATGTGTGTATATATATATATATATATATATATATATATATATATATATATATATATATATATATATATATATATATATATATATATATATATAATTTATTTATTTTTTTGTTACATAGGAAGTTAATGGTAACCAAAAACAACAGTCTGATTACCAACATTCTTTAAAATGTCTTTTTTTTTTTTAATGTTCCACAGAAGTAAGAAAGTCATACAGGTTTGGAATGACATGATAGAATTTTAATTTTGGGGTGATCTCTTCCTATAATTCTTGCCTATATTATCCTGCTGCCTCAGAAGTCAGTGATGTCAAATGTCAAATTCTTCTGTGGCTTTCGACCGATTGCAACAAATCAGATTTGAATATCCTGAATTGTGAATAAGTCAGTTTTTCAGCCTGTTCCTCACAGAAAGCCATTGTCTGACTTCAGATGTGTGATGATTCCCCTCAAAACACAACTTTGTATATTTTGTTGTGCTGTGAATTGTGTTATTCAGGAACTGGAGTACAAATTGGACCCCAAGACGAACAACTTGCCACACCTGCGTAACCCAGATATCCTGGTGGGAGAAAATGACCTGACAGCTCTCAGCTACCTTCATGAGCCTGCTGTGTTACACAACCTGAAAGTGCGCTTCATTGATTCCAAACTCATCTACACATACTGCGGTAAACACACACATACAACAGACATACACACACTTAATGTATCTAGAATTATTGAGCTCAATGGTCTTTTATCGTTTGACCCAGGTATTGTTCTGGTTGCTATAAACCCATATGAGACGCTTCCCATCTATGGAGCCGACATCATTAATGCATACAGCGGGCAGAATATGGGCGACATGGACCCTCACATCTTCGCAGTGGCAGAAGAGGCTTACAAACAAATGGCCAGGTGGGGCTAAGCAAGTTTAAGTTAGTTAAACTGTCACTAGTGGGTAGTTACCTGAAAAAAGTCCCTGGTATACTCATGGTGAAGTTCGGTTTCATTCTTCGCTCAGGGGTAATGACAATACCTGACCAATGACATACTGTTTGTGAACAATCAAATGTTTAGATAAATATGTAAATATGTGCTGCACACTATGATTAAAAAACATTTACTGTATTGTTTGTATACTAGGATAGGCAGGAACAATACATACAATAGGTTCTACACTACCTATCAAGTCAATCCCTGAATATTGATTTCATTTCAAATCATTTTAACTAACCAGATCATATTCATTAGTTTTAATTTAGAATATAGACAAACCTAATATTATTGTAATTGTCTAGATTGGGAATGTTTAATTTGCCCTATATTAAACCTTTCTTTTTTTTTCTTTTTTTCTATTAAAAAAAAAAGCATGAATCTATCAATTTGCCACTTCTATAATTCAAAGTGACATCAAAAACCACAAATCCCTTTACTCTAGGGTTATAAATGTCACAATCAGCTGCTGGGTCATTATTTAGTAGAACAAAATAACTATATGATGTTTCTCTCTCTGACATTCACTTTGATAAGCAGTTTAAAGGGGTCATGAATTGAGAAATCAACTTTTCCTTGATCTTTTGATATATAAGAAGTCATTGTACTATAAGAATATCCTGTAAATTTCAGAACTAAAAACTTCATTGTTAGTCAAATAAAAGCTTTTGACACCAGGCCAAGCAAACAACCGATCCTGGAATGTGCCTATGAAATATGTGAAACGCCACCTCTGCAGTAGAAATCAATGCTTTCTTCATCATTGCAATGTTAGCACCGTCCATTGGCGTGCTAGTGAGATGACGAGGAGAGAATAGCGAATCAGGACTAAAATAACATTACCTTTCAAAGGATCCTAATTCTAGGAATATGGTTATTTATTTTCAACAATGTGAATGTCTCACTTGAGCATTATTTATTTCTATTCTGTATTTCACTGTGGATTCTTTGGTAAATCGCAAACAGACTTTTACGATATGGACTTGACAGTAATGCAACAACATGTAAGTAACTGTGTTAATTCTAATTCCTGATCTGATATGTAATGATTCATGTACAGTCAGATGCTCTTTGTCTGTGTATCAGTAAATCAAACCAGTGACTAAATGGTCAACTTCACGTTGTTTCTCTTAGTACGATGAAAATAATCTGTTATTTAAATGGTGATTCAAAGAATGCTCCCTTTACAGTCGCTGGAACTGTCAATCAAACAGCACAAGTTTATCAGCGACTGAGTTCTGGACTCGCGCCAAAACTTATTCAGTGAATCTCTTAGTTATATCGAGTTTGCACTGTTAGTTATGATGCAACCATTCGTTAGTGTTCAGAAATTGAGTTGCAATGACTAGATCACTGCTTTCATGTGCTCAACAACATGTCTGTGATCGGCTATAATGACAATTTTTTGCCACAAACTAAATATAATGCCATAGATTTAAAGGTGCCCTAGAATCAAAAATTGAAATTACCTCGGTATAGTTGAATAACAAGAGTTCAGTACATGGAAAAGACATACAGTGAGTCTCAAACACCATTGTTTCCTCCTTCTTATATAAATCTCATTTGTTTAAAAGACCTCCGGAAAACAGGCGAATCTCAACATAACACCGACTGTTACGTAACAGTCGGGATCATTACGCCCCCAATATTTGCATATGCCAGCTCATGTTCAAGGCATTAGACAAGGGCAGGCAGTATTAACGTCTGGATCTGTGCACAGCTGAATCATCAGACTAGGTAAGCAAGCAAGTACAACAGTGAAAAATGGCAGATGGAGCGATAATAACTGACATGATCCATGATAACATGATATTTTTAGTGATATTTGTGAATTGTCTTTCTAAATGTTTCGTTAGCATGTTGCTAATGTACTGTTAAATGTGGTTAAAGTTACCATTGTTTCTTACTGTATTCACGTAGACGAGAGCCGTCGCTATTTTCATTTTTAAACACTTGCAGTCTGTATAATGCATAAACACAACTTCATTCTTTATAAATCTCTCCAACAGTGTGTAATGTTAGCCCGTTAGCCATGGAGCACTATCAAACTCATTCAGAATCAGATGTAAACATCCAAATAAATACTATACTCACATGATCCAAACATTTTGTAAAGATCCATTTGAGGGTTATATTAGCTGTGTGAACTTTGTAAATGCACTGTATTATAGTCGAGAGCTCGGGGGGGGCAGGGAGCGCGTGATTTAAAGGGGCTGCAGACTGAATCGGTGCATAGTTAATGATGCCCCAAAATAGGCAGTTAAAAAAATTTATTAAAAAAACTCTATGGGGTATTTTGAGCTGAAACTTCAGACACATTCAGGGGACACCTTAGACTTATATTACATCTTATAAAAACTGGTTCTAGGGCACCTTTAACCTTGAGTGCTGTAATAGTAAAAACATGCTAAACGTTTTCGAGAGAATAATACTTATCTATCTTATACTGCATGCAAGTTGTTAGCAAATCGCAGCAGTGAGCGTTTACACTGAAGTCTCACAGCACACACGCCCCTTAAAATAGAGTGTTTAAATAAGAGGGCTAACATCAGGGTAGGAAAAATATCTTTTATTTCTAAATTAGGACAATTTTTGATGTAAAAAGCATACTAACATTATAAGTGCGACCCAGGAAACATTATAAAATTATAAAACAAAAACAACACAGTTCATGACCCCTTTAAATCAGTGCATTGACTGAGTGTTGTCTGCTACTGAACTGTAAAAAATTATTTTCATGATTTTTTTTATCAGAACTTTTCACAAATCTTTTGTCAAATCAGCTTAGGTTCACAAACATTTAGATAACCGAGTAGAAAAAGGGCCTAGTGACACCCCTGGTACCGGTGTTGTGTCGAATTTCGACTCCCTGACAAATTATTACCCCCCTTGTTAAACCCGATTGCCTTATCCTAACCCCTCCCCCACACCTAATCCTAAAACTACCAATACTAGGAGGGTAATAATTTGGCTGGGGTCAGAATTGGGCACAACACCGGCAATGTGAGAAGTGCTGGTACGTAAGAAAAAGTGAGGGTATGCTACAGCTTAAAGTATAGAAATGCCGGTATTTTGTACTGGTGCATACCGTCCCGCTTGGAGCATTGCTCACCCTCATGTTCCAAACTTCTATGAATTTCTTTTCTCTTCGCAACATAAAAGATGATATTTTGAAGAACATTGCGGTCCAAACAACATTATACCCCAATGACTTTCATTGTATGGACAGAAAGCACTTTTTTCAGAATATCTTCTTTTGTTTCCCACCAAAAAAAGTCATACCGGTTAGGAATGACATGAGGGTGATTAAACGACAGTCTTTTCATTTTTAGATGAACTATCTTTTTAGGTACAATGAAGCTGCGCTTGCATTGCATCAGCCAAGCATTCAAATTTGCATAGAGTATATCTCTGTGTGAGTATGAGCTATACTGCTCAATCTAAAGGGAAGGTTTGTAGGTCAGGATGTTGCTCACTGCAGCCCAGCCAAAAATAGACCAGCCACGGTTATATTTCTCTTGCTCATTTTCTTGGGTCTCTTGTTTCTTCTCAATGCAGCTGCAATGGTTTGCACAACTGAACACATCAGTCTGAAAAGTTCATTGATCAGTGGATGCCTGTGTTGAGGCAAATGCTACAGTTTTCTCAGTTTTCACATGTCGGAGCATCATTTTCTCAGAGCTTTGTGTTTTTACTTCTTTATCTTTACAATACACCATCATACACCAATACAAATCAATAGATTTTCTGCATTCTTATGCTGCTCTTTTTTTTATAGCTGCCCTTTTAATACATTTCATTTTTTTTTTGACAGGATCTTTCATTAATAAGCCTTTTTCTGACAGAGTTCTGCTGTGCTCTAAATCACTCACAAATCTTATGATAATTTGATAATCTCCATTCAGTTTTCAGACAATATTTGTTGTTTTCGTGCCTTTTGCACAACAATAGACCATTTCATGCTTTTCATCTTCAGTAAGATCTTTCTTCTTCCCCATATTGCATGAGAACTGTGACTTGCTTAATAATGTGGAACAACCTCTAAGTAGGGTTTCCATAGATCTGGCAAATTATTTTGTCTGAGATTGATACCAGTTATCTAACAAGACATGGATAAATAAACAAACAAACATTTTCTTAGAAAAACCTAAAATCTGAATGTTTATTATACTGAAATCTTACTGACATGTCACTTGCATAATAATTTGGAACGCGGTGTAATGTGTAAACTCTAGTGTGTAAGCACACTGGTACCTAGTAACCTCTAAAAAAATTCTAGTTGATCTTATTCTCTTTCATTTGTATTTTTTGCATCGTTCAGGGATGAGAGGAATCAGTCTATCATTGTGAGTGGAGAATCTGGAGCAGGGAAAACGGTTTCAGCAAAATACGCCATGCGTTACTTTGCCACGGTCAGCGGCTCTGCCAGTGAAGCCAATGTAGAGGAGAAAGTTCTGGCATCCAACCCCATCATGGAGGTGAGTTTTTTCCTGCATCACTAGATCAGTGTGTCGTTCTGGAATCAGTACTGAGACTTGGGCTGTTTGTTTTCATGAAAGTCTTTAATAATAAAGACATTTATGTCTCAGAGAGCCAAACCCCTTGGGCTGAAGACTAAAAGCTGCTCACAGGCTGAATGCGAGTGTCTTGTTCAGAGCATTATATCTGGTCTTCACCGCACGGTCTTCTTCTCCCCAGGGCTCATTTCTCTCAGTACTGCAGCAGAGAGAGAGTGTATGTGTGTGTTTGAGTGCACGCATGTGTATTAGTGTAAATTTAGTGTTAGCATAAAGCTCATATGACCTTCTCTGCTGTCCTCAGCTCATATATTTCTTCAACATACTTAAAACATACACAATCACTTTGTTTCAGAAACTAGCTACCTCCATATACATTTTAGCATGTGCAAGCATCATGGGAACTCCAAAGGCTATTCCAGAAGATATGTGGAATAATTACATAATTATTATAATTATAAAACAAAAAACCATCTTATAATACCTTGTTTTAGCCAAGGCAGTATTATCATGTGCATATAATGTGCTGCAATAATGATGTATTTTTGTAGGCCAACCCGGAAGTTAGCATCACCCTGGTTCCCTCAACAAAAACACAATAGTATTTTTTTTCGTTGGCTTTTGGATTATTGCAGAATATAAGCTCTGTGACCAGTAAAACTCTATGATTATTACTAGGGCTGCCCCCTAATAAATCTACTAACCATTAGTCAATGAGAAGAGGCTCATCAAGAGTCGACCAAAATTGGCATTAGTTGGTTAGTGGCAGAAAAAAAAAAACCTCCACAGGAAGTGAAGAAATCACACAGTCACTCTGTGATGGACAGGAAATCCAAATTTTATAAAAAGATTGGTCAACTAATTGCTTAAATGAATGACGACTAGTCGACTAAAAAATATCTTTACTCGGCAGCCCTAATTATCACACATTTTGTCCATCATGATAACCTTTACAATTGAGCACAACTTTTATGAATTTTGAAGCCTAAATTCAATCACCAGAAGTAAAAAGCTAAACATAGGCTATAAACAAACTACACCATGGTCGCATGACTTCAACGTTAATCCATTTGATAGTCATTTGATACAATGCACTTATTGTGTACGTACATACATGTTTTACATTGTACTTGTCTTTTAAAAATGCTTGCATAAAATTACATATGTAATTAATTTCTGTAATTCCGTCATACTTACGCTGTTGGCCTCTTCCTTACACCTTAACCCACCCTTAAACCTAACCATACCACCAAACCTGTCCTAAACCTGTCCTAAAAATAAATCATGAAGTAGTTTCTTTTGTTTAAAAATCATATAAATGCATGAGGTGGTATGGGGGCCCCCTAGTATTAATACAAATACTTTAGCTAAAGTAATTTATTTTCATCATATCTAAGTAAATATTTGTTAAAACAATCACTTCAGCAAAGTTTGTACCATATTTTGTTAGAAAAAATAATTAAATGTACTTTTGTTCAATTAGTACACTCATTAAAATGTTTATTTTAAAAATGCAGAATGCATTTCAATGAGAAAAAAAGAAGCTTCTTACACTGCTAGAAGGAAATCCCATAATAGTTTAATATGGCTTTATAGTAGTAAAAATAAATATAATTCATAATATTACATTTTTAAAAATGTTGATTTGATTCATTATATATAATGATGTTTGTGGACACCCAACTTAATAAATGATACTGACCATTTGGGAAAAGTCAGCCAGCTATTTATCACATCAGCTATAGTGGCTTTAGCCAGTGCCTTTAACAATAGGAGCTCTTTTTACCACAAATTCCTTACTTTTACATGTTCTTCAGTTATTGAAAAACTGATAAATTAATTACCTTGAACAAAACTGAATATCATTAGCAAGTCAAATGCGCACTGGGGTACAGTGTTCCTTTAGCCCCATTGTACCCTGTATTGTTGAAATCAATTGAAATTCAAGTCTCTCATGCCCTTTGCATGAGCATGGATTTTTTACTACCTTATAATAAAATAGATTGTAAAATATTGTGTGAAATATATATACAGGACTCAACGCTAAGGATTTTTTCTACTGACCCGGTTGGGCCAGTGGTTCAAATTTTACTTGCCCTGCCAAAATTTTCACTGGCCCCACAACAAAAACATTAATAAAAGTAAAAGACAAGAAAATGGGCCTATAAAATAAGCATAGTTGTTGTTTTTATTGTCTTTGTTACATTTAACCTCAATAAATAGGGTTATGACACCAAAAGCTACTAGATTAACTCACTTATATTTTAAATATTGTTAGACAAATAAACAGTAAGTAATAAAATAGTAACAAATAATCAAACTATGAGTAATAACACAAATAAATGCAACAGACCACACATATACATGAAATAAATGGTGCTTTTCAAGTTTTTCATGTAGGTTTGAACTAGATTTTCAGGTACAGAAATTCTAATCTAATGTATAACTATATAACCATAGAATAGATTAAACTTTATTAAAGTTAATCAGTCAAGAGCAGTTACAGATGCATAAAAATGTTTTTAATGTTGTAAATATAAAACGTTACATACTGTTATTTGAAATTATTTAAACAAATGAAGACACTTTAAATGTGAAATTAAACCCGCCAGTAGGTGGCAGAGAATCACTGTTAATGAGCGAATCATTGAGATTCAACCGATTCATTCAAACAGCTGATTCATTCAGGAAGTGTTGCTCAGAGACGCAAAACATTTCTGTGGACTTTGGAATTATTTTCGTTGGCGAAATACAGCGAAACAGACGATTTGGTGTCTTAAATGTAAGTCACTTGATATTAAGTTCTTGTTCATTAAACTGTAGGCTACGCTGGATAAAATCAATATCACATTTGTAATCATGTTAATATTTGTAGAAAAACGGTGCTCTTTACATAATATTGGTTAACTGTATTAAATAATATAAATATAAAATATATACAGGGGCATTTTTGCCCCTTATCTTGAATTCTGGGGCATTCTAAATGTATTTTAATAGACTAAATCACGCAGTGAAAGCGTGCAATCTAAATATGCACGCGCACTAGTCTAACCTGCATGCGTGCACTCAATGGGTGTGTTTTTGTTTGTTTTTTGTAAAGGGGGACATGCTCGATAATTTCAGATCTTTTCAATTACAATATCATAGACGATATATAACGCACACCCTACAGCACTGGCCCGATCGGGCAAGTGACCGTTCCGTCTACTGTCCCGAGCGTCGTTCACACTGGCCCCGTTCCATCGGGCAGTCCTTATTGTCGAGCCCTGATATATATCTATTGGACATATATAAAGGTAGCCACACCCCAAACTCATGCCATTGGTTAAGTGTTTATTCAAATATTCACATTGATGATACATATCATTGTTCAGAGCTAAATAACACATTGTGAAAAACAAATGATCTGAGCTTGGTTAGAATTTTTAGTCCGGTTTAATGAATTCATTCCCTTATAAACATGCTGCTCTTCCAGAAGCTCAGTTTCTTGCTGATCCTTATTCTGACAGAATTCCTCACCAGGTTTCTGCTCTGTGGGGGAGGCAGCATCAGCTTCCTGACCTGCTGTAGAGACCCAGAGAGCCAACGCTCCATGTCGTCTCCCACACACATGACCTTCCTGTCACTGTGTTTTTTAATCAATAACCTTTCTTTGTGCTCCTTAAACTTTTAACCCTGTTCTCTTCTAACTGAAACAATAAAGAAACCCACAGGTCAGTCCAGTACTTGCACTCAAGCTGATGTCTTTTCTGTTTTTATCTCTAGTCCATCGGTAATGCCAAAACCACCAGGAATGACAATAGCAGTCGATTTGGGAAATACATTGAGATCGGCTTTGATAAGAGGTATCACATCATCGGTGCGAACATGAGGACATATCTACTGGAGAAATCACGTGTCGTATTTCAGGTGAGGGACGAGCATGAATGACATTCTGTCACTTTGGAGATTCACTTTGGTCTTTATATCTTAAACTACCCATATTGTAAACCTTCTAAGCATCATATTTTGGCCCAAAGATCCACCCTCTCTCTGACATTTAGAATTAAACAGGCTATTTTCATCTGTACATTTAAGACTTAAAAGACATTAAGACCTATACTTAAAAGACACTTGTCAGGATGACTGATCTTTCTGATGAAAAAAGTAGTGCATTTGGCATAAAATGTGGAATTAGATAGTACATATAGTATGTAAAAGTCTGGGTGGTCATATGTTGATGTATTGATGGTTGTGATGTCATAACTATGACAATTTCTGAATCGATCATTTTTGTTGTTGTTTTGTGAATGGACTGAGGTGGGAATTTTGAGATGTGAATGGTTGAGTGTGTTTGTATATCAAACTCATTCATTTTAAAAGAGTTTAGATCAGTCTAGAATACGGTAGTGGGAAGAGCATGGACATCTCTGTGCCTTTCGGATGGAAATGTTGATTTCTCTCTCTGCCCTCATATGTGATTTTCCATGCCAGTTTTCCCCTCTGAAATACTGAATGAATGTGTGGTTTCTTCTTTGGAGTCTTAAACTAAAAGCCTGCTGTGTTTCAGAATTACCACCAGATGTTATCAAACACTTAGTGATCCAGAGATTAACTCTGTGTGTGTGTTTTTGAATCTTTCTAATGGTTTTTAATGTTATCCCAGACATATCAGATGCTTAACTTGATTTTAACATTTGCATGAATAGATGGGGACAAACGAGTCATTCTGTTTTCCAACATTACTATAATATTAAAGGTTCAAATTAACAACTGATTTGTATACAAACATTTAAATTGCACATAATGCACTTTATAATGTAACTTTTTAATGACATTTATGTTTCTACTCCAATTTGTGTTTTGAAATATAAACAGTTAAACGGTGGCTTTCATAACTTTTCATGACGGATGTATTCAAACATACATTCAATATTGAAGAACATGTAAAAATATAATAAATATGTAATATAGCAAAATGCTCCTTTTAGAGTTCGTTTTCTAACCAAATATTCAGCTATGGACATTTAATGGCTTTTCTGAAGTAAATGTAATGTTAAGTGACATTGTTTACAAGCTGTTTCATTGACATCTTTCCACGGTTGAAACACTGATTGTATCTTTCAACATACCTTCTGATGATCATTTATGTTTATTTTGTGTTATAACTATATTGAAACTTTGAAGAATGGCATAAGACAGTGAAGAATGGCATAAGAATGGCATAAGACAGTGTTCACAGACAGGAGCAGCCAGCCGCCACACCCTCTGAAGCACACCGCACTTCCTGCTTAAGTCAAATCTAATTTTAGCTACTCTCAGATACCTCAGGGATTTAATTCACAGGACTATTTTCATTCCTTGAAGGCTCCTGTGTCTTTTTGTACTTTCAAGACTCCAAGTCCTAGTGAGCTATAAGCTAATATTATGCTGTCTTCTTCGAAACCTTCTTCTGGCCAAATTCATTCACAGAGAAGGCACTTCCAGAATGTACTGTGATCAGCTAAAAAATTAATTCCAAAATGGCAAGCAAGAAAAACTGGAAGCGAGAAATATGTTAATTAAAATATTATGTCATTCTAGCTAACTAAAATGCTATGTATTCATTAAATGGCTTTATACTAGGGCTGTCAAAATAACGCGTTAATTTCGATGAATTAATCTGAGAAAAAATAACGCGTTAAAAAAAAACGCAGATTAATCCATTCCGTATTGACCTTTGAACCTGGAGTCGTTCTCATGCGCGTGAGCTCTTTCAAAGTAAGCACCGTCTTTGCACTTTCTCTACCTCACACATAATAATCTAAATCAACTGACACAATGCTAAAAGTTCGTAAGACAGATTCCATGTTTCACAAGGCGCATTCTGAGAATGTTTTTTTTCCTGAATAACTGTTGGGTGTGAATAGTGCTCAAAAGAACGCCACCTCATCTTCTCTGACAGGCGCCCTGCACGTGCAGCTGACATAAACCACACTTTCAGTAAACAAAAAGAAAATCCTATCCAGCGGTGAAGTGTTTTCTGTGTTGACAAATCTTTTGCGATGTCCTAATACCAGTCGCGATTCGCACGCAACGCGTCAACGTCCGCTAATGTCTGATTCGCAACCTAATGACTCATTTGAACAGATTCATTTTAATGAATCATGACAACAACTGATCTGTCCACACGGTCTATAATGAATCATTTACTCGAACAACTCTGAAATTTAGCAAGAGTGGTTAGTAGAGTTGTGCCGATATTCGGTAATGCGATAAATTGCGATAATGAATATGTACGATATTGTAATCGTGGGCACTTCAGAATACCGTAAATAATAATTTATTACCAATTATTAATTTTTTATAATGCAATTAAGAATACTTTACCCATCAATCGTATAAAATGCACAACATCGCTGTATTCTGCGTTAAAAGGACACGCGCTCAGATGTAAACAATCGCAACGTGCACGAGAAGCACATGGCGGAACGAGTGAAGGAGACGAGCTGAATGACAGTGCGCGTTCACTCTCTGACAGCAGAGGGCGCTGATGGAACAGCAGTGTGCAGCGGTTACCACGGAAACCGTGCAAACCAAGTAACTGCGCTAGTGAAGTTTTTAAAATGCTTCAAACAGCCATTCATTTTTTTGTAATCTCAGTGTTGTTCATCACAGCACCAAATACTGAATACTTAAAAAAGACTTAAAAGGATATTTATTGTCAAACCTAAACATTTTTATATTTTAATCTGGACTACAACATGCCCTAATGATTAGAAATGTTCTGATTATTTGTTATTGTTCAGTAAAACTTTGAAAACATACAGCTTCATTAGTTAACATGTTAATTCATTATCACTAAACTGACAATAAAAATACTTATAAAGTATTAATTATTATTAATTAAAGTTAATTTCTTAGTTACTGTTTAATAACATTACTAAAATCAAAATAACTTATTTAATGGACCTGAGATAAAACTAACAATGATCAGTTGTGTTTCTAAACTAACATTAACAAAAAAATAATACTTTCTGTAACAAATGTAGCTATTGCTCAATCTTAGTTAATGCATTAAATAGAGACCTTATTGTAAAGTGTTATCTGTTGTTCTTTATAGCCTTATTCTTTTGCATTTTAATCTGTTTGAAAATTTCACTTTATATATTTTTTGTAGTGTATTATTGTATTTAAACATTCAGAGTTGTTTTTGTTTTATCACAAAAAGAGTTCTTAAACCTGTTAAACTATGACAAAAATGGTTTTGCAGCTTCTTTTTAATACCGTGATAATACCGTATACCGTGATAAAAGCTTCATCAATTAATCGCAACATGAAAATTTGATACCGTCACATGCCTAGTGGTTAGTAAAATTAGCCTTAAAAATCCACAATATTTTCAGGTTATTTAAATGACAATGTGTAGTAAATTAGGCCTACCTATAAAATCAGTTAGTTTAGACTGGAGTGAGGTGAAACCAGAACAAAGCAAGTTGTTGTTAGCTAGGTGCATTCAATTGTATATGGTAGAAAATTATATTATTAGTTAATATAACTTCTAAATGCTACTTCTTAATACTTTTCAGGTTTAGCAAAAAAGCATCTTCTCTTACAAAGCTATAAAATCACCTTTTTTTTTTTTTTTTTTTTTTTTTTTTGCAAAGATGGCAAAAAAGAATTACAGTGAGAGTGACGGGTACTTTATTGTCAGTATCGGGCTCGCAGATCACGTGGGTAGGGCACTTTTTACTGTTTGTGGATGACCATGTCTGTCACCACCGAAGACCATTTTTGACCCAGGAAAAACCCTGCATTGATTCATTTGAATTGAAATATTTAATACTTTCACAGCAAAAATTATGTATGCGATTAATTTAGATTAATTAATCACAGAGTATGTAATTAATTAGATTAAAATTTTTAATCGATTGACAGCCCTACTTTATACATGACATATTATGCACAATAAGTTGTTGTATTCACTTCTTTCCGTGGTTGAAACACTCATTGAACAATTGCATGAGACATGATACATTCCAATAAGCTGCACTGTATCTTTCAACATACCTTCTGATGTTCATTCATGTTTATTTGGTGCTAGTAATAAAGAGGAAGACAGATTGGTTCCCATGCCGCTTGAACTGAGGCGCTACAGCGAGTTGGCAGTCCTGTATTGTTAGCTTAGCAACATGCTAATATCACACTTATTTGGAGTCGAGTCTTTGTTGCATTTCAAGTGAGGAGTGTTTTTTATGACACGATTGCTGGTTATGTAGAGTGCTCCAAATCAGTCACCTATGGATGCTGCCTTTTAAGGTAGCTGCCTATGTAAACAGTAGACAACTAGACAGCTCACTAGGTTTAAGAAGAAAGCTGTTCGTTGAGCAAATATAGGCTGTGTCCAAAATCTTCCCCTATTCACTACATTACTCCATTAATATAGTTCACTGAATGAGTGAATGTAAACGAGTGAGCGAATTCAAACACTGAGTGTGCTGGAAGTGCAGTGGGACATTCAGTGCATTGGTGTTCTCTAGCGGCTAGGCGTTGAGTATACATCGGTTGTACAGTCATTGAGGTGCATTATGGGATTGAATGAGTGCATTCGATAATGTCCACTATAGTTTTGGACACCTCTATAAATGGCTGCCCAAACTGCACCAAAACTGAAAATATTTGGCAGAAAATTATTTTGGAGGTTTCGGAGGGCGGAAATTATTGACCGATGATGAGTTTTGACTGTCAGCGTCTATATTGTGCACACAACATGGATAAACTATGACAGATAAACCTGTCAGCTGTGTAGATGCTAGGGCTGGGATGACAATATCGAATTGTTGCTTTTATTCAATCTTCATTTTGATGAACCAAGATCTTTTAGTCTATGCTGTTTTCAGTTGATATGTGAACAAAGCTTTGTGCTTTTTTACTATTGATATGAAACAAAGTATTAGCTTTCAAATTTGGTAATGTGGCGTGACTGCCGTGACTTAATGTATGTTTGAATACATCTGTCATGAAAACAATTTTTTATTATATCCACTGTTTAGAAGTTTATATTTCATTGAATTAGTATATCATTCAAAAATGTATATACAAATTTAAAAAAACTCTTATCAGGGGTGTGATTCTTCCGGAAAAATCCGGAAATCCGGCTTTTCCGACCTGAAAATGATGCTCTCGTAAATCATGCAAAAAAAAAAAAAAAAAAAAAGGGGGGGGGGGGGGGGGGGGGTTGCGGCGGGTCGAGTATTGGTAAACATAATGATCGCTCACCGCTGTCAACGTTTTTTGTGCCTCTGATTCATGTCGTCATGTCACTCCGCAAGTAGTCCAATCATTTGTCACGATTGAAGTTCAAAGTGTACGTGCACCGTTATGAATGCGCACACAGTGAGGAAAAAAAATCGCGCCGCATGATCTTGCAAAGCAACGCGCAGAGAGACCAGACAGACAGTGTACAGACTAGTGAGTTTTTGTGACAATTGTGAGGGAAATACACAATTTATTCCCATAAACTGTGTAGTCAGCCGTTCTCTCTCCCATCTACACCGTGTGAATTGTGAACGCAGGCAGGTCAGTGAGTTACAGGGCGCTCCGTGTCTCCGTCCAGTTTAGGCTAGTAACTAATAGGCCTATGCTGTTATGTAGTTTATAGGGGTGTGACGAGCGAGATTAAAATGTGACAAGATTTCTGGTCGAGGCGAAAAGTAGTCTCGTGATGTTGTTGCCATGACAGAGTGTTAGGATGATTAGGAAAGAATATGCCATCGCTACGTTTAAATTATGCCTCCACTGTCGTTTTGCTTTGTATTTAAATGAAAAACATTTAATTCAGTTGGATAACGGTCGCCGCCGCTCCATATTCACAGAGTTACGCGCGATCACGAAAGTGAAAGTAAACGCGCGCGCATTCAAACGCGATTTCAATACCCCGCTTTTGAAAGCGGCTCCCTGACGAATACAGATATCTCTCTCAATATGAAAGCTATTTTAGGCTGGGCTGTGTAGTTGTAACCATCTCTTAGCTCTGTATCAAAGAAAAAATTGGTCTTATTTGGTTGCATTTATTGTAAAGTGTTACCATAAAAATGAATAACAGTTTTCTCTTAATCTTATTAAGCACAAACAGTAAGGTTTCATTTGTTAACATTAGTTAATGCACTGTGAACTATCATGAACTAACAATGAATGACTATTTTTATTAACTAACATAAACAAAGATTAATAAATACTGCAGCAAAGATATTGCTCATTGTTAGTTGATGTTGGTTAATACATTAATGTTAATAAATGAGATCTTATTGTAAAGTGTTACCATTTTTATTTATACTGTTTTTATTTCTATGATCAGTTTGTGGAAAGGAGTTCAGTTAGGAGGTCAAAAGTTGTAGAAGCTCATAAATCATATACAGTAAGGTCTGAAGAGACTGAAATCATACAGGAGAGAAGTCTGTCAGTTGAGTTAGTGGCAAAACCTTTTACAGTACTTGAGTATTGTTGTCTTTTACTGCATATGATAATTCACACTCAGAAAGTAGAACTGAAATGACATTCATTACAAGATGATTAGTTAAAACATTTCAAATGCACCTGCAGACTACTTTTTCTAGTCATGTATTTCGCTATCTTGTCTCGTCTCGTGAACTCAACCTCAAGTCTCGTCTCGTGAGATACCTGTCTCGTCACACCCCTAATAGTTTATATAGAATTAAGTTAGCATTAGCGGAGTTGTCTGTTTTGCAGCACTGAGCAGTTATTTTACATAACTTTATCATAAAAAACAGTACAAAAACAAGCCACGCCCCTCCATAAGCCCTCCCCCTTAACAAAGCCCCGCCCCCATGGTAAGTGCACCATATAGTTTCCTGCTTTTTTGTCCTTTGCCAATCACACCTATGTCTTATGTGCTTGCCCAAATCCGAAATTTACAAAAGTTACTATATATAAGTCTGTCATCCAAAGGGGTTGCACCAGTATTAATTGGCCCCAAAACTGATCAGACCTACTTCAATCAATTTATCTGCCCTGGTGTGAGAAACAGGGTTGGAATTCAGAGGCTTTTTTTTCCTTCTGGGAAGCTCAGAAAGATTAAAGCTGGACAGGAATGAGGATAATGGAGTTAAACATGTCTGTTCAGTGTTATATAACATACTCAAAGAGACTGCTGTTGTGCTTAGGGGAATTCCAGATGAGTTAGGTATGTTGGATTGTGTCATATGCAGAGTTTGTCCAGAAATGTACTCTATGCAAGTGTGTAAATTGAATGTTATTTTGCAAGCTTGTTGCATTACTGTGACAGTAATGGATTACACCACTTTTGTGTGTGGTATTTCATCACAAAAAACTGTGCCTTATTCACTAACCACCTGCAGTCTGTGCTGGTATTGTGTCATACGTGTGTTTAATTTAAATAATTACCCTTCTTTTCAGCAGAATGTTATTAAAAAAGGATATTTGTGTACAGTTTTCTTTTGATCATTTCCCCAGTAATATATGCCCCAGGGTATATTTCATTTCCCCCCTAAATTTTCATTTTTTTTTTTTTTTAAATTGAGGTTTTTTTTTAGTTATTGATTAAATTATTCTTAAGAAAGAAATTATTCATATCTTTATTCTCAAGTTAGAAAATAAGAAGAAAATAGCAGTTACCAAGAATGTTATTCTTAAGAATGTTTGGTCCCACTAACTATAGTGATGTTGTCTGTGGCTGGTTGCATAAACTGCTTAAAATGAGTCTTAGTTAGTCATGTCATTTTATCTTCAAGACGGGTCATAACTTTTTTAAATCAGTTGCATAAAAAAGTAGATCTAATTTGTCAGTCTAATTTGAATCAAAAAAGTAAGATTAGCCCTAATTAACTGTTTGTTGGTCAGACTAGTTCTTAAGACAAAGTCTTAAATTAGAGGCAATGTTTATGCAGCCGGCCCCTGTGGTCCACTTTACAGCTTATTCTGGCCAAGCATTACCCACTTAGATAGGAAGAGTCCATCTGACTGACATTTGCTGAGACCAACCATGTCTTTAGGGTCAGACAAATCTGAAAATGATGTCACAATAATAGTCCGGTATTAAACAAAGCTGTAGGTTATTCAATTAATGGTTCAGTAGTCATCGCAAATTTAGCATGAAATAATGAGTTTGTGGTCTGTCTAGAATTTCTGTCCATCCATATTTTCTTCATATATCACATGTAATTCAAAACTGAAATGAAATATGAGGTAACACTTTACTTGAAGGGGTGTGCATAAGACTGACATGACACCTTCATAATCATGACATGACACACGTCATGAATATGAAGGAGTTTTATGCATGTTTATGACAACTGTCATTAAGTGTCATTCGCTCAATTATGTCATTTTTAATGCAAAGATGACATTTTTTGAGATGTCTTTGTTACGACAATTTGACATAAACCAATACATCATAACCTGTCAGTGTCTTTGTCATGACAACTGACATTACCAAGACAACATAACCTGTCATAAACATGACATAGCAGATTATCAAACTTAAGAAACTGCTTAGCTTTATGGGTTAATATTACATTACATTATTTTAGTAACACTTTATAGGGAACACATATATAAATGATTAACTATGACTTTTACCTCAATAAACTCATAATTTACTGCTTCTAAATATAGTTAATTGTTAAGTTTAGGTATTGGGTAGGATTAAGAATGTAGAATAAGGTCATGCAGAATAAAGCATTAATATGTGCTTAATAAGTACTAATAAATAGCCAATAATCTAGTAATGTGCATGCTAATAGTGTCACGGTAAAAATAAGGCAGATGCAAGTGCAAGTTAATATCTCATTTATTGAGCTTCACACCAGGGAAAACACAAGTAGTCTTGGGCAGACAGCAGGAGAGTGGTGATCGCAGGGACTTCGATGGGCCGTGGAGCAGGTGAGTGGAGATCGTGGAATCTGGTCCGTGGTGAGTGAAGATCCGTGGTGTTCCGTGGTGCGTGAGAGTCGTGTGAGGTCCGTGGTGAATCAAATCCAACGAGGAAACAAGAGACAGGAACATGTAGACACGAAGAACTTCAATCACGGGAAAGACTCACGAGGAACACGGGGGAAACACACGAGACACTCCAAACAACGATCTGACAAATGTGAGACGAAAGACAGGGCATTAAATAGGCAGGTGATGATGACAAACAGCTGCCGCTGATCATGACAATCAGCGGCGACGCCCACACAACTGATTACGTGACAAAACACACGTACACAAGACCACAGGGTGAGAGAGCGGATCAGCAACCGTGACAGTACCCCCCCTCCTAGGAACGCCTCACGGCGTTCCCAGGAGCACCTACCTGTCGATTGTAATCATCGATAAGGGAGTGATCCAGAATGTCCCTAGCAGGTACCCAACTTCTCTCCTCCGGACCGTAACCTTCCCAGTCCACCAAGTACTGGAATCCGCGTCCCCTCCTTCTCGAGTCCAGAATACGGTTAACCGAATAAGTTGGCTCCCCGTCTACGAGTCGCGGCGGTGGGGGAACCGGAGCAGGCGGATTAACGTGTGAATGAAACACAGGTTTGATTTTGGAAACATGAAAGGCGGGATGAATTCTCCTGTACGCTGGAGGGAGTTTGAGGCGGACTGCCACCGGACTAATGATCTTGGTGACAGGAAACGGGCCAATAAATTTAGGAGCAAGTTTATTAGAAACGGAGCGGAGAGGAATGTTCCTGGTTGAAAGCCACACTTTTTGACCCACGACGTATACGGGAGGCTTCGACCGGTGGCGATCGGTCTTAGCCTTGGTGCGCGCCCTCACCTGGAGGAGAGTCTCGCGGGCTCTACTCCATGTGCGGTGACACCTCTGGACGAAGGCGTGAGCGGAGGGGACAGCGACTTCGGATTCCAGACTGGGAAAAATAGGTGGCTGGTAACCTAAGCTACACTCGAATGGTGAAAGGCCCGTGGAAGACACTGGTAACGAATTATGTGCGTACTCGATCATAGAGAGTTGCTGGCACCAGGAGGAAGGATTCTTGGAGACCACACATCGCAACATTCTTTCCAAATCTTGGTTGGCTCTCTCGGTTTGACCATTGCTCTGGGGATGAAACCCTGAGGACAGACTGACAGTCGCTCCCAACAATCTACAAAATTCTTGCCAAAATTTGGACACAAACTGGGGACCCCTGTCAGAAACCACGTCCATCGGGAGGCCATGTAACCGGAAGACGTGATCTATGACAGTTACCGCTGTCTCCTTTGCAGAGGGTAATTTGGGCAAAGGGATGAAATGAGCCGCCTTCGAGAACCGGTCCACCACAGTCAAAACGACTGTGTTCCCCTGGGAGGGTGGGAGGGCGGTAACAAAATCTAGAGCGATATGGGACCAGGGTCTCGAAGGGACAGACAGCGGTTGAAGTAACCCATGAGGGGGGCGATTGGAAGTCTTACCAATGGCACAAACCGAGCAAGCCAAGACAAAACTGCGAATGTCTCGAGCCATAGCAGGCCACCAGAATCGTTGCTTGACCAAAGAGTTGGTGCGATTGACCCCTGGGTGACAGGCCACGTTGGAACAGTGCCCCCATCTGATAACGTCGGATCTTAACCCCTCCGGCACAAACAACCGGTTCGGTGGGCACCCGGGCGGAGGCGTTACCCCTTCTAAGGCCGATTTGACCTTCGACTCGACCTCCCACGTCAGAGTGGAGACCACTAATGTCTCGGGAAGAATGCACTCGGGAGTAGACGGGCGCTCGGATGGATCAAAAATACGAGATAAAGAATCGGGTTTGATGTTCTTAGAACCCGGGCGGTAAGAGAGGGAAAAGTCAAAACGTCCGAAAAAAAGTGCCCACCGAGCCTGCCTGGAGTTGAGTCTTTTAGCAGATCTGATATATTCTAAATTCTTATGATCAGTCCAGACGATGAAAGGAACCCCTGAACCTTCCAACCAATGTCGCCACTCTTCCAACGCTAACTTGACCGCCAGCAACTCCCTGTTACCAATGTCATAATTACGTTCGGCTGGAGACAAACGATGGGAATAAAACGCGCAGGGATGCATCTTATCGTCTGAAGGAGAACGCTGGGACAGAACTGCACCTACCCCCACCTCTGACGCGTCGACCTCCACCACGAACTGACGTGAGGAATCAGGGGCAATAAGAATAGGAGCCGAAACGAAGCGGCTCTTAAGTTTGGAAAACGCAGCCTCGGCTGCGTCAGACCACCTGAACGTCGTCCCGGGGGAGGTCAAGGCGGTCAGAGGCGCGGCTAGTTGGCTGAAGTTGCGAATGAAACGCCGGTAAAAATTGGCAAACCCCAGAAACCGCTGTAGGGCCTTACGGGAATCTGGACTTGGCCAATTCACCACAGCCTTAACCTTGTCAGGGTCCATGCGAATTCCCTCAGATGACACGATGTACCCTAGGAAGGAAACAGACTGTGCATGAAAATCGCATTTCTCCGCCTTGACAAAAAGCCCATTCTCTAACAGTCGTTGAAGCACTCGTCTGACATGTTGAACATGTTCCTGGAGAGACGAGGAGAAAATCAATATGTCGTCCAGGTAAACATATATGAACTGGTCTACCATGTCTCTCAACACATCATTGACGAGTGCCTGGAAGACCGCCGGGGAGTTGGACAGCCCGAAGGGCATGACCAAGTATTCAAAGTGCCCCCTGGGGGTATTAAAGGCGGTCTTCCATTCATCCCCCTTCCTAATGCGAACCAAATGATATGCATTACGTAAATCCAATTTCGTGAAAATGGACGCTCCCTGCAGCCTCTCGAAGGCTGAAGACATCAACGGCAAAGGATAAGTATTCTTTACCGTGATGTTGTTCAGCCCCCGGTAATCAATACAAGGCCGCAAGGAACCGTCCTTCTTCCCCACAAAAAAGAATCCCGCCCCTGCTGGAGAAGAGGAATGACGGATGAACCCCGCTGCTAGAGAATCAGAAATGTATTTCTCCATGGCCTCCCTCTCCGGAACCGAGAGAGAGTATAACTTGCCTTTAGGCGGAGACTTACCGGGCACTAACTCTATAGCACAGTCATAGGGACGATGTGGAGGGAGAGAAGCAGCACGGGACTTACTGAACACTTCCTTCAGGTCCAGGTACTCTACGGGCACGTTTGACAAATCCGCTGCCTTCTCCTGCAACACAGAAACAGAAACAGACGAACAAGCAGAGACAAGACAAGACTCATGACAATGTGTGCTCCATTCTAACACTGAGTGCTGCTGCCAGTCCACCCTGGGATTATGTTCCGTGAGCCAGGGGTGTCCAAGTACAATGGGTGCGAGGGGAGAGTCCATGAGCAGAAACTGAATGCGTTCGGTGTGGTTGCCAGAGGTGATCATGGTTATTTTCTCAGTGGAGAATGAAATGTCAGGAAGGTTCTGGCCGTTGAGTGCGTTGACAGTAATCAGTTTGGTGAGTGGGATAGTGGATAATTGAAATCTGCGTGCAAACTGAGTGTCCATGAAATTACCTTCTGCTCCGGAATCCAGCAAGGCTTGACAGGTGACAGAGTGATTGGCCCATCTAAGTCTTACCGGAAGGAGAGTGGATGGAGAGGACTTTTCCGCGGAGATCCCACCCGATAGTAGCCTCGTACTTACTACCGGGCTCGGCCTTTTACCGGGCATGTATTCAGAAAGTGCCCGGAGCCACCGCAGTAAATACAAAGTCCTTGGGACCTCCGCCTTTCTCTCTCCTCCCGGGAAAGCCGAGCCCTCCCAACCTGCATGGGCTCCGGATCGAGAGCGGGACTGACCGTGTCTCCTCCGCCGACTGCCCGAACCTCTGAGCCACTGGCTCCACCGTGTGGTCGGGAGAGGCGCTCTAAACGATTGAGTCGAGAATCCACCCGTAGAGCCAGTTCGATGAGGCCGTTTAGATCCGGTGGTAGGTCCAGGACGTAGATTTCCTTGTGGACACGGTCAGCCAGCCCATGCAGGAAGACGTCCCACTGCGCCTCCTCGTTCCAGCGGCACTCCGCCGCGAGGGTGCGAAACTCGATCGAGTATTCGGCAACAGTGCGATGACCTTGTTTGAGTTCCGTGAGTTGACGGGCCGCCTTCCTTGCCCGCGACCGCACGATCGAAGACCCTCTTCATCTCCGCGGCGAGTGCCTGGAACGAGGAACAGCAAGGATCCCGATTCTCCCACACCGCCGTTCCCCATAAGGCTGCCTGTCCCGTGAGCAGGGTGAGCACGAATGCCACCTTGGTCTCCTCTCTCTCGAAGGTGCGAGGCTGGAGAGAGAAATGCATGGAACACCGATTAAGAAAGGCTCTACAGAAGTTCGGCTCACCCGAGAAAGGCTGGGGGACAGGCAGTCGAGGCTCGAGGTGATTGTCTTGGTCCGGTGGTGAAGGGGGAACGGACGGCGCGGGTGGCGCAGTGGGGTTGCGTAGTTGTTGAAGCTGCTGGGAGAGCTCGGACACCTGCGTCACCAAGGCCTGTACAGCGCGGCCGGTGGATGAAATGCTCTCCTGCTGCTGATCCATCCGTGAAATACTGTGGTTGATGAATTCAGTCAGCGCCGCTGAACTTGCTGCATCCATGATGGTCAGATCGTTCTGTCACGGTAAAAATAAGGCAGATGCAAGTGCAAGTTAATATCTCATTTATTGAGCTTCACACCAGGGAAAACACAAGTAGTCTTGGGCAGACAGCAGGAGAGTGGTGATCGCAGGGACTTCGATGGGCCGTGGAGCAGGTGAGTGGAGATCGTGGAATCTGGTCCGTGGTGAGTGAAGATCCGTGGTGTTCCGTGGTGCGTGAGAGTCGTGTGAGGTCCGTGGTGAATCAAATCCAACGAGGAAACAAGAGACAGGAACATGTAGACACGAAGAACTTCAATCACGGGAAAGACTCACGAGGAACACGGGGGAAACACACGAGACACTCCAAACAACGATCTGACAAATGTGAGACGAAAGACAGGGCATTAAATAGGCAGGTGATGATGACAAACAGCTGCCGCTGATCATGACAATCAGCGGCGACGCCCACACAACTGATTACGTGACAAAACACACGTACACAAGACCACAGGGTGAGAGAGCGGATCAGCAACCGTGACAAATAGTAATAAGCAACTAGTTAAAAGACCCTAAAATAAAGTGTTACCATTATTTTATAACAGTGTCATTTTTTTAAGAAGTTTGAAATTGTCTATTATCTGACCTTCTGTTGGAGGAAACTTAAAAAAAAAAAAAAAAAAAAAAAAAAACATGAAATGAAAAATATTCATGACACTGTTATAAAATTATTTGTCAGAGTATTGTCACTTAATGACATTTTAATGACAAGTTCAATTTGTACCACTGTAGTTGAGGTCAAGATACATATTCATTACACTATTATAATGGCCTCATGACAGCCATTGTCAAAACCAACCACATGACAGTTTAATGCAATGTTAACCCATAAAGCTAAATGATGTCAAGTTGTCATGACAAAGACACTGACAGGTTATGATGTATTGGTTTATTTCAAGTTGTCATAACTCGGACATCTCAAACAATGTTATCTTTGCATTAAAAATGACATAATTGAGCGAATGACACTTAATGACATTTGTCATAAACATGCATAAAACCCTTCATATTCATGATGTGTGTCATGATTATGAAGGTGTCATGTCAGTCTTATGCACACCCCTTCAAGTAAAGTGTTACCAAATATGATTTTGCTCTTGGATATATAGTTTACTTGGTGCTAATTGAAAGCTAGTAACTGTGAATATCTCTTCATAAAAGGATCTGATGGCATGAGCAGTAAGCTGACATGAAAAGTCAGGTTTATTATCTCTGGTGAAGAATGAATGCCACAGTCAACACTGACACACTTTATAATTAACACACTTCATGATCATATACTCCAGAAAAGTGTTGTTCTTCAAAGCCTCTCAAACATGTTAAAGTGTCAAGTCAAGTCAAGTCACCTTTATTTATATAGCGCTTTTTACAATGTAGATTGGGTCAAAGCAGCTTTACATTGATAACTGGTACATTATTTTGGCTGCACAACAGCTCTTAAAGAATATTGTTAATGCAGGCAGATCAAAGCACTGAATATCAAATGTCAAGTCAAATGTCAAGTGTCCCCAACTAAGCAAGCCAAAGGCGACAGCGGCAAGGAACCCAAACTCCAACAAGTGCCCTTTTATGCTGTATAAATGGTTCCTAATTTTTAATAGGTTTACTTGCATCAAAGTTTTAAAAAACACTTTAATTTTCTTATAATATACATTGCAGCATCACCTGATTTCTCGAAGAGTCTAAAAACGGTTCGTTTGAAGATTCAGCCCCTCCTTTCCGAAAGCCTACTCTGCTCTTATTGGTTAGATGGCCCAGTCTGTTGTGATTCGTCTACCGCTTACAGCATGAGACGGAAACAAAACACCCATTACCATATCTGAATTACAGCTCTGGAGGCTTCCTTAGCACTTGTATACAGAGTGATACATACAGTAACAATGGCACTGGTTTTACCATATCAAATCCTCATCCTTTTGAAGTGCAGAAAAGTGGATTCGCAACACTGAAAATAGCTTCTTCTCGACATGTCAACAACACAAACCAAATCTCCCAGGCCTCAGCTACAACTAGTGTCGTTGCTGCAGGTCAAAGCAGACATTGTTTGCGTGCAGCCAATGAAGAGCATAGGCTGGCAAATTTGTTACATAGGTATGTAACAGGAAGTGAGACTGGAATTACTGACGACTTGTTTTGGCTGGTCAGAATCTATTCTTTTAGGAGACAACTTTATTTCTATGCACTTGAATCTTTAAAACTTTGCTGACCCTTTATATTCGAAATATATTCAAATAGTATTCTAATAATAGTCGAAAAAGCATAATAGTGGCACTTTAAGTGAGTACATGTGGCTTCATGAGCAATAGTTGATTTGTTTTGAAAGTGTATTTTTCTAAGTCCTACAAATTATGGTTGGGTTTCTTGTTACGCAATAAAAATACTGCAGATGGAACCGACTGTTGATCTTAAATAATCTTATATGCTATTTTTGTTTTTCTTGTGCTTCTACTTCTCCAGGCGGATGAAGAGAGGAATTATCATATCTTCTATCAGCTCTGTGCATCTGCTCACCTCCTGGAGTTTAAAGCCCTGAAACTTGGTGAGCCAGACACACACAAAATAACCCAGCATATTTCATTCAAGAGAAGAGGTTTTTCTTAGTTTTTTTATTTATTTATTTTTCACGAGAATATTATTCAGATTAGGATTACTCATTCATGGGAATATTTTAGCTGTAAAAGAATTATGGGGAGGTGAGTTTTAATGTAACTTTTTTTTATTAAAAAAAATTATAAAATATTATTAATAAGAGAGTGCAAAAAATCCATCTTCCAAACCATGTTACAGTGTTATGCAAACGTTTGGGAACCCCTTGCAGAATCTGTGAAAATGTGAATAATTTTAACAAAATGAGAGATTATACAAAATGCATGCACTGTCCTGAGTAAGATATTTTACATAAAAGATGTTTACATATAGTCCACAAGACAAAAAATAGCTGAATTTATGAAAATGTTCAAAAATTTGATTATCCTTGGTTCTTAATACTGTGTGTGGTTACCTGGATGATCTACGACACTTACTTTTGTTTTGTGATGGTTGTTCATGAGATTCTCAGATCCATCTTTTCACACTGAGGACAATTGAGGGACTCAAACTCAACTATTAAAAAAGGTTCAAACATTCACTGATGCTCCAGAAGGAAACATGATGTCAACAATTTGTTTTCCGGGAAACGTAGGTATCTTCTGTTGCTTCTGTTGCTTCTGGGCAGTACTAAATGAAAAAAAAAAAAGATATTTAAGCGAAATAAGAAACATTTGGACATCTTCATCCTGTTCAAAAGTTTTCACACCCCAGATCTTAATGCATCGTGTTTCCTTCTGGAGCATCAGTGAATGTTTGAACCTTTTTTTTAATAGTTGTGCTTGAGTCCCACAATTGTCCTCAGTGTGAAAAGATGGCTATCAAAATCATACAGTCACTGCTAAAAAAATCCTTGAAAAGTGAAGAATCTACAGGATCTGGGATTTTTCTGAAGAACAGAGCTCAGTTAAACTGCTCAGAACAAACAAGAGACTCATGAAGAACCATCACAAAACAAAAAACAGTCGTAGATCATCCAGGTAACCACACACAGTATTAAGAAACTCTTGAACGGGGTTATTTTAATAAATTCAGCTATTTTTTTGTCTTGTGGACTATATGTAAACATCTTTTATGTAAAATATCTTACTCAGACAGTACTAAATAAAAAGTAACATGCATTTTGTACGATTATTTTGTTTTCAAAATTTTAAAAATAGATTCTGCAAGGGGTTCCCAAACTTTCGCTAACACTGTATATCTGCACACAGTTTTGACTGTGTGTAGCATGAATTTGAAAGTTTGTTGTCACAACCAACAAGAAAAATTGACCATGGATTATTCAAAACGGCAAACCTCCGAGGAGCCTCCAGTTGAAAAACACAAAACAAACAATATTTATTTGTCAGCACACACTAATATAATATCCCGTATCCATGTACCCATTGAACCACATTCACAACTTTCGCAGAGGAGTGGAGCAGAACCAAATCCAAAACAATGTTCAATGTTTTTTTTTTTTTTTTTTAACCACTATAAGGCCTAAAGTTACATAGTGTAACTTTAAGGGAATAGTTCACCCAAAAATGTAAGTTATGTAATCATTTACTCAATCATTTGCAAGACTTTGGATAATCTTCAAAACACAAATTAAGATATTTGTTTATATGATATTGCTTTATATGATGAACAGATTTAATTTAGGCTTTTATACATAAAGGGCCGGTTTCACAGACAGGGCTTAGGCTAAGTCAGGATTAAGCCTTATTTCAATTAGGGCATTTAAGTAGCTTTTATAAACATACCCTTGAAAAAAACATTACTTGTGTGCATCTCAAGACAAAACAATGGCACTGACATATTTTAAGATCAGTCAGTGCAAGTTGCTTTCAGTTAAAACAGCTCAAACATGCATTTTAGTCTAGGACTAGCTTAAGCCTTGTCTGTGAAACCAGGGGAAAGAGCATCACATAGAGTAAACACATACACTTGTGCATGTCACTGGTTCTTGTGTATCATGCACACACGTTTGAGCTTCCACGTTTACCATAAGTGATGCTCTTGATGTACAGTATGTGTGTTGATCAATGTTTAGATGTAATTAAAACCCTAAATTACATCTGTTCATCATATAAAGCAATTGTTTCTCTTCACAAGACTGCGTGCTTCATATTGATTCATTTTACAACACCTTTATGACCTTTTTGGATCTAAGTTTTGGTTATGGACTTTCAATGGAGGGACACAAACCTCTCAAGTTTCTTTAAAGATATCTTAATTTGTGTTTCGAAGATGAACCAACATCTTATGGGTTTGGAATGAGATGAGAGTAAGTAAAAGAGTGAATGTTAAAAATTGAATGCTTAAAGGATTAGTTCACTTCTGAATGAAATTAAGGTTTTTGAGGTAAACATTCCAGGATTCTTCTCCATATAGTGGACTTCACAGGAGTTCACCGGGTGGAAGGTCCCAGTTTCAGTGCAGCTTCAAAGGGCTCTACGTGATCCAAGACGAGGAATAAGGGTCTTATCTAGCGAAACGATCTGTCATTTAAAAAAAAATAAAAAATTGTGGTTAAAAAGTATATACATTTTTTTTTTTTTTTTTTTTTTTTTAAATGACATGATCGTTTCGCTAGATAAGACCCTTATTCCTCTTCTGGGATCACGTAGAGCCCTTTGAATCTCCACTGAAACTGCAATTGGGACCTTTCACCCGGTGGTGAACCCCACTGAAGTCCACTATATGGAGAAGGAATGTTTTCCTCAAAAACCTTCATTTCTTTTCGACTGCAGAAAGAAACAGCATGAACATCTTGGATAACATAGGAGTGAGTTTCATTCAGAAGTGAGCAAATCCTTTAAATCCTAAAAATTAAAAACTGAATTAAAAAAAAGTATAATATTATAGGGTTAGTCTACAGTATATACTACTTATAGTATAGTATTATACAGTATTTATAGTATAGTACTCTATAGTATTATTATAGTAGTATTTATTTTGTATAGTATTTATTATACAGTATTATAATATTATAATATAGTATTATATTGTATTATACTACTTATAGTACTAAGTAATTTTATATTAAAAACATATATTAATACATATATTAAGTCTATGTAAATAATTATAAATGAATAATAAAAAAGTCTATGGCATGTCCTTATTTGAATAGTTGAACATGTGTTTGGGGGTAACGTGTCTGATTAGAGTGTGTTCGTGTTGGCACAGCATGGAGAGCGGCTATCAGAGCTGTCCTACTGAGAGGCGGGCTGTGCAGGTCTTAATACACACACAGCCACATATGAATACTGAAGCTACTGTAGTTTGGTTCCACACACACCTCTCCCTATCATCTCTTCTCTGTTTGCTTCACCCACTTGCTCTAAAACACACACATACACACACACACACACTGCTGGCTCTGTGCTCTCTCCTGCTGTTTGCCTACTCAGCTGACTTCCTGCTCAGCTGACGCCCCGTTAATGTGAGAGTTTGTGTGTGTGTGAATCGCTCAATAAGGTCTCTGTTGCCAAGCAACAGTGTATCGTTCGTTAAATCTATGAAGAAGGTTTTGTATTTTAGGGTCTGTGAATAAGAGAGGCGTTCTTATTAATGCAAATCTGTGTAGTCCTATTCATTAATGGTTGTGGAGTTTTCTTGCATAATTAAAGCTCTTTTGATGAGCATGGCGTGTCCGAATGAATGATTAAGAATTAGCTATCTACATATTAGTTTACTGTTATGTCATATGAACAACCAATCAGTAACTACACTGATTTAACTCTCAGGAGCCTCAAAGGGTAAGTTCACCCAAAAATTAAAATAATGTCATTTATTACTCACCCTCATGCCGTTCCACACCCGTAAGACCTTCTTTAATCTTCGGAACACAAATTAAGATATTTTTGTTGAAATCCGATGGCTCAGTGAGGCCAGCAATGACATTTCCTCTCTCAAGATCCATTAATGTACTAAAAACATATTTAAATCGGTTCATGTGAGTACAGTGGTTCAATATTAATATTAAAAGGTGACGAGAATATTTTTGGTGAGCCAAAAAAAAAAAAAAATAACGACTTACAGTGGCATGAAAAAGTATGTGAACCACTTGCAGAATCTGTGAAAATGTGAATAATTTTAATAAAATAAGTGCGATCATACAAAATGCATGTTATTTTTTATTTAGTACTGTCCTGAGTCAGATATTTTACATAAAAGATGTTTGCGTTTAGTTCACAAGACAAAACAATAGCTGAATTTATTAAAATAACCCCATTCAAAAGTATGTGAACCATTGATTCTCAATACTGTGTGTGGTTACCTGATGATCCATGACTGTTTTTTTGTTTTGTGATGGTTGTTCATGAGTCTCTTGTTTGTCCTGAGCAGTTAAACTGAGTTCTGTTCTTCAGAAAAAATCTCCAAGTCCTGCAGATTCTTCAATTTTCAAGGATTTTTTGCATATTTGAACCCTTTCCAGCAGTGGCTGTATGATTTTGAGATTCATCTTTTCACACTGAGGACAATTGAGGGACTCAAGCACAACTATTAAAAAAGGTTCAAACATTCACTGATGCTCCAGAAGGAAACGCGATGCATTAAGAGCCGAGGGGTGAAAACTTTTGAATTTTAATTATCAAGGTAAATTGTACTTGATGTTTCTTCCGGGAAACATGCAAGTATCTTCTGTTGCTTCTGAAGGGCAGTACTAAATGAAAAACAATGATATTTAAATATAATAAGAAAAATTGTGACATCTTCATCCTGTTCAAAAGTTTTCACCCCCCAGCTCTTAATGCATCGTGTTTCCTTCTGGAGCATCAGTGAATGTTTGAACCTTTTTTAATAGTTGTGTTTGAGTCCCCTCAGTTGTCCTCAGTGTGAAAACACGGATCTCAAAATCATTCAGTCACTGCTGGAAAGGGTTAAAATATGCAAAAATGCTTGAAAACTGAAATTTCTGCAAGACCTGGAGGATTTTTCTAAAGAACAGAGCTCAGTTTAACTGCTCAGAACAAACAAGAGACTCATGAACAACCATCACAAAACATAAAAACAGTCATAGATCATCAGGTTACCACACACAGTATTGAGAATAAATGGTTCACAAACTTTTGAATGGGGTTATTTTAATAAATTCGGCTATTGTTTTGTCTTGTGAACTAAATGTAAACATCTTTTATGTAAAATATCTTACTCAGGACAGTACTAAATAAAAAATAACATGCATTTTGTATGATCTCACTTATTTTATTAAAATGATTCACATTTTCACAGATTCTGCAAGTGGTTCACTTACTTTTTCATGCCACTGTATATAGTGATGGCTGATTTCAAAGCACTGCTTCATGAAGCTTCAGAGCATTATGAATTAGCGTGTCGAATCAGCAGTTCGGAGTGCCATAGTCACGTGATTTCAGCAGTTTGGCGGTTTGACACGCGATCTGAATCATGTTTCTGAACATCTTTTCAGGGATCATTGTTTTGAACATATCTAATATAAGAAATTATTGGTTCATTAGATCATAAGATTGTTTCACATCAACATTTGGGCTTAGGTTTGATGATAACCTAGCCTTGGGGTAGATCCCCCAGAAAGTAAATTTTTTTTTTTTTTTTTTTCCCTCATTTGAGTGGTATAGTAAAAGTTTGTGCATGTTTTGTTTTTGTTTTTTTTCCACAGGGAAGGCTGATGATTTTCACTACACCAAACAGGGCAGGAACCCAGTGATAGATGGAATAGATGATGCCAAGGAGATGTCGACCACTAGGAACGCCTTCACACTGCTAGGTCAGACTGAAAGTTCAAAAATTTCTCATGTAGTTGAGAGTTTAATGTGCAAAATAACCATCTCAGATGAGGGAGTAAATCACAGTTTTTGAATGAGTGAATGAATAAATGAGTGAATGAGGCATTTATATAGAGCTTTACTATGTACTACTGTACACCCAAAGCGCTTTGCAATCATATCAGGGGTTTCTCCTGACCCACCACCAGTGTGCATCATCTACTTGGATTATGCGACGACAGCCACAGAACGTCGCCAGTGCGGCCACCACACACCAGCTATAGGTGGAGATGAGAGAGTGTTATTAAAGAGATGAAATTACAGTAAATAATTTAATATTTAGATTTGAATTTCTAGTCAATTATGTCTCTTATTTTTTATTATGATCTGCATGTGCCCCCTCAGATTTTTGAGCCAGTGGATTTTGATTGCGACTTCCAAAAGACATTTTTTTTTTTAAATTATTATTGCCCCATTTGGTGAAATTCACTATTTTGAAGCCAAAATATGGAATAAAATACTCATTTAGAACCAAGGGCCTGGTCTCACAGACAGGACTTAGACTAAGCCAGGACTAGGTCTTAGTTAAATTATGACATTTATGTAGCTTCATAAACGTACCTTAAAAAAAAAAAAAAAAACCCTTACTGGTTTGCCTCGAGACAAAACAAGGGCACTGACATATTTTAAGATATGTCAGTGCAAATTGCTTTCAGTTTAAACAGCTCAAACATGCATTTTAGTCTGGGTCTAGGCTTAAGCCTTGTCTGTGAACCCAGGGAAAGAAGTTTGTGTGTGTTGGTGGTTGGAGGATTTGTCCAAATTTTATATAACATTAATTTGTCAGCATTTAAAGAGTTAATAAAAGTATATAATATTTCAATGAAAACTTAAAGCTGCTGTCCACATGAATCCATTTTCTAAACCGTGTTTTTGTCTTACCCTGAATCATTATGGTACACTTATAATGTGTTTATATTCAGACTATTTCAGACCAGACTGGTAGGACCCGGCGCAGAGTATCACAGTAACTGCCTGACTCGCCATAGACATACACAGAGAAAAGTAGCTCTGACTACAATGTTCTTCCGCAAGTAGCGTGCAGTTCTGTTTATTAACCGCTAGAGGGCCAAAAGTTGCGGACTGCAGCTTTAAGTAAAGTTTTATCATAAACTATAATAGTTCTTTTTACTTGGAGTTGGGTTTTTTTCCATGAAACACAAACACAAAACTCTGTTTTCCATACACGAAACTGCAGAGCGATGACTGGTAGTCAAGTTCAATTGCAATTTTGCTTGGTTCATTATGAAAATTGATATTATATCAGGATTTAACCCAGCCCCTATGCATACTATAATATTACACCACTTGACTATCATGACTCTAGGTACTAGGTACATGACGCCCCTGATAGCAGACTGGGAAGTCCCAGAAAGAATTGTGGTGCAAGCTCAGAGTAATGTAGGTTATAAACAACTAAATGTATTTCATTCAATGTCAAAAGTGTCAATAAAATATGTTAGCTTAGTAACATGTTAACTCCAAGCTCTGCTGGATTCAGTCGAGACTGCCTGAGACTCCTCAGGCAGCGGAAATGAAGGCAGTTCAAGTAGTTTTCAAAACTATATGGTTTCTAGCTAGCCTATTAGACAGATTGATTTTGTGCTGATTTCTTGATGTTTTCATATTGTTCATTTGTTGATGTCTCTCTTCAGGTGTAAACGAGTCTTATCAGATGGGCTTGTTTCGGATTCTGGCTTCGATTTTGCACCTGGGGAACGTGGAAGTGAAAGAGAGAGACTCGGACAGCAGTATCATTCCAGTGAGTTTCATGTTGACTTTAAAGTTTAAATATGTGGAGTGGCATTTTGGACCAATATGATTTTACTGTGAGCAGGTCTATCTATTGTTACATAGTGAAAATAGAAACCAAATAACTGAAGAAATGTCTTGCCAAAAAAAAAAAACCTGATACTGTGTGTTAAAATAGGTCTGTGCATTAGGCCAATTCTTGTAACGTTATTACAAACTAATAGATCTGCCACTTGTTCTGTGTAATGTTACTTTTTATAGGAAGATTGCACTTTATGTACAATTTAATAATAGTAATTATAATAGTAATTCAATAATAGTTCAATAATAAAAAAATACAATATTAATTGTATCACCAGTTTTATTGAGTATAGAGCACAGAGTGCTGTTTATGTTGTTTATATACTTGTGCTTGAAAACAAGCAACACATTTGTTACTGCAGAATTTCATGCAGTGTGCTTAATAAAAAAAAAAAAAGTTTTTAATTCAGTTATCTTTTGATTAGATTCTGGTATTGTACCGAAGCCAAAATTGTGGTATTGAGCCAACCCCAGTGTGACATGATTTTTTTTTTTTTCATCTTTTTTTCCCATCCAGCCAAATAATGGTCACTTGAGTGTGTTTTGTGAATTGATGGGCGTGACATATCAAGACATGTCTCATTGGCTGTGTCACAAGAAGCTGAAGACTGCAACTGAGACGTACATAAAGCCCATCCCCAAACTACAGGCCATAAACGCCCGTGATGCCCTCGCTAAACATATTTACGCCAAACTCTTCAACTGGATCGTGGACCATGTAAACAAAGCGCTGCATTCCACGGTCAAGCAGCACTCGTTCATCGGAGTCCTAGACATTTACGGGTGTGTGTTCACACACATGCATACCTTTAAGAACAGACCACACTGGTTCTAAAAAATATTCAGTTTAGAGTTACAGAAATGAATTGTGATGTTTTGTTTTATTTTTACAGGTTTGAGACCTTTGAAATCAACAGTTTTGAACAGTTCTGTATTAATTATGCCAATGAGAAACTACAGCAACAGTTCAACATGGTGAGACTTCTGACCCACTTTATATGACACCATATCTCATCAGTTCATGTTTGATTGTTGATAATTCTGTTTTTTTTATTTTTTTATTGTGATGTATCTCCTTTCCTACCGTCCTGTTGTATTCCTGTCTTCTTGTGTGCAGCATGTGTTTAAGTTGGAGCAGGAGGAGTATATGAAAGAGCAGATCCCCTGGACTCTCATTGATTTCTATGATAATCAGCCATGTATCAACCTCATTGAGGCCAAGATGGGCGTTCTGGACCTGCTGGATGAAGAATGCAAGGTACATCTTCAGTCTTATTGTAAATTAAGATATTTTACTGTGATTGACTGTATTGAAAAAACCTTTTATAAAAAAGTAAAATATCTGAAAAAAGTTTCAATATATACATATGTGTGATGATAAATTGTGACATTTTGCAAGAACAAATATTTACAAATTCAACAATTAAGAATTAAACTGAACAAAAATTGTTTTTAACAACATGTTTTTTTAATGTAGAATGTTATAAGATTTTAATAGATGCATGTTTGTGATCATTTTTGAGATTAAATACACATCAAAGGGTTAGTTCACCCAAAAATGAAAATAATGTCATTTATTAATGACCCTCATGCCTTTCAACACCCGCAAGACCTTCGCTAATCTCCGGAACACAAATTAAGATATTTTTGTTAAAAAAACCGATGACTCCATGAGGCCTGCATAGGGAGCAATGACATTTCCTCTCTCAAGATCCATTAATGTACTAAAAACATATTTAAATCAGTTCATGTGAGTACAGTGGTTCAATATTAATATTATAAAGCGACGAAATAACGACTTATAGTGATGGCCGATTTCAAAACACTGTTTCAGGAAGCTTCGGAGCATTATGAATCTTTTGTGTCAAATCAATGGATCGGAGCACCAAAGTCACATGATTTCAGCAGTTTGGCGGTTTGACACGCGATCCAAATCACGATTCAACACAAAAGATTCATAACGTCTGAAACTTAATGAAGCAGTGTTTTGAAATCGGCCATCTCTATATAAGTCGTTATTTATTTATTTTTTTTTGTCGCACCAAAAATATTCTCGTCGCTTTATAATATTAATATTGAACCACTGTACTCACATGAACTGATTTAGATGTGTTTTTAGTACATTAATGGATCTTGAGAGAGGAAATGTCATTGCTGGCTATGGAGGCCTCACGGAGCCAAAAATATCTTAATTTGTGTTCCGAAGATGAACAAAGGTCTTACGGGTGTGGAGCGGCATGAGGGTGAGTAATAAATGACATTATTTTCATTTTTGAGTGAACCTTTAAGCTTTATCAACAGCATCTGTCAATTACAGCAGAAAACATTTTTTATTTGAAGAAATTGACTTACTGTACTATGAAGTCTATGGGGCAACACAATATACATTTAAACACACTCAGTTTTGAAAGTTGAACATGAGACTAGAGTAATAAAACCCCACTTGTGGTGTTCCCCATCAAAAATGACCGGCCTTTTAAAAATTACTTATACTGTAAATCTCTCATTACTCAATATTATCACCAAATTTTGGATTCAATCTTTTTGTCAACTTGTTTTCTTTCAGGAAATGAAACAGGTTAGGACAGGTTCAGATCAATGAGGCCTGTGGTTATTCATTTTCAAAAAAATAATACAAAACCTGTTCCTAATTGAAAGAAAACAAGTTGACAAAAAAGATTGAATCCAATATTGAGCAATTTACAAGGCCGGTCATTTTTGACTGGGAACACAAAAGGTGTTACAGGGTTAAAATATGTGTTAAAATGTAATCTATTTCTTGGATGGTAAAACTGAATATTCATCAACCATTAGGGGCCGTTCACACAGAATGTGTTTTTCTACATGCATGACCGTTACGCTTGTGCCTCGCATATGAGCGCCACGTTTTCAAGATGGCGTGTCAAGTTAAAAGAATTTTAACACGCACTTTTACATGCAGCACAGAAGCTCCAAAACAGTGAACTCTGTAACAATCAGAAGAACTCGGAGGTGGAGCAAGCGTTGCGAGCTTCTGGTTACAGTAGCAGTTGGCGTGGCAACTGTTTATCGCATCACGTCTCAAAAGCGCCTCAAGACCCTCACGTTCTGCGCTGCGCTTTTTAAAAACATTCCTGAGCACTGCGTCTTGCGTTTTTAGACACAAAAATGTGTTCTGTGTGAACGAGCCCTTACTCCAGTCTTCAGTGTCACTGAAGTCTGCTGATTTAGTCCTCAAGAAACATTTCTTATTATCATCAATATTGAAAACAGAAACAAGAAACAAGAACTGTGTTGTGTAATTGGAATCCTGTTTGAGACTACTGTACAGCCTCTCTTTTTCTCTTTCTTTTAGATGCCGAAGGGCTCTGATGACTCCTGGGCTCAGAAACTGTATAACACTCATTTGAAGACGTGTGCAC